>CM067319.1:63924607-64524607 GCA_034231615.1 Meghimatium bilineatum
AAATCGACCCCAAAAACATCCTTAGGGTCGAGTTGGGGCGTAATATTATGAAATAATCCCTTTTAGTGTAAACAAGTAGCTCGAGCTCATAGCCTTTCTTTCAGACAAGACTATTTTTACTCTACGATAATGATTTTTTTTTTTTTTTAAACTTGCTCTATTCCACGCAAGAAAAGAAGCATAATCTAGTACGTTGATATAAAAACTTTAACCACCTCTGAGTAAAATCCACGGACAGATAGCTACTACAACGGTTATAGATACATCATTCTTTGATGTTTTCTTCTTCTTCAGCGTTTAATTCTCAAACTCCTGTTGGATCTCTCCTGTAGCAGTACTACTAGATCTCCACCAGGATGTGGTCCAGAGAATGGAAATGCGTTGTGTCGCCGTTTTATTTGCGTCAATGACCCGACACATCCGTCTTCGGCGGACTTTGATGTTTTCAGTCCAAGATATTTTTTTTGTTACATCTTCTGCCTCCACCTTCGGCTGTTTCCTGCACGATCATTTTGTGACAGGGAATATTTTTACATGTTTCAACCATGCAAATGCTCATCAATTTTCTATAGAATTTAGCCATTCTTGTGGACGTGTATTGATCTCTATTTTATTTCGTATGTGATGTACACGTGTGTTTTTATATTCTCTATAGGAAATGCGTAGAATTTGTCTATACACAATGGTAAGCCTGTTTACGTCTCCGCATCTCTTCAATGAAGACATTTAAGACAACTTTGATTGCATTGCGGTTTTATACTGTCTAAATCTGGTCTGAACTGCTGTATATGGTAAAGCTTACCGTTACATATAAGTCGAAGTGGTGATATTAAGCGGCTTGACGGAGATGAAGAGTTTTCATGGATCCCTGAAATATTTTCTTTCATTCCACGTAACTACTAACTCAAATATTTATTATCTATTCAAATGCTTCACAACTTGGGTCATATTCCGGGGATCCTTTGGCTAGGATTCTGGGAACCGCAGACACTTGCAAGGTGGCCATGGAAGAAATGTGGAACTTGGGAGCTACAGACCAACCTAAGTTTGGCGAAACGAAGGAACTTTAACTAGTTGAACGATAGTTAACACTTAAAAATGATCTGGTTATGTGGTTTTGGGTAAAAATTGGGACTACGGAACAAAACGTATACACAAAGGGAACATCGGGGAGAGGAAAACAGGTGAAGAACCACTGATCTATTCGATACTTCGTGCATAAATATGTTTCGGAGAGTCTCACCTGTAGGTTCGGTTTTGCATTCGTTGCTTTTCCGTTGGTGTTTTCAAATTGGCAAAACCCCTTGACCTATAAGGAAGGAAAATCGATAACTCAGCCTCCATAAATAGCAGATTCCATGGGACTCTGACGTTGTAAACGGAAATCGAAGGGAAAGTGAACAAAACACGTCAGAAGTGGAAAACGTGAGCCTTAGAAAACTTTTCATGAAGTCGTACAGGCATAACAAATTTGTAATGGTAAGTTTGGTTGTGAATCAACATGACAGCATGCGCTTTTGTGGGTAAGTACTCTCCTGCGTAGCCAGCGGGTTGACAAGAAACCAGCTGACTGCCGCTGTCTTTTAGTAAATACTCCGTTAACGATGGAACTATTCTTTACCCTTCCTAATACCTGAGTTGTTGCACCCAATTCATAGTTGCTGGGTCGATGAACAGCATTTAAAAAAAAAAAAAAAAAACTAAACCACGATTGATTCCCACTCGTTTACGGAAAATGAAAGTCTCCTTTTACAAACCTTTGAGTATACTGCCTTGATACTTAAGGTCGTTATGCGATGGGGATTCCCCTTCCAAACAATTTAATCACCTCTCCTCTCGCCGTCTTCCATACGCCAAGAAGAGTCTTAAGAAAAGTAAATTACTCTGATTAATCAAGAATAAAGAGAATCATGGGGGACAGATCATATGTTGAAGAGATTAGGGAGATCCGACAGTAGAATTCCGCTAAATAGCATTTGTTTATAACATATTTCCATATTTTAACAACACTTTTCAAAATTCCTAATTATATTTATTCTTTAGTATTTAGACTGCGTCCGGTTCTGTTGTGGGGGTGGTACAGGGCCCGTCTGTGATGGCCAAAGTACCGAGTTCGATCCCCGCAACAGGCAATTGTGTCTCCGGACCGTTCAGAAAGCACTGGCAAACTACTGAACGTATTTATATTGCCTAGAAAATCACTATAAAAAATGCTGGGTTGATAGCCACGTCCTGAATAGGATATATTCCGCCGAAGACGGATGTCGGGTCATTGGCGCAAATAAAACGGTGACACAGCGCATTTCTATTCTCTGGATTACATCCTGCTGGAAATCTAGTAGGACAATGATCCTGCTAAAAAGAGAGATCCAGCGGGAGTTTGAGAATGAACGCTGAAGAAGAAGAAGAATAGGATATGCTACTAATTTATTTTATTTTTATCTATACTTTAGGCCTACATAGCTAACTTCTGTTATTGCATAAACATTTCATCGGTCCGAATGAAGCTGTTATAATGGGATTTGGTTGTATAACATTTTTATGTATACAATTGGCCAGAGGAAAAAAACACTAGAATCAAAGCTCTATGGGCCACTGTATGAACTACAAAAGACAGTGAGTTTAATTCGGGAGACAGAATTACATATATAGACATGTTTCAAGTGAACGAAAGAAGAAGAAGAAGGAAAAAAGTATGTTTGGTGGCAGAGAGGTTAGATAGTCATTCTCACAAACACAGCTTAAGCGAACCAGGACAAGGCTTGGCTTGTAGAGAAGTCGCACCTTCCATTTATTGGCTATACCAGGGGTCGGCAGCCTATGGCACGCGTGTCACACTTGGCACGCCAAGCAATTTCAAATGGCACGCAGACTCTTCACGTTTCCTATATACAGTTGATTATAAATCGATTAGCGGGATTTCCTCGCTCATTTCGGCACTTGGGTGTGGCACTCTGAATAAATTGAAATCTTAAGTTGGCACACAGTTAGCAAAAGGTTGCCGACCCCTGGGCTATACAATTAGAAGTATTACTGGTGCCTACAAATTCAACTATAGTTAGTTTGCTCCTTTCGTGGCATAGTCGGCACATAGGGCATGGGTTTTGATTCTTCATGCGTTGCGGTTCGCTGCCTGAAATTTTAGTTCTTGTATCTTTTCAATATTAAAATCTCAGCAATAACTCAAACGAACGTTGGGGGGGGGGGGGGGATGATGCTTCTTAACTGTGGTAGGTTATCTTATTTTGTACGCATCATTTTGTAAGCCCCATACAACTTAAAAACGTATTGGTTTGAAGTTCCTTAAAGAAAAGAACAACGACACTTGGTTAAATATGCGCTGTAAGCATTTCTGAAACCCGTTACTCAGGGACAAGTCACTATTTTTGTGATTCTCACTATATTCTAAGAGCTCTGGTCTTAGAATTGACAAGTCCAGAGTTCAAATCTGGTTAGTAGTGAGTGTTTTTTTTTAAAAATATAATTGTTACAATGGAATCCCGTTATAACATTTTTGTCCGTCAGACAGACACAACATGTATGTAATAACAGAAGTTCTAATATACAGTACAAACAATATAGAATACTGGTAAATATAATTGGGGATTTTGAAAAATGTTATATAGGAAACTCTGTTATAACAATACGCGTTATAGAGGGATTCCATTGTATAATCTGAGTAAAAATAGCTCTGCGCGCGCTCACACACACACACATATATATATATATATATATATATAATATATATATATATATATATATATATATATATATATATATATATATATATATATGCCCATATTCTTCTTCTTCCTCTTCTTCTGCGTTCGATCTCAAACTCCTGCAAATCATCAGCATGTAGTCAGAAGAACGGAATGCGTTGTGTCATAGTTTACAGCATTTCTGCGATATCGGCGACTTTCGGCTCGACACATCCAACTTCAGCATGGGTTTGGGTCACTGACCCTATATGGAATGAGACAGCCAACTCCATCCCATAACCTCCTTAGTCGCCTCGAACGAATTGCATGGAAGGTAAACAGTGTTGATATTCTTTGTTCCACTTTCGGGCCCTGACATTATGCCCACATAACACCCGTTAGCACTAGTCACAATTTCAGTGCAAGGAAAACTGATTGTATAGGGAGACCTCAATGGCCACTCGAAGATTTATGGCTATGTTCACGTGTACAGGAGAGGTGATGAACTAGAAAACTGGCTAGATCAACATGAACTTATTCCGCTCAACAAACCAATTAACTCTTTGCCCACCCTTCTATTCCAGATCATGGCATACTACCTCCACACCAGACCTGGCATTCCACTCATCAAATTTGTAGTGGAACATGACTCGTGTTGTTGGAAAACAGCTTGGAGGCAGCGACCACCAACCAATCTTACTGACTGTAGATAGTGAATATATTAAAGAAAGTAGCAGTATCTCTATGTGGAACTACACGAAGGCAAACTGGACAAGTTACCGACACTACACCAATGTACTAGACAGAGACAAAGATATCTACAGACAAAGATATCAACAAGGTAGTCAATGAATTCTGTAGATGCATATACAGGCTGCTAGTAAAACCATCCATAAAGGAGCATGTAAACACTACATACCTTGAAATACTAAACTAGAAATACTGTAAAATGAAGTGGAAACAACTCGACAGCAGTCAGAGACAAGACCATGTCAAGAGCACCACAATAAATAGCTTGTTGATATAAATTTCAGAGAGCCAAGCTGTAAACCAGGTTGAGCTGCTGGAAAGAGAAAAAAAAATCGCTGAACCTTGAGAGGGATACCAGGAAACTGTGGCAGTTGGTAAAACAACAAAATAATGAAGGTACTGGGAGAAATCAAAAAGTCACATTACAAAAAAGATAATAACATCCTCATGGGAAAACAGGTAGCAGACTACTTTGTAGAATTATTTGCTGAAGACAACATCAAAATTAGCCCAGAAAAACAACATGAGATTCGTGAGAAGCGAGAAATCATTGAACCAGATAGAACCATATCTGAAGTTATGGAGATAACAATCACACTCTGAGAACTGGGGCATGCAGTATCTAAACCGAAAATGAAGAAGTCACCTAGTGCTGATAGGGAGAAAAATAGGGAGTCCAAAAAAAATGATTAAAAAATCTGAGAATTGCAGCAAAAACAAAGCTTTACAAATCATCAATATATGTTGGACTACAGGCACAATTTCACTGACCTGAAGGGAAGCACCCATTACACCAATTCATAAATCACGAAAAGATAACACCAGAGTCTCCAACTACAGACCAATCAGTCTCACAAGCTGTCTATGCAAAACTATGGGAAGTATTATCAACCACAAGCTGTACTGGTACCTTAAATGGAAGAAAAATAATTTTGTATCACAGCACGCAGGCTTCAGGCAATGCTACTCTACTGAAGATCGGGCAATATATTTTTCTCAAGAGAAAGAGGATGCATTTCAAGATAAGAAACTGGTCCTAGTAGCCTGAATAGACATGAGGAAAATTGTTGACAAGGTTTGGAAGACTTCTGAAGAGATTGCAGAATGAATGATAGGATGTATAAATGGATAAAAGCATACCTTCACAACAGAAGAGCTAGAGTATAACTCGATGGTTACACGAGCAAGAAAGTCCTACGACGTCATGGGGTACCACAGGGAGAAGTATTGTCCTGCGCATGCGGTTGCGTATGTGGGTCTCACCAATGGCTCACTAGACAAACCAATCATGCAACAGAAACCTTAGTAGATGGCATGCCGTTATATTAAGGTTATCTTCTTATAGAAACTTCATGGCACGTCATATATACAATCCCTTATAACCTTCATAACCTTCGATAACAGTTACTATGTTGTTTCGACAGGCCGACGTTGTGCTTGAACTAGTTACGGGCGCGACGTGGGTGGGTGGAACAACAAAGAAACCTGTCGCAAGGGCCAGAGTTGTGCTCTGATGTCGACGTCTGTTTCGGCGGCATTAGACTCGAAACACCATCGAGTTGGATGGCTGCTGGAACAGAGGGCGGAGCACTTATGGGAATGCCCCATGTGCTGTGAGGCCTGTTTCTAATCAAGAATCAAGAAGTATTGCCCCCCCCCACGCTGTTCCTGGTCTACTATGATCTGGTTGCTGAACTACCCCATAGTACAAACGTGGCAATGAATACGGATGACTTGGTAATATGGTGCACGGAAGAACATGCGACAGTGACTACAAAACATGTACACGGTGTTATGAATGCCTTAGCCACTTGGCAAATAGATGGTGTGTTAACATCAACATTGATAAGTGGAGCACTACTCTCTTTACTCTCTCACCAAAACAAAAAAGCTAGTGACATAACGATAAATGGAGAGCTCTTGAAGGAAGACAAACAACCAACTTATCTTGGAATCCCAATTGACAGTAGACATATGGAAGGAACATAACAACGCAACAACAAAGGACAGGAGAAAATTAGTCACTCTGAGAAAACTAAATGAAACCACATGGAGAGCAAATGGGAAAATACTTAGTAAAGTTTACCAGCAGTGCATACGACCACACCCAGAATATAAGTCTGCTACATGGTGTCCAGCATCAAATGCTACATTACATGAACTCGATAAGGTGCAAAACCATCACGGGGACAATGAAATCAACACCCATTGTAGAGATGGAGAAAATGGGGAGAATACAAATACTGAGTGAACGCAGAGACAAAAAGTGCTATCATGTGTTAGTAACACATTCAGAAAAATTTCACTATAAGTCAAATCATCCAATGAAAGACATATTTCATCACTTAGTAATGGTGCGACTGAAAAGAAGTAGCTTCATCCATCAGGTCAAACGATTCCGTAGATAAATCTCAGACTTGACTGTAGTTGACACCCCCCTAAAGTCTATACCAGAACAAACCCCTTGGAGAGAGGATAGTGGATTACCTATTCATATCCCAACAGAGGTGAAAGGAATTTTCAGTGAGAATGAATAGAATAGTATACAACGTCCCGCCGAAGACGGATGTGTCGGGCCATTGGCGCAAATAAAACGGCGACACAACGCATTTCCATTTTCTGGACTACATCCTGCTGGAAATCTAGCAGGACCATGATCCAGCTAGATCCAGTTGGAGTTTGAGAATGAACGCAGAAGAAGAAGAAGAAGTATACAACGTAAGACAGTTAATCAGTGGCGTAGCGAGGGGGGGCGGAGGTGCGAACCGCCCCAGGCGGCATCATCGGGATGGCGGTAAATGTATTTTCGTCCAGTCTTTCACAATCACTGACATATTTTTTTAATGTTACAAGGGCGGAAAATTATGATTCCGCCCCGGGCGCCATTGACCCACGCTACCCCACTGCAGTTAATCTCTGTCTACTGGATGACAAATATCCGCAAGACATATCAGATGGATCAGAGTATATACACACGGGTCAGCTGAGACGGTAGTGAAAAATGGAGGAGCAGGAGTATATATAGAGTACCCAAACAATGTTAGGGATACAACGAAGTACCAATGGGGAAAACTATGTCACAATTATAAAATAGAAATCCAGGCAATCAGGGTGCCAACTGATAAACTACTAAGCACCAATCTTGGCACACAGTCTGTAGTAATCCTGACAGAAGAAAGATCAGCACTCCAAGAGCTCCAATCCAGAAAACTACAAGACCTGCAAATACTTCTGACTAAAATAAACAACCAGTGTAGCGTTGCCATGCTGTGGATATCCTTACATTGTGGAATACCTGGAAACGAGAAAGAAGACCTATAGCTTAGGAAGGAGCTGCTGATTATCAACGAGATGTATCAATAATGTACTATCAAAAGAAACAGATGATCAAGGCAATTTGAAAGCAAAATTCACCACCAAATTACTACCAAATTATGAACATACCAGACTAAGTTGTCATTCTGCGCCTCAGAACAGGATACAACTGAATCCGCAGTCACATGTATACAAAGTTCAAAATTGGCAATACTATCATGTGTGCAGACACCTCAGACAACAGAGCATATTCTTCAGGAATGTCCCGAATATGGAATGTTGAAGCAAATATACTAGTCCTGAGAAACAAGAGTGGGAAAAAAACTCTACGGACAAGTTACAAAACGCAGTCAAGTTTACAGGCGAAACAAAACTTCAGATATAAGTATGATCTGGGCGAACGAAAGAATTTTAAAAAGTCAACATAATAGGGAGACCAAGCTGTTGACATCTATTGACAATGTAATCAAATATGATAGAGTGTCCTGTTACTGAACGGGCATAGTTTCATTTGTGACCACATCAAAGTACAGGTACTCTGGGGGAAAATATTTGAAGTTTTAATTCACGGCTAGGTTAGTGAAATATGAATTAAGTGGTAAAGTACATTAAGTAATGGCATTTTAGGAAGACGATTACATTTTTTTTTTACTAAATTCAAATATATTTTTTCCTCTTAAACATTGTTGGTTGTACGCGCAAAATGTGGATATTTAGCCGCCCCATACAACCTGGCAGGACAAGACGTATGGAGAAGAAGACATGTTCCGATATTTTGTATGGAGACATCTAGTCACATAAAACCTGGCAACCATTTGGTAATATCAATGCTGACCATCTGTGACCAAACATTTCATATAACTGAGTGGCTTTAAATGTGACCAAACCCTAGCTGTTAACAGTGATACAATTCACTCTTTTCTCCGTACTAGATCTTGCTTACCGGCAGAAGTTTGAGAACAAAGAATAATGCATTTTTTGTATTGTTACTTAACCCTTTATCTCCCTAGACACAAACAGGACCACTTAGGCTACTCAGGACACTATACCTACTCCTGTGACGATAGGCCAGTAAATACATTTCTATGTTGTCTTATAAATATGTTACGGCAGAATAGAAAATATGTAGGAATATAAAGAGTTAAATATAAAAAAATAATAATGCCATATCCATTTACTGTGTCATTGGAGTCAATATTCTCATGCAATATTGCTGTATTTTACTTGTCCGTTTACGGTGCACAGAACAAAAACACACGTTAATAAATTATAGTCCTGATGAAAAAACATCCCGCCCATAATGTCAATTCTCTCAAGATTCTTAACCGGTTTTGAGTGTGGCATTCGAACTACTGCAAAGTAATGAATACCAAAATTGTGGTGTTCATAAGATGGTTTTGACTTCTTTCTGTGAACTGAAATTTCCCGTCATTGACTATGTTCACTTTCTGATGCAATCGATTTTTTAGTTTCCCTTAGTTTCAAATATATCTTGAATTGTCTTCACGCGATATGAGAAAGTGAAGAAACAAACCTTTCTAATAAAAGGTAATAGATATTAACAGAGAGCACTAAGTATTCAATTTTACAGTTAAAAACAAACTGATTCGACGCTTCGTCCAAAAAGATTTTCTTGTGAAATATTACTTGACAAATGGAGAAAGAAAACAAATAAAACTAATTTTATAAATGTACTAGACTCTATGCATAATTTGAAAGAATATATTTATTATTGTTTCCACCTCGTCTATTGTTTTTTTCCCCAGGTGAATGATAGTTGGTCGTATCCACCAGGACCGTGCCGTGATGCAGAGGGGTATTGCATTAGGCGGCACCAATCAAATTACGTTGGGGCGGCAATTTGAAGAAAAACCATTTAAGGGGGGGGTGGCATTTCGAATACTTGCACCATACTGAGAAAATCTACCGCAGGGCCTTAGTATCCACACTTGTCGTTAAGTGTAAGGCTGGGAGCCTCAGTTGTCGTTTCTTCTTCGACGTTCATTCTCAAACTCCCACTGGATCTTTCTTGTAGCAGGACAACTAGATTTCCAGCAGGACGTAGTCCAGAAAATGGAAATATGTTGCGTCGCAGTTTATTTGCGCCAATGGCCCGACACATCCGTCTTCAGCGGTAGTTGTCGTTTTCAATGTTCAGATGTGTCGCATTGGCTGCGTTGAATCCATGTTTGTTCAGGGTTATCTTGATATTGTCTATCCACCGTTTCATTGGTCTTCATTTAGTTCTATATCCGGTATTCTTTTGTGATATGCTCTTATTTGCCAATTGGATTCATTCTCAGATGGTGACAGAACCATTTTACTTGCTGTCTTTGGATATTCTCAATACATATTTACCTATTCTTTTCCTAATTTCTTCATGTCTTACTTTAGTGTAGTAACTAGGACCGTAAATATGCTTACCTTAAGGGGTGATTGTACCTAAACAAATTGAAAAAGGGGTCTTTGGTCCGATTTAGTGTGTACATTTCACTATTTGACAGAAAATGTGAAGACTTTTCGGCAAAAAAAATTTTCTACGGAGGTGCAAAAGGAGGGAGGGGGGGGGATACAAACGCTTTGGTTAGTTCCTAGTACTAAAATACATGTTCCGATTTGCTAATGGAAGGGGGGATTTTAACCCCCAAACCAACCCTATCTACGGGCCTGTTAATAACAACTGAAGCTTATCTAAGACACTTCATTTCACATGCAACGATTTTATTCTGCTGTGAGACTATTAAAGACCATGTTTGACATTGGTAGCAGAGTGTTGGTATAAAGATAGTAGGGGCCTATATGTCTTTTGATGTCCATCCTGATCTTCGGTGGAGCAATAATGATGAAGTCGTTGTGTTTGTTTTCTGTCACATTGTTTCTATTTCTCTAGTCTAGTCTTCATCTGTCGTGTAAAAGACAAATCCCATTATAACAACTTGGTCCAGACCGAAGAAATATTTATGTAATAGCAGACATTCATTGCATACAGTATAAACAATAAATAATAAAAAATAATTGAGGTTTTTTAAAAGTGCTAAATAAGGAAATTTGTTACCGTATACGCTATAGAGAAATTCCACTTTATTATTTGTGATAAAAAATTTTGATCGAATCCTCCATTCAGTCTGTTTTGTGTGATTTAAAACATAATACTTCGTGTTCTCTGCGCATACTAAATCGTACATGTATAAAAGTTAAGTTTTACTGCAATGCCACAAATTATCTAATGAATTATAACAACATTTGAACTGAGCAGCCATAAACATAGCCTTGCAGTAAGTCGGCAGTTTCAGGAGTGAGGTGCAAACCCACCACTAGCCTTTAGGAAAGTAGATTTACGGGTGTTGAAAAACTGTATGGCGAATGAATGTAAAAAGCTTGAGACGATTCACCATCTTTATAAGAGAGATCAATGTGGTCTTCTCATCCAATAACATGAAGTCCATGTAATGTTGACTTGTGGTCGAGGATTATGATACCATCAACAGCTCTACCCGAATGGATTTGCTGAAGTAGAGATCTGACCACAGTATGTGGAAACGCCTGTTGTGAGATGACTATAATCATGGGCGTGTCAGGGAGGGGTGGTACCCTCATATGCTATCATACTCCTTCGGTGTAGTTCTCACATCCTTGGTCCCCATCTGGCACTCAGCTCTCACCTGTGATTCCTAGTATGCCAGAATGCAGCAGCGGCCACACCCCAGTAATGGCTTTGACCGGCCGGCCAAACCAGATGAGGGTAACCTAGGGGCTCCGACCCGGACGTAAACACAGGGTATTCCTGCCCAAGCATGCGAAGTATGGATATGGCGGACAGCGCGGATGGAACATCTGATGTTCAACGGGCTGGAATGAACTTGCCGGTAGAGCGTTCTGGAATGCAAAGGGCTTTGTGAGACACGTAGGTCACTTTGGTCATCCACTGCATCCTGGTACATCTCCATTCCTCTTTATCAATCTTGCCACTGGAACATTGTTGGATCAGGAAGAAAGAGTGTGGTCGACGAATGGCGCAACTCCTCCACACTTTAAACTAAACTCCGAAATCAACACCCATAGTAGAGATGCCGAAAATGGAAAGAATGCAAACACTTGGCGAACGCAGAGACACAAAAGTACTAATTCAAGCAGAAAAGCTTCAGTGTATGCCAAGCCATCCGATGATGGAAAGATTCCAAAATCTAGCAATGGGGCGACTGAAAAGAAGCAGCATTATCTACCAAGCTAAACGACTCCGTAGACAACTTACAGAGCTGCCTGAAGTTGACAGCTCCTGAAGGTCTGTACTAGAACAAATCCCTTGGAGTGAAAGGCATGGAATGCCAATATACATTTAGACCCATATGAAAGGAATACTATGCGATGATGAACAGAACAGTGTGCAGCTAAGGACAGTCACCCTCAGTTTCCTGGAGGAGGAATATCCACAAGATATATGGGTCAGAGTATACACAGATGTGTCAGCGCAAAATGGTGTGACGAATGGAGGTTCGGGTGTATATATAGAATATTCACACCAGCCTAGAGATACAATCAGAACACCAACAAGGAAATTCTGCAATAATTATGATTCAGAAACCCAGGCAATTAGTGTGGCAACTAAAAAACTGCTAAACTCCAACTCTGGCCTACAGCCTGTGGTATTCCTGACAGATGCAAGGTCAGTGCTTCAAGCTCTCCAGTCTGGAAAACTAACAGACTTGAAAAAAACTACTTAGCGAATTGTCTTACCAGTATAGGGTAACCATGCAGTGGATACCCTCTCATTGTGGAATACAAGGAAATGAAAAAGCAGACCAACTGGCTAAGGAAGGTGCTGTCGAAGACCAACCAGAGATACCAATCACCTACCATCAGATAAAAACAGATGATCAAGTCAATAAGAAAGCCACAAACACCAACACAAGATGACTATCATATTATGAACAGATCAGAACAAGTTATAATTCTACGCCTCAGAACAGGACACAACCGACTCCGCAGACACATGTATACAAAGTTCAAGATTGGCAAAACGGCCATGTGTACAGGCAGCACAGAGTGCCAAACATATACTTCAAGAGTGTTCTGAGCAGGAAACGCTGAGGCAGACATATTGTCCAGAGAAAACAACACTGGAATCAAATCTCTATGAACTACAAAAGACGGTGAGTTATATTCAGGAGACAGAATTACAGATATAGACATGTTTCAAGTGAACGAAAGAAGAAGAATCTCAGTTGAGCTGAATGGTCATCGTCGACTTCGACGGATGAACAGGATAATCATCATAGCTGAACCCACTTATTTCTATCAATTGCTGAACTACTAGTGGTTCATCAGGGCAAAGTGGTCAAGTGGTTGCTGGTTTGAAATCAGGCCGCGATGTTACGGTTTATGTATTAGTTTTTTTTGTTTATGTGATGATGTTGTCGGACCATCATCATTGCACACATTTTTACTTACTACCTGTGTATTTTTCATTGCACACTTTTTTTACTTACTACCTGTGTTTGGACAAATTATTTTTCATTACACACATTTTTACTTACTACCTGTGATTCGACAAATTAATTTTCATTGCACCCATTTTTCCTTACTACATGTGTTTGGACAAATTATTTTTCAGTACAGATTTGTTGAAGAACACGGTTTATGGTATTCGTGATTAGAAACTAGCGTCACAGTACGCGGAACACTGCCATAAGTGCTCCGCTCTCCGTTCCAGCAGACATCACAGTCTATGTAGATTAAGAGTCCCGGTCAGGTGTTTATTACACGATCTTCTGGTCTTTACAAAAAAATACTTTTCTTCCCCTCACCTCTAGACACTCCCATTTCTGACATTCTTTGTATGTGTACGTTCTCAGCCTCATTGGCATCGTCTTCATCTTGCAATGAATTTATGACTGGCCTTAATCAAATCTGCGTTATCGCTTCTCAGCATTGTGCCGTCTATCGCCACATTGCCAGTCAATAAGTCGGCTCTCTCGTTTTCTCTGACCCCGGCATGACAAGAGCAGTATATACACGTAATGCTCTGTACAATTCAGTTATTCACTAAATCAAACCATTTCTTTCTTCTCATTCATCTTTCTATTTTGCGCAGCATGCTTTGAGAGTCTGTGAGTATTACCGGGCGTGTTGATGTATGAGTTATCAACCAATTTAGTGCTGCTGTAACTCCCTCTATTTCCATCATCATGATTTTTTAACCAACTTCACGCCGTTTTTTGTAGGCAACAAAGCCCCAACCGCATTTATTTGTATTTCTGTTGACTGAGCCATCTGTGTATATAATTATGTCTTGTGGTTTCGAGTTGTAGCTGGGCGAGCTCATGTACTGTAACCTGGCACTAGTCAATTTTCGACACGCTTTATCTAGTTGTATTATTACGTTAGTCAGTGATTTTTTTCCTTAATGTCTACATTTTTCTAATGTCTACATTCACAGCCATACTTTTCTCAGTGCGTCTTAGCCTCTGTCATCCATGATCTGCCATGCTTGATTATTTTCCCTTGGACTCATTTAGATGTTGGTGTAATGTGTGGAAGGCATGATTCAGTACATTGTAAGAGATAATTTGTGGAGTCGTTTTATCCACTTTGTATCCTATAGTCGTTCCATAATTCATGTTACTCAGTTGAAATTATTTTTCTCCAAATCTACTTGTTAGATCGGATAGATCTTTTGGATCCAACTTCAATTTCTCCATGACCATATGAAACTATGTTTTTACCCTTTAAAAATGTATCTGGATTAAAACATTTTCTCTATAAATTATACATTTTCAAGATTTTATTAAATGTACGTAATTTGTCATTTTGTACAGTATATACACACCCGACAGTTCCGGTTTATGATGGGAAATACGCCTTATTTTTTATTGCTTTTCTCTCCAACTCGTCATTAGCTGTGACACAAAGTATACATATACTGACTAATTAAAAGCACGATAAAATAAGAAGACGTTATCAGTGTTTTAATTATACTGCTGTGAAAAATGCAACTGATTTTGTATTTCATGCGCATCAAGTTTAACCTCTGTAATACGGAAATCATGTTTTCCATGAGTGCGAAATGTGTCGTGGTTTGTCCTATATCACAAGGCAACACACAAAAATCATCACAGATAATTTTATATGGGTTTTGTAGTATTTGGTTAGCTGATTTCAAATCTGTCTTTAGTTTTTTTCTACCACGTAACATTTTTTTGTAATAGCTAATTATAATATCTTTCAACAGTGGTTATGACCAGAAATCGAGTACAATGTTTTATTTAGATTGGTATCGATACTTTATTACTGGCTGTTACAATTTTGTTCAGTTTCGGGTCACGTGATTTAGTATCGACGCTACCATTTTTGTGTATTCGATAGGATAGTAAATCCATTTATACACGTGTGGTGTTTGCTTAAAGTAATTACGACAAGTATATTATGAGATTTCGTTGTTTTGTACTTTCTTTTATTTTAAAGGTTGCAAAAACCTTGCATTTGTGTACTTGATAACTTATTTTTTGTACTTATTAACTTATTATCATGCCTAGAAGATGCATCAATCATCCAAACTGTTTCTGTTTTGTGTGTGGTTCATTTGTGACGAAATCACAGCGGCGCACAATTTCAGATGATCTAAAGAAGATATACATATTGTATTTTGGCTGTCCACTGGGTGATCAGGATAAATCTTGGGCTCCACATATCATATGTACCAGTTGTTCAAGCGGACTACGTGACTGGCTAAATGGCCGCAAGGCAGCTATGCCATTTGAAATTCCAATGTTATGGAGGGAACCGCGAGACCATGTCAATGATTGCTACTTTTGTCTGGTGAACACAAATGGATTCTCTGCTAAAAATAAACAGAACATTGTATATCCTAGCTTAGAGATTTCAATGTTATTGACAGACTTCGTAAATTTTGTTTGGCATAATACCTTCGTTTCATTGGTCATTTAAGATTGTCACCAACGAAAATCAAGGAAATACTGGAGTATGCGTTAGAAGAGACATTTTCTGACATTTAATGTTAGTTTTGCTATATTTTTGGTTGGATGACCTAATGTTGTGTACTAAGGTAAAATGTAAATCGTGAAAAAGTCATTTTTTGTTGCTTGTGCAATACTATATAGCAAAATACTTTGTGTATTTTCCAATCTACCTATCAATTTGTAAAACATGAATTCCTAAGGCCGTGCTGTGTCTAACTGCGAAATATTGTTGCCTTGCATCAGGTGGTTTCCGTGAAAATTGAGCTCTAGTGAGTAACATGAATTACTGAACGAACTATAACTGATAGCGAGCTTGCTTACTATCGCTGGGTCACATCGTGCGAGATTCGAAACCACATTCGGACAGAAAAAAATCCGGGTCGCAATTTCTCACCGGACACGACCGCTCCTCAAGTAGACCCAGTTGTACGTTTGACACATGAGTTAGGGAAGCTAAACCCAGCAAGGAAGGGAACTAGCCACCCACCTAATAGTTGCTGCGGCATAGTACATGAAGAAATAACTTCATCCCCTACGGTAATTTGCTGCCATGGGGCCTACCATTTAAGAGATAATGCTTCCAAGTGAAGAGGGTAGGGGAGAATTCGGGGACTCCTTTAACCATCGACGTTATAAGACCTGCTAGCTCACTGGGAATCATTCTTCTATAGTGACGAATTTGACTTTTCCCTATATTTTTATTGGTCACTGTGCATAATTTGTGTCGACAGCCCAATGAAAACCACCAGAAAAGTCAAATGCGTTGCTTTAGACAGATGATCCCCAGATGAATCTTCAGATCTATTTGGTGATGGTCACTGAGCATCTCATGAAAGACATATATCTATTTAAAAAACAATCCTCTAGTTTATGAACAGAACCACATGTCAACACCTCTCTCTCTCTCGCTCCCATATCTTAAAAGAAGCCACACATCAAATCAAGTCAGATAACAAATCAATACATAGCTCACCTAACCCATCACTACGGATAAGAAGTTGTAGAAAATATAACTAAATACCACAATGACGGCCAAAGGTGCCCAAACAATACTTTCCCCTTTCCACAAGGATCTGGTACGTCATTATCTGATCCTTGGAACCAAGTAATTATGTCATGTGAAACATTTTACAATGGACATGTTATGTTATATTATGTTCCTCCAGGGCCATAGGCAGCGCATAAGGCAGAAACCATAAATTTCCATTTCTGTCTTTATGTTGCCAGGTCTTTCAATTGTTGCGTGTTGTTCAGGTTCATTGATATGCCTTCTCTATTAAATTAATGGTTCTTCGTAGAGTTTCTATAGGTCTCCCTCTTCTTCTTACTCCCGGTGGTAACCAATTTAGTGACTGATGGAGAACTCTTAGGCATACTGGGCATAATATGTTAATAATTGCACTGGACATAACTTATGATAATAATTGTCCATAACTATATAACGAAATTCGGTTATTACACACATATTCTGTCAGTCCCGACCAATTCATTATAACGGGATTCTACTGTACTGACTTATTTAGAAGATGATATAGACATTTGAAATAGTCATCTGATATAGACATCTGTTATAATCATTTGATATAGACATCTGTTATAATCATTTGATATAGACATCTGTTATAGAAGAAGATATAGACATCTGTTATAATCATCTGATATAGACATCTGTTATAATCATTTTATATAGACATCTGTTATAATCATTTTATATAGACATCTGTTATAATCATCTGATATAGACATCTGTTATAGAAGAAGATATAGACATCTGTTATAATCATTTGATATAAACATCTGTTATAATCATTTGATATAAACATCTGTTATAATCATTTGATATAAACATCTGTTATAATCATTTGATATAAACATCTGTTATAATCATTTGATATAAACATCTGTTATAATCATTTGATATAAACATCTGTTATAATCATTTTATATAGACATCTGTTATAATCATTTGATATAGAAATCTGTTATAGAAGAAGATATAGACATCTGTTATAATCATTTGATATAAACATCTGTTATAATCATTTGATATAAACATCTGTTATAATCATTTGATATAGACATCTGTTATAGAATACAATATAGGCATCTATTATAATCATTTGATATAGTTATCTATATACATTTTATATATTCATCTGTTATAGATGATGATTCAGACATCTGATACAGTGGTATAGACTTCTGATATATAATTTTAATACAGTCATCTGACATAGATGATAATATGTACATATGATATAGAAGATAATAGACATATGATATAGAAGATAACATAGTTATCTGATATAGAAGATATAGTTATCTGATATAGAATATAGGCATCTGATATAGAATATAGGCATCTGATATAGGCAACTCATCTGATATAGAAGATCATATAGGCATTTGATAAACTAATCTGATATAGATGATAACATTAATCATCTGATATTGAAGATAATACAGTTATTTGATATAGAAGACCACATAGTTATCTGATATACTCATCTGATATAGAAGATAAAATAGTTTTTGACATAGAAGATAATATACCGGTAGTTACCTGGGTCCTTTCCCTGAACATGTGCCTACCACACATTTTTGCCTCATTACGGAATGTGAATGAAGTTACATAGTATGCACAGATTCCTTTCCAGTGTGTTATTGTATGCACAGTTGATGTGCTGTCAAATGAAATTACAACACTAACAGACCATGTCGGCAGAAAAAACCAAATAGTTAATGTTAGCGGAAATTAAATGGCATAACTTAATGCCACGAATGTGCATCGGAGTAGAAGGGATGATCCTAGAGTTTAGAAGGGGATATTTGGGGTAGGCTTAGATCTAATTTTAACCCTAGCACCACCTGCTAAACTCAATATATCTATATCTTAAGTGAGATAGAAGTTGTGCTGCTTCCTTATCATTCGATACTGCAGCCATTTCGATCAAAGAAAGGAATCAGCAGAATGTCACAAACTGCTAAAAAATTACAACAGGACATTTATTTAAAAATTATGAGTGCTGGTAGGCACATACTCAGGGAAAGGCCATTATCTGATGAAGCTAATATAGACATAATATAGTCATCTGATCGTCATTCGATATAGACATTTGTTATAATCATCTGATACAGACATTTGCTATAGAAGATTATATAGTTATCTGATATAGAAGATTATATAGACATCTGATATAGAAGATAGTACAAATATGTTATATACATCTGATAATAGATACCGGTATCTGATATGCACATAGGCCTATGATATAGAAATCTGATTTAGATTGTTTATGATTACTAAAAAGTGTCATATAAAAACCTGGGAAGAAAACATGAATTTACAAAATCAACAAAATCTTTTCCTAAAAATCTTAAGAAACAGAAACAAATCATTATATAAAAGATAATAGGCCCTATATTTACAAATTATAATCAGTGAATACAAAAATGTAAATATATATGTTGAACTCTTCTAATTGTTTTTTTGTGTCTGGAATTTTTCCCTAATATTATATTGAAGCCATTTATTTTAGTCTTTTTTGTTATGATGTTTACAAAAGGATAAATAAAGTAATGTGAGCTCATAAATAATGAGGGAGGGGGGGGAGTTCCAAACATTCCCAACAACCCCTTCACACACCCCCCCCCCCCCCCCACCCCCCGAAAAATTAATATGACATTTAGTACTAAGAAACAAGTAAATCATACAGTAACTTCCCCTCCCAAAAAACCTTTAAACATCCAAAAGTCATCCATCCCATTCTGTATGTCCCAGAACTTCATTACTGTCAATCAAATTCTACTGGAAACCAATCAGAGTTACTAACTAATAACCTTTATGCTTCCAACTTTTAAAATGTTACATTTAACAAACATTAATCCAAACATATGTTTTTTCTTGTTTATTTCCACCATCTTGATGAACTTGTTACCTGACATATTGATCTCAGTGAATAAGACATATTAGTATAATTTAGATGTTCACTTTGGTAACCAGACTCTAAAGAGTTCTATGTTTGGTTTAGTCTGTGATATGGTTATGAAACTTGTTTCCAGTTTAGCTGATATGAAATGCAAATTGTTCAACATAATTATTTCACTAGTTATCAGTTACTGTGAGATCATGTTATGAAATACAAATTGTACAACATAATTATTTCACTAGTTATCAGTTACTGTGAGATCATGTTATGAAAGCAAGAAGAACTTGTACAACATTATTTAATATAGAACTGGATTTCTAAAAAATATGAAAGACAATTTGAAATCAGAGAAAATTTAAATGAATGGAAATAGTAGATGACAGAGGGATAGAGATGAGTTTCATCAGTTCCCATAATCAGTGTTTTTACTCTTAACTGCAAGAGAAATGGGAATATAAATCATTCAGGAAAATGATCATAATTCTTAAAACATTAGACCACTACTATTTTAAAAAATTATTTTATTTAATGCACAGATTTTATGAACAAAGTTTATTTGAGACTTAATGAAATGATGTAGTTTTTTCCTTCTTGTGTTTACGAATTTGCTATTTTGTATACTTTCTATGAAATATTTCAATAATCTGAAATAAGATGTTGAACTATAATAGGACTTCAAATAAACATAGAATGAAAGTCCAATAACAGCATATTAAAATTATATATATATATATATATATATATGTAGGACTAAATATTATCTTGCATTTTCAGATGTCAACATCAATGTTGAAATTATGCTTTCAGTCTTGTGTACAATTCTCAGGGGGATGTAACTGTTAAGAGATAAGGATTGAAAAGGGTGCTGTTATGCTCTTTCTTGCAATTCTGTCCCAGGGAGAGGGGGGGTTAACACTTTAACACTACAGGTTTGTACCTTCCAACAAATTTATTGTGCGAAGAAAGGTTTTAATCATAAAATTATGAAAAAGGTTACATCAATGATGTATTTGGGCTGCATTGCCAAATATGATTTAAAAGGTTACGCTGTACAACGTAACGAGAGAACATTATAGGTTGACAAGTATGGCTTATGCTATATTGACAGCTCATGATAAATGTTTGCAATCTGGATTTTCAAAAGTGTGAATCATGGTCACTTCCAAGACTACATGAGATGGTGTAAATATCAGAACAGCTCATTAAGAGAAAACATAATAGATATACGAAAATAATGATACATTAGCATGGAACTAGAACTGTCAGCCCCTAAACTCTGGTGGATTTATTGAGACTGGATTCAGAGCACCCATGGACCTGTCTGGTGTGTGCTGATAAACATTTCTCATATGTATATTTTATGTAGTTTGCACTGAATGTATTCAGGTTTAATTAAATATGATCATTGAATGACCTCTGTATTTTTGTTTAGTAAAGTTTCATAGAACTTCTGCTAAAAACATGGCATAGAAAATGAATGTGTTTTCTTGTTTTCTTTGTGTGTTATTCATTAAATGGATTTCCTCTTGAAAGCAATGGCAAACTACAGAAGTGATGTGCCTAGTAATTCTATTATGGATATTCTATGTGTGATCAGATCATGTGTATTTCCAGTGGCAATATACGGTTGTGAGGCATGCACATTAAATAAAACAGTAGCAAAGAGAATCGCTGCTTTCGAAATGAGATGCTACAGTTTTATGTATACCATGGACAGTTAAAAAAGACAAATCAAGTACTGTTAAGATCAATAAGATCAATAAACGTTAAAGAGGACTAGCTTCTTAACAACATCATAACAAGAAAGCTGAGTTTTTGGTCATATAAAGAGACATAACAGCTTGGGAAGATTAATAGCTGAAGGCAGAGTTAATGGCAAAAGGGGAAGAGAGCGCAGAAGACGATGATAGTGCAATGATATCAGATTGTTTAAACATGTCTCTAGTTGTGGCAGGTCAACTCATCCAGAATCACAGAGTGTTCAAAGAATCCATAAGGAATACCACATTCTGGAAAGAATATGTCACATGGCATGATGATGATGAAAGTTTCATACAGAATTAGTATGCATGCTAAGTAGGAAGCTTCAGAAAAGATGACAGTTGTACATATGACAAACTCAATGCGAGAATCAGACAACAACAACCAATAGTGCTTTCACTAATTCAGCCAGGGACACCCCAAAGAGATTATATCAACAGCACTGAATTTCTAAACACATTTGGTCTCAACACCATCCTAGAACATAGATCAATTAATAGCGCACTTGTTTACCCTATTAGGGACCACTCTGATCAGAGTGACCATACATCCCAGTTTTACCAGGACAGTACCAGTTTTATATGCTTTCTTCCAGTGTCCCAAACAACTTTATCGGGAGGCTAAATTGTCCTAATTTTTTTTTTATTTATAGATTTCTCATAATACGAGAAGTTTAATTGGTTGAATTTGTGCCAAAATTATATGTTAACATGTATAAAAACTTTATCTGAAGAACAAGTCACAAAATTATTGACTGATGTAGGTCTTATGCTTTATGTAAATACAATAACCTGTTCTTATGGTATGTAGTTTATACTTTTTCATTGTTCACTCTCAAACTCCCGCTGGATCTCTCATATAGCAGGACAATGGTCCTACTAGATTTCCAGCAGGATGTAGTGCACAGAAAGGAAATGTATTGTGTAAACATTTTTATTGGGTCAATGTCCTGACACATCCGTCTTCAGTGGAAGGTTTATAGTAGTTTGTAATTATTAATTGTTTTTTAACACCTTTCAAAGCATGCTTTCTGACTCAAATAAATTTTTGACTATTGTCTATCCCCAGGTGGTGTTGTCGTAGCTTCCACACTTGCCGTTGAGCATAGGTGTTAGTGAAGGAGATGTAGTCTGTAGTCTCCATTCCAGAGCCAGGTGTGTTGGTCTGGTTGAGGTGTTGTCATGTTTCTTCAGTATGGTCTTGATTTTGTCTATTCACTTTTTTCCTAGGTCTGCCCTTGGCTCTGCATCCTGATTCTATCTTGTTATAAGCTCTTATGGGAAGTTGGTCGTTCATCCTCATAAGATGTCAAACTATTTTATCTGCTGTTTCTCTATATTTGAAGCATGATGTGATACCTATTATCTTTCTGATGTTCTCACTGCACATTTTGTCGAGTCTGCTGACTCCAATAGCCTTCCATTCGATATTTCATTTCTTTGTCTTATGTGTAGATGTCAGTTGCCAAAACTGGCTTTGGTAGCATAGTGTTGGTAAAAAGATGATTTTAATCATTTGTTTCTGTACTACCATGTTGATTTGTGAGTGCAATAGCGAAGGTGACAGCTGGTATGTCACTAAATTTGCCTTTTGACATCTTGTTTTAAAATAAATTATAAAATAAATGAACAAATATAAATATTTTGCTGGCTTATTTTGGGGGCAATTTTGTACTGTAATTGGTGTCCCATTTTTAAACATTTCTGAAACCTTGTCATTCTGACTATGAAAATAAATTAAAATATAACAAAGAAAGCATTATTATAATCTCCACTGTAATTAAGCGCCATGTTTGAACTACTGGGAGTAAATCAACCCTATTATCTACTTAATCTATATCAATCAGTCACTGTGTCCAAGATGAGTTATAAACCAACATATTCTACTTCAGCTAACCCATCAGTGGTCAATCTTCCAGTAAATGTCAAAGGCTAAGAAAGCTAATTGTTCCTATGGCTCTCTGGTTTTATTAGTTTCACAGTTAATGCTAAATTTCTCCAATTTCAACCACAATCTATCAGCATTAAGAAGGTGCTCATGATGCAGTTTTAGTACATCTTTCTTTTCCACTGATGCAAGCTTGCCTGTTCTCATTACCATGAATTTCTTAATGGGCCAAGCATTCTTGATTAGGATCAAGCGTCACAGCACTGGGGGCATTCCCATATATGCTCTGCTTGCCGTTCCGCCAGCCATCTAAAAGTATATACGCTCAGTGTCCCAGTCAGTTGCTGATTACGTGTTCTTCTGATCTTTCCGGAGAAGGAGCGCTTTCTCCTATCACCGCTAGTCACTCCCATTTCTACCATTCTCTGAATATGTACATTGTCATGTTCGACTTCCTCCTCATCTTCTCGTAGGGTATCCATGACTGCTCTAATAAATTAAATCCTGTCTCTTCTTATCTCGGTGCCATTCACCAACACATCAGCTCTTTTGTTTCCCCTGACCCCAGCATGACCAGGACAGTAAATCCATGTAATGCTCTGCGTATTGTTGAGAAGAGTGACCCATTCAGTTCTGATCATACACTTTTCTATCTTGCACAGCATACTTCGAGAGTCTGATAGAATCACTGAGTCTGTTGGTGGTTGCGTCGCAAACCACGTGAAAGCTGCTGTCACCGCTTCTATTTCCATTCTCATACTCGATGTTGTAGTGGGGTAGGCAGCTGACTTCTCAGCTAATTTCTTGCCATTTTGGTAGGCCACGAAACCCCAACCACACCTGTTTGTTTCTTGCATTACTGAGCCATCTGTGTAAATTATTGTATTGTGTGGCTTCAAGTGCTGCAGTATGAGTTCTTGGATCATTTCCTCTGTTCTGTTGGCAGCCCAGTCGCGGCACTCACATCCCATCTGTATCACCACTGTTGTCAATAATTTTCTCTCTTTGCCAAATGTCACCCATTCACAGCCTCTTCCCACTTCCTCCAGCTCACAAACTCTGAGTAGGGTATCTTCTGCTTCTGCCATCCAGGACTTTTCTCTCTTGATTCACTTTCCTTTTGTATTGTCTAGAAATTGGTGTAAGACGTGATGATCATTATTGGCGACCTTGAAGTATTCTTTAACCTGGACTATTTTATGCCTTGATTTGATGCTAGGCAGGTCTAGGAGAAACCTCATGGCCACTATGGGTGTATCTCTTGTGCATCCTAGGACAGCTCTTATGGCTTCATTCTGAACTCAATCTAATCTATCCAACTGTGCTTGCGACAGTGTCAGTAAACCTAAACCATAGTCCAACACAGATAATACCACTGCCTGCATCATCTGAAAAAGGATTTGCAGTGGCATCTCTGCAGATGCCATGATTTTGACTGCACTGACACCCTTCCCAGCTTTCTGAATGATATTGTCCACATGTTTCGCGAAAGATAGACTTCTATCAAAAGTGATGCCTAGATATTTCATAGTCTGCTCCCTGTCAATGTTGATGCCCATGCAAGAGACTGCTGTGCCAAGGAGGTTGAAAACAGCTCAAAAGTCCACAATATAAGAAACATTTCACTTCTGTCTTATGTATTAGAATGTATTATCATTACTTACAGCTTAGCTGTGATCTCTATATATTTTTGCCCAACACATCCAACTTTAGCATGAATTTGGGGTCATGTATCCAATTATGTGATGGAACAGCCAATCACACCCCCAAATCTTCATAATCAGCAGGTCATAATATTGCTGCTCTTTGCTTATCTTTGAACATCAGCAACACACAGGAAATATTGAGCTGACAATTTGAATTATTGTATAAATGATCAGCCTTCCCATCAGCCTTAAGAATTTTGAAGGTTTCAACAAGACTTTGCTAATTTCTCAAACAATAGCATAATTTCTTTAGTTTGTCTACCTTGTCACTAATCAAGTTTCCAAGCTACAGACTTGTAGCTGGCATTAATGGAATTATCTCTAGATCACATTTAGGAATTACTTTTAGATGTTTGCAAGTAGGGCCTGTAACTTAAATGTCTTAACTTAAAGGGCCTGTAAATGCTATAGACGTATGTTGAATATCTGTTACCGAGAACACAAGACCAATGTGTTTGTGCATAATAAAATGAATTTATTAGCGAGTCAACAAGAATCACTGTTAACAATCATGAAACTTCGTAAACTCGAGCGGTGTAAACAGACATCGACATCAGGGCACAACTCTGGCCCTTGCGACGGGTTCTTTGTTGCTCCGCCCACCCACACCGTGTCTGTAACTAGTTCAAGCACAACCTCAGCCTGTCAGAACAACATGGTAACTGTTATCGAAGGTTACGACTACGGGATTGTATAGATGACGTGCCATGAAGCTTCTATAAGAAGATAACCTCAATATAAAGGCATGTCATCTACTAAGGTTTTCTGTTGCATGGTTGGTTTGTCTAGTGAACCAGTGGTGAGACCCACAGACGCAACCGCATCCTGCGTTATTCCGGTGCTATCATATGGATGTGAGAGCTGAAAAAGTTCTTTATCTTCAGAAAATAAACTACTGAGTTTCGAGAACAAATGTCTTCGTAGGATAACTAACACCCATTGGAATGAATTCAAATCGAACGATAAAATCATAGAAGAGATGAATCAAAACTTCATTACAGATGTTATCAGAAAATGCTGTTGGTCCTACATCAAGCATGTCCTACGTGCAGACATCAACAGAATACACCTACCATCTCTTGAATGGATACCTACAGGCAAAAGAGCCAGGTGTAGACCAAAAGAAACACTCAGAAGAACAATACTTAGAGAAAGTAAAACAATCAATATGTACACTAATCAAGAACTGCACAGAATAGTTTTGAACAGACAGAATTGGAGAGATCTGACCTCCGCCCTATACGCTAACTTCAGCGTTAAAGGAAAATTAATGAATGAATGAATGTTAAGTAAACAGTGGGTCATGTTACTGAACAACTAGGTTGTCTGAAGTATTACATGGATAAAGCCTACTGTCCTGATGCAGCAAAGTTTTTAAAACCATGGCTCAATGCACTCTGGACTACATCCCATTAATTTGCAGTTTGTGAACAAACGCAGAATAAGACGACTGTAATGGTTATACTGGAGTCAGAGGCAGCAAAGAACAGAATCCTTGATGGGCAATCATGTAGTTTATGCACAGTACTGAGAAGAGATAGAATCGACCTAATTCTAACAACATTAGTCATTGATTTACTACAGAGTGAAAGGACGATGCTGGATACGGTGATAAAGTAAAGTGCACATACAATGAATGACAGAAAATAGGGTAACCCAGGCTAAGTGGAAAAAGTGTGCCCTCTGGAAAGATAACATGAGAAAATCTGACTGGAACTGTGCATACTAACTGTGCATATTTTGAATGGCCGCTGGGACGGAGAGGGGGGCACCTGACCTAAGACAGGTATCATCGTTATGGGAAATGTCCAATGTGTGTTTTCTATTCAAGAATGTATATATGACTATAACTTATATCTGTTAAAAATGCAGAAACATTAAAATTGTTCGTTGCCTCAAATGCTATAGATAGACCCTACCTGTTTATATTTGATACGCGGATAGTCCCGGATACCAATGCACGACATATAAATTATGATATAATTTGTTGAATTTTTGACGAGCATTTAAATACTAAAACTGGAAAACTTTAAGAATTAATTATGCTTCTAAAAGTATATTTCACTATTGTCAAAACTTTGATTAAAAAACAACGATGACCATACATTTTAAACAAAATATCTTGAGAATGAAGCAAATAAATAGGGAAGACATTGTCTTGAAATTTAGCAGACGTTACAATGTTCCGAGACATACGATTCGATATGGGTTATAAAAAAACAATCGATACTTGTGCCCGAAGGAACGATTCAATAGCAGCTTTGGTTCGCATGACAATGCAGGCATTGATTATTAATAGATGTGCGATATATTATAATAGATTTTAGTAACAAATAGGAAGGTGATGGTAGATTAGTGCATAAAAAGTTACTATATGTGACTATCATATTATTTAACTTACAACAAAAAAAGTTACACTACGATGTATGTTAGGAGATCAAGTAGTACGTACCTAAATTTCGTGAACGTCGACGTGCTGTACCACCATCCTGTTCCTTGCCGTAGTCATCTTTGCCTTCATCGCCGTGTGCTCCTCCACCACCAACAACTGCAATATCATCTTCGTGGTCACGGAGCGACAACAATTCACCATTCTTTTCTGTCGTTTCCTCCATTGAAAAACCGTTTCTAGCCATACGCTCAACCTGTGACATTAGTGTTGTACACAACTTGGATGGCACAATCGTTTCGCACAGCGACAGATTTCGATCTACCCGACCCTGGTTCCCTAGTCACTAAATCAACTCACGCAACTACCACGCGATTCTGTGAACGCAATGAATTTCAATAATCCAACGACAGTTGGTTTCTCAAATATCCTGCCTAATAGTTTTTTGTGTGTTTTTTTTAAGTTACTGCATTATCTTTCCTGGAAGTAGCATGATAATCCTTTATTACGTTTTGCATCATATCTCGTAACTAAGTTCGTCGTGTAAGTCAATCAAATAATTGAAACAGGCCGTTCAGTTTACAATGTTAATGGTAGTCGATGACTGTTCAGTTTGACCAATTATTCCCTATTTTTAACGCTATGTAGTTTTATAATGGCATCCTAAGAATTCATTCACAATCCCCTTCCTAAATATAGACTATCCCCCCCCCCCCCTCCTACCATCAATATTTCATTTTTCACAACAGAATACGCTTTCATATATTCGTTTTTCCACTCTCTCCTTCTTCGATACAACTAACTTCTGATATCAAGCACTATATGATATATTCCTATATATTTTTGTTTTTAACATTGGTTTTGTATAATTTGCCGTAGAGTAGGTTTAATTGCTATTCGTTCTGATTGCATAAATTAATGGCGTCAAAAAAGGTAGCTACCAGAAATGAATTTTGACCAATCACAGTGTTGAACAGTCGCTGTTTACTTGCTGCGGGCTTTACGTTGTCACATCCGCTCTACTCGCAAAAAAATGTAAACATCCCCCACCCTTACTTCCCACAATCATTGAGCATGGACGTTAAATCGATAAACCTTTACATCAGCCATGTACAATGCCGAGTAGGCTATTCTGTCTGTCTACAATTCCCTGTAATTTATCATTGTACTATGGTCTGTCAGTTGTTGTTTTTTTCTCATACAATGACGAAAACTCATCAAACAACTTTTGTTTTCCCATGTCCACAGACAATTTTTTTTAAGACTTCCAATTGGTCACTCCCATTGGCTGATCTTTGCGTTTCATTGGCTAGCGGCACAAAAATATCATCATCATCAGGTGCTATGCCGGCTGGCGTAGGCAGTCATAGCTCTCCACAGCTCTCTGTCCACAGTAATAATACTGTATCAAGATCGTTGTTGTTTCCCTGCCGTGCCATGTTGTCAAACTGTCTAATATTTTCTCACGTTGTCGCCCTCTGTCTCTATTGCCTTCAATTTTGTCTATTGTGACTATGTTCTCCAAACCTGCCTGTCTCATGAAGTGAAAAATATGAAAAAAATATATATCTATATATAGTCTGTTCTTTGCTTTTGGTGTAATGCGTTGCATGATTGAATGACTTCGGTTTTTCAGACATTTCCCTTTAATCGCTTGATAGGCTATGCAATAATATTGTGATGTCTCAGAATGTGTCAATCTACCTTCTTCTTGATGTTTCCATTTTCATGACATATTCTCTTACCAATAAGGGTTCATTGTCATTAAGTGGCGGATCCATTTCAGTCTGTTTTTCAATATATTTTACCATAGACTGTTAATGTTCCAACAGTTCTTGTGATCTCTTCATTCCTCGCATATCTTCTTGTTATGTTTCTAGCAAAGTGAAATGAAAATCATGGATCAGTCATTACAGGGGTGTCAAATTTGAAGCATTTAGTGACCTAAACGCTAGCCATACTATATTTTCACCATGAACTTTCCGATGGTCAGGCCATTAAATGTTTGCCAGAAGTGCAACATTATTGGTTAATAACAAATAACACGATTTTATTTTCATCAGATCTCTAGATAGAAGAATAGGCTTGGAATGTGTAATGTCACAGGGAGTTGCAGAACACTATATAGGGGGCCTACGTTTTCTTGATATGTCTACTTAATGAACCTTGTCTCTAGTTTAACAACTATTCACCGTTATTTTTGGTAGACCTATAATTAAACCCAAAAAAAAATTACAAACACATACTTCTGTAAAGGAACTCGTTTGAAGCTATGAGCATATTCGGTAGACGGCGTGCCACTTCCTTTGGAGGAACGGAGTATATATACGATAACCCGAGTACCGTGAAGTCAATCCTCTATGTCTTTTCTAGTCCCTAACATACCTTTGTATCTAGAGATCTATGATTTTACACAATTTGGCCTGACTATATTGAACCAACACTGTCTTATAATTTTTGCCAGGGGAGACTTTCTAATTTTTGCCAGGGGAGACTTTCTAATTTTTGCCAGGGGAGACTTTCTAATTTTTGACAGGTGACTGCTTCTAATTTTTGGCAGGGGAGGGTGCTTCTTCTTCTTCTGCGTTCGTTGTCAAACTCCTGCAGATTAGCAGGATGTAGTCCGGAGAACGGAATCCGTTGAGTCATGTTTTACAGCATTGCTGCGATATCTGGGCCTTTCGGCCCGACACATCTGACTTCAGCATGGCTTTGGGTCACTGACCATATATGAGATGGGACAGCCAACTCCATCCCATAACCTCCTTACTCACCTTTTACGACATTCGTGGAAGGTAAACAGTGTTGCTATTCATTGCTCCCCTTTCGGGCCCCGACAACACATGGGTGAGACTGCTTCTAATATTTGATATACAGTTGAATCCTTCTATAGTGCACGCTTTTATAATAAAGTTCCACATTTAGCAACACTTTTTTTAATGCCCTTAAACTATATTTATCCTTTATTGTTTGCACATGTTCTGTATATGCCAGTTTGTATTATTACAATACATATTTCATTGATCCGGACAAATTTGTTATAATTAGATTTAACTATATTTGTCTTTTTACTCAAGATCTCCTGACTATAAGACTTCTTGTGTTTTTTAATATTTTTGTGTTACCAGCCATTAAATAGAGATCCTCTATGTTATGAGTTTTATGGACACATGACATCAAAGACTTTCTGAACATGACACTGGAAGAAACAGGCATAGAACCAAGAAGCTTACACAGTGCCAGCAAGGACAACATTCTGTAAAGGACACATCACAAAGCGAGAGATTAACAAGATGCTATTGTATTTTGGACAAACCCATAAGTGCTCAATCTCCCCCAGATGATATAGAAGAAACTTGCTGATAGTTCCCATAGTTTGCTGGTGAAATAATCAATCTTACTGCCCTACAGATCCATTTCCTACTTGTGTTACACTGAATTTTGAATACCCTCTGTTGCAGTCTATATGCATCAAATATTGCAGTGCATATGCAGCATCTATTGCATTGTTCCCATTGAACATTTATTCGATAAATGACTCAGAAAGTTCCCCTTCAAAAGGAAATTTCATATAGTGAAGTAAAAGTAATATACTTTTGATTTGAGTATCGCCCAAGACAGATAGGGGTTCAGAGAATTCATTGGGAAGACAACGTTCTGGAAAGAATACATCACATGACACACACTTTTGATCTAAGATTTCTCGAATTCGATTTGTGTGTGTGTTTAGGTAGCATGAAGGGAATTAAGAAAAATATTTAGGTGAGTGCAATTAAATCAAATCTGAGTAACTATAATGTGACGTATGTGTGTGTCAGGTGACGTATTCCTTCCAGAACGTTGTCTTCCCAATGAACTCTCTGAACCTCTCTCTGTCTTGCATTTTCTAGCGATGTATTCATGTTATCTTTAATGTCATCAGTCCATCGTCTTCTTGGTCTGCCCCTTCTCCTCCTCCCAGGTACTAGAATTACTATTATCCGTGTGCATATTATCTGACCTTAAGACATCTTCAGGCAGAACATGGGGTGTGCTGAAATGTAAACCTGTAAGGATGTGACAATTCACTGGGAAGCCCAGAATCAGGCAACCGTAGGCCTTGAATAATTGCAGATCCTCCTTTGAATGGTGGGGAATGCAAAATGCATAGTTGGCTGCTTCACTCATACCAGTGACTGCGGTCTAGAGCTGGGTGCTATAGACACTTGACAGGAAGAGAAGTGTGGCAGGGAAGTTGAAGCCCATGACTCCAACTCTTCATGTTGAGGAGAGGTATAAAAGCTGCAAAACCCCTAGAACGTACCCCTTCTAAGTAGGACATTTCTTCTCAAAGCATTGAACCCCGCTGAAAGTTAGTCTTCTAGGTATGAAATAAAATTCTGGAGAAACCACCTCACTGCAAATAAGAGCTACAGTGGAATTATGTTATAACATGGTCTGGACTGAGAAAATGTGTATGTAATAACAGAAATTCGCTATATACAGTAGAAACAATATAGAATATAATTGGGGATTTTGAAAAGTGTTGCTATAGAGGGAAATCTGTTATAAAAGAATGCACTATAGAGGGATTACTCTGTATCTTCAGCTTTACAAATAGAGTTATCTACTACTTACTATTATTATCTCCAAAAAATGAGTGAAATGAAAGATAAGAATGAGTGACACCCGTGTGTTGCAGGGGCCAAAAGAATAGCAACACTGTTTACCTTCCATGCATATCATAAGAGGTGACAAAGGACGTTTCAAGGTAGAGTCATGCAGAGGTCAGATTTGTCAGGTCGAAAGGTGCAAACATCACAGCAAAGCTGTTAACCATGACACAACATATTCCTTTCATACGGACTACATCCTGCAAATCAGTAGGTGTTTGAGAAAATGCAGAAAAAAGAATGATGGATCAGCACTGGATGTCAAGTGATAGGTTTGTATCTGACAGAATAAAATTAGATTGATGGTTCTTAGCATGCATGATGTCAAAGTATATACAGATGGTTCCCATGAAACACAGGTTAAACACACACCTTATTCCACCCTGTCCTACTTGTGTCACACTTATCTCAATCATAGCATGGGTGGGTCAACTATAGTAGTGCCATCACCAAGTAAACACTCTCTAAACATCATCAGCACATCACACACATCTTTAATTCACTAAGTATAGATACAAGAGTCATGGTGGTGTAGTACAGTGGAATCGCTCTGAAGCATATAAGTTTATAACAAATGTCTCCTTATTTAAAAATACTTTTAAAAATCCAGAATTATTGTTATTGTTTATACTGTATATAACAGATCTCTGTATTTACATATTTTGTTGGTGCAAACCAGGCTGATTTAATGCAATTTAACTGTATATTCACTTGTCCACACAACAGGCAATACAAGTTTAGATCTTACTTGTCAATCATCGTTCACACCCTCTCCCCAAATCACATGATCTTTCAGACCACAAGGAAATAGGTACCTGGCTTCATGTGTAAGGAATGTCACCACACTCGAAGCAGTTAACCTATATGCTCCATTGCGATCAGCAATGAGTCTACCTCTCGCAGTATCTATTAAACTTCAGCTATGCTGTCATGTTATAAAATATCCCCTAAAAACATGAGCGGACAATAATTGATTAATGTATACTGACATATATGAGTACAGTCAAATCCCACTATAACAACATGATCCGATCAACAAAATATGTATGTAGTAATAGAAATTTGCTAAATACATTACAAACAATATAGAATAAATATTATTGAGAATTTTTGTAAAAGTTTTAAAGTTAAATAGGGAAATTTGTTATAAAAGGATGCACTATAGAGGATTCCACTGTATCTTTCAAGCTAATACAATAAAAATGCCTTAGAAAAGCGTTCTTTTACAGATAAAAAAAAATATAAACCATTAACAAGGACAAAGAAAATGATATGCTTTTAATTGTAAAGTAGTAACATTGATCTATTTTTATATTTTCTTGTCAAAAAGCAGACAAATTGTAAAAGAAGTATAAATTTGAGCATGGTGTTTGAAAGCATATATAATATAAAAGCATATTTGTTTACAAGTGTAATATGTATATATCAGAGACAATATGTGAAAGCTGAACATTTTCCCGGTTGACGACATTATCATCCACATGTATCTGATTCTGAACCTTGACAGAATCCATCCCCAACTACTGCAGGTCACTCTAGTCTGTGGAGCCAGAAGAGAAAAGCGACTGGACAACCAGACAGGAGGACAACTCATCTTCTTCTCCTTCTGCGTTCAGTATCTGTGGTCCTGCTATACCATCAGGCCTGTTGTCAAGACGAAGTCCACTGTCTTCAGGTCAGAGCGGCTGCCCAATAGCTTTTGTCTCAAGTCTGTATCCTCTGGCCAGGTCTGCTTCTCTGCTCTTTGTGTGTTGGGCAGTCGTGAAGTATGTGTTCCGGGGTCTGGGTTCCGGATCCACATGGACATTCATCTGTGTATGAGATCCTCAATCGGTAAAGGTAACCCAACAGTCTGCAGTGGCTTGTTCTAAGGCGAAACATTGTGGTCTGTACAACTCGTCTAAACATCATGCAAAGGGAGTTAACAACAAAAAAACAAACAGAACCAGAAAAAAACCTTGCACCAGAAAGAAATGAGTATTTACTCCATACAGGAAACCCACCCTCAATGACAAGAATAACCATCGAGATACAAAGGTGCCAATGTTTTAGAGTTGATGTAAAAGATCAGAGGAAAGCAGCATACTAAAATTGATCAATAATAATATCAATGCCACAGAAACCAAGACACACAAGGACAAAACTGAATACCAGATAATTCACATATAGAACAACACCTTTGAACTCCATATACTAAACTTCTACTGCCCAACTGATATCCCATCACAAATGACCAGTATTAACATCCCCAACAAACACTTCTGGTAGTAGGAGACTTTAATAGTCACTCTCAAAGCTGAGGATACAATAATTTAGATAGAAGGGAAGAAGAATTAGAAAATTGGCAAGAAAACAACTTCTCAATAATCCCAAGGATCCACCAACTTTCTACTAAAGAAATTAGAAAATTGGCAAAAAAAACAACTCAATAATCTAAAGGATCCACCAACTTTCTACTAAAGAAGATGGCATAACACCTTCACTCGAGATCTGGAAATTTCCACGCTAGAACTGGTTTGAATAGAGGAAAAAACAATAGGTGAACAACTTGGTTGCAGTAATCATTGACCATTCATTATCTAAGTAAACAAAACAATAATTACAAGACCAACTAAACCCAGATGAAACTAAAAGAAAGCAAAAACTGGCACTTCTATAAACACAGTGCAAATATACTTACAAGAGATATTCAAGCAACCAGCAGAGATAACATAACTGTCAAGGAGTTTAATAATGGAATACTTAAGGTAGCCAAGGAGACAATACCAATATAAACAGACCCACATTTAATGTGGTAACATAAAGCTAAATAATTTGTATCAAGACTAAGATGAGTCCGTTCTTTTTCAACAATTTATTTTTTTCAAAAGAAATTAATCCTTTTTTGCGAGACAACAATGGCTGGAACTCCATCTTGGTAAGGCCACTTGAATTATAATGTTAACTCAATTTTTTTCATTGATAAAATATGCCTCTAAAACAAGTTCTCGCCCCTTGTATAGCTGTGCATAGTTTCCTGTAACAGTAGAGTCTCTTTTGCTGCTATCCCATGATTAAAATCAACAAGTAGACCATTATTAGTTATGTCTGTTGACTAGTCACAAGCCAATGTGCTGCATCATCATTGGAGTATCAAATTATGATTCACTTCTTATGTTATGTCCATCTTGAATGTGCTTATATCTGAAGTTTGATCTCTTCCATAAACTTGATGCTTACAGCTGACAGGAATTGAGTCGGGTCCGTTCTAGCGGCACCGAATCGCCTTGCAACTCAAGTAAACAGGTTTTCCGTACTTTACCAAACATATCTCAATTCCCGTCAGTAGTAAGAATTATTTTCGTTTATTCTCAAGATTTCCACTTGAATTTATTTCCATAAACTTGACTGTGTTTTGTAACTCATACAGAGGATGAGGTCCGTAGAGTTTTTCTTCCACTGTTATTTCTCTGGGCCAGTGTATGTGCCTCAGAATTTCATATTTAGGGCATTCTTGGATAATATGCTTTGCTGTCTGAGGTGCCTGTCCACATGGCCATGTTGCAAATCTTGAGCTTTGTATACCCGGTACATGTGGCTGTGAAGTCAGTGTCTTGTTCTGAGGTGCAGAATGACAACGTGGTCTAGTCTGCTCATAATTTGGTAATCAACGATTCACTTAAAATACATTTATGTTGCAATGAAAAAGCATCTAGATTTAATGATTTCAAAGCCCTGCCTCCAGTTGGCCTAGTAGCTTGTATGGACCAAATGACATCCCTGCCACCATAGAAAAATATGAATATATAATATAAATATATATATATATATAGTGAGGTTGTTTTATGGAAGCACGAAAGCACTTCTTTAGATTTTATATTTCATTGGCTACGGTCTAATGTGTCTATATCATGTGATTTCATTCCAACTTTTCAATATTAGGCTTGCATAACATACAGCTTCCAGTAAAAAAAAAGTAAAGTAACCAATAGCATTTATTAATGCCGTAGGGGTGTGAGATGTTAGCGATCTCACATTTCACAGGCTCTGCAAATGAGGGCGGTAGCCATCTCCTCTCCCTCGCAGTCTTTACTTCCCGGATTAATCCGGTACCCATTTAAGGCTGGGTCGACCTGGGAGCCGTTGCGATCTGAAAACATTTCCGCCTCAGCTGGGGAATGAACCCAGGACCACTCATATGCGAAGCCAGTGCGCTAACCACTGCGCTAACGTGGCTCCCTAACGCAGTACGCAGCTTCCAGTACGCAGAGATAAAAGAAAAACATGGCTCATCTACTAGCTATCATTCAATCTGCACGCAACGCACTGAGAGTCCCCACCATCTCCCTCAAAAACATATTCCAGGGGAGGGAGACCTGTCAGTGTGTTGTACACAATTTGATGGGTGCTGCGTTGTATGCGCCTTTAGCAAAAGTTTGTTTCCTTAAATAATGTATCAATTGTTGCGTTGAAAGTATGGACCCATACAGTATGTTATATTTTTACCCCCTTTCAATAGGTTTTTTCTTATCAAAAATACAGATTAAAGTAATTTTTTGTTTGTTTTTTAACCCCAGGAGTCATGAGCGATGAAGCTTTTCTCCAACTCTCAGCAGTATGCAATGTTTGAGAAGAAGACCTTCTACCCAGAGGCCGTCTATATGGAATACGTAGAAGATATATTCTGAAAGACATTCAAGCACATGAAAGCCTGCAACCAATTGGTTGCACTGAAGCGAAGATTTGAGCACTTATGGACATGGCCGGTGTGTGAAGACAATCAACATACCTAAAGCATTTGGTGGAATCAATGCTGACTACTAAGCATACGGGAGCCACGTTAGCGCAGTGGTTAGCGCACTGGCTTCGCATATGAGTGGTCCTGGGTTCATTCCCCAGCTGAGGCGGAAATGTTTTCAGATCGCAACGGCTCCCAGCCTTAAATGGGTACCGGATTAATCCGGGAAGTAAAGACTGCGAGGGAGAGGAGATGGCTACCGCCCTCATTTGCAGAGCCTGTGAAATGGGAGATCGCTAACATCTCACACCCCTACGGCATTAATAAATGCTATGGGTTACTTTACTTACTTACTTACTTACTAAGCATACAATCCAAATGACTTCAATATGACCATTATAGTTTGCATCTTCTTTTTATGAAATAAAGCTCTGAGCTAGACACCCCCCTCCCAAATTCTGTGTGTGTTTGTCCATCACAAGTGATGATGACCATTTTTATATCCACTTTGGAAAATTCAGTTACAATTATGACCATGTGTAATAGTTCGTAGATGGCTAATAAGCCCTATTCAAGCTGTAAATGTTCTTGGACAGTTTGGACATGAAATGACGACTGTAGGCGGATTTTGGTCTATCCGTGACTTTCTAGCTACTCTCCATTTGAGCTGCAGCATTTCTCCTCTTTTCACAAGATGATGCGCTCTTTTTGACTATAGAGCGCCATGTACATCTATTTTGTGCAAGTTCCCATGTTCTATTCCCCATGTGTTTTGGTCTATTTCAAACGCTTTCACTGAGGTATATAACGAGTCCTTGTAGCGCTTCTTTTGGCCATCTTGAGATTGTTTACCCTTCTCCAGCTCACCATAGAGAACTATCTTTGGCAGGCGATAGCCTGGCATGCATACCACATGACCTGTCCAACGAATCTGTGTCTGCATTCCCAAATTCTCAGTGTCCCAAATTCTACAAGCAAATACAAAAGCAATATTGCTTATAACTCCTGGGGATCAACAGCAAAAATACATGTAATAGAAATCAGACTAAACGAGGATAAACAAGTATCACAAAACTAGGAATTACATTATTAACAAATGCATCCATGGTCTGTGAATTGAAGATGGATAATGGAGACATACTGACGCTGATGGATGTGGACACAACAATAGATGATACAACTTGATGATATGGTAAGAGTAATCCAATAGGCTGCAGTGAAGTTAGAGGGTGAAGTTAGAGGGTGAAAAGAGTGGTTTTAGGTACAGAGTGGAGTAAGGCAGGGATGGACACTCTCACCATACCTGTTCAACATCTACACAGAAAGTATAATGAGGAATGTGAGAGAAGACATACACAATGCTGACTACCACGCTTTAAACATTGGTGGATTTGAAATCTCTGAACTACGCTACGTAGATGACACAGTGCTTCTTGCAAATAATATAAAGGGATTGGAACAATCAAGAACACAAAGAAATATAGTGAATCACAAAACTTGTATTTAAACATGCAAAAAAACAAATATCATGTCAACAGATATAGCAACACAACAACCAAAAATCAGAATAGACAATACAGAGATAGATTGTATGGATAAATTTGGATACTTAGGAGCAAACATTTCCGTTGCATGAGACTGCATGGTAGAAATAAGTAAGAGATTGGCAATGGCTTATTGTAAAATAACACAGTTTAAAAACATGGGGAAAAAACAAAATAGAAACAAAATTGTTAATGTTACGAACTTTTATTTTTCCGGTTGCAACATACGGCTGTAAACATGGACCCTAAGTAAAACAGCAGCAAAGAAGATCAATGTCTTTGAGATGAAGTGCTACAGAAAGATACTTAGAATATCATGGAAGGAAAAACAAAGAGAAACTCAAATATTATAAACATATTGAAGATTCCAGAGTGTTGGTTACTAAACACAATAACAAAAAGAAAACTACACCTGTTGGTCATATAAAGAGACACAACTGTTTAGAAAGACAAATAATGGAGGGCAGGGTACCTAGGAGAAGAAAGGGCAGACCAAGAAGACGATGGACTGACAACACTAAAGATAACATGAATACATCATTGGAAAATGCAAGCCGCATCACTCAAGACAGAGAGGGGTTCAGAGAGTTAATTGGAAAGACAACGCTCTGGAAAGAATATGTCACATGACAATACAATAACACAAGTATGTCCAACTGGGAGGCCACATGCATGTCAACAGTACAACGAAATCCCTATATTTCAAATTGATCCAGACTGATGAAATATTTATGTAATGACCAAAATTTGATTTATACAATTATATACAATAAAGACTATACTTTAGCATGTTTCACTAGCTTTGCCCTCAAACAAATCTAATTGTCTGATTAACATTCTAATGTATTAATTAATGCCTTTTTTTGCATATGATGTTATATTTGGTTAGACCCAATAAATATATACTTTATATTTGTGCATCATGTTCAGTTTTTATAAATGAATGAAATTCTTTGATCTTTGTCAGCATACTAATTATTATGTATTGAGAAAAGAAATTTTACCACTTCTACATACCGGATACAACCGTAACCCATTCAATCCCTTATTGCCCGCTATATATTCATTTCCAAAAAGCAATTCTTGCCCGATATACACACTGTCATTTAGATTGATGTTCTTTATGGTTTGCATGCCAATAGACATGCTAAATTTAGCCGTCACGTGACTACAGGTAATAGCGGCTTTCTTTGCAGTTTTCCTATCTTTTTTAACGTGTGTCGTATAGGAGCTATGAACTTGCGAATATGACCTTCAATTTTCTTCAAAACTTGGTAAGAATGGACCTACTTAAGATTCAGATTATGTGGATAGGCAATTTTAAAATGAAATTTTAAAGAACATGAATGAATCAGGCGTTGATGGGGAAGTAGTTTAGTATTTATTAGTTGAAATTAGTGACGATCTGTAGTATAGACGTGTGCCAATGAGTGAATTATAATGAAAAATGTAATTCTTAGGATCATACCATTTCAAATTCACATATACAATTTCAATTATATGTGTTATATATTTGCTGAGATACATTATTTTGAAGTTTGACAAAGCTGGTGAAACGAGCTATAATTGAGGATTATGAAGTGCAGTTAAATAGAGAAATTTGTTATAAACATTTGCTGTAAAGGGATTCTACTGTATATTGCGCATCCCGCAATGCATTAGGTAAATTATTTAAAAAAATAGGTAGGCATTTTGATAAAAATTCTTTGATTTGAGATCTAACCAGAATGCAATACAGCTGGTTTTTCATTGTAAAAGTATCATCTTAAATATGAGACAAGTCATGTTACAGAATCTCCCTCTCGGATTACTCTTCGAGACATTTGTCAAGGTTAACCCTTACAAATAACATCAAAGTCAGTCTGATCTGTCTGGCCATTTGCACAAGTAAATTTTTAAAAATCTTCTTTCTCTGGACTTTCTCCTGTCCTGCTGGAAATCTGGTTGGCCATTGTCCTGCTACAAGAAATCCAGTAGGAGTTTGAAAACAAACAAAAAATACCTACAATTGTGACCATTGATATACCAGCACTTTTAGCAAAAACAGTATACATACATACATATTTCAATTAAAGAAAATTATAAGTACCTTAAATACTTATGTTAACTGCAAACATGTTATGTTAACTTTCTCATATATATTCATGGGGCTTGTTTCTTATATGTTCTTTGTTCTTGGGTTATACAGTTCATCCATCCATAATCCCATAACCTGTCAGAGTTGTAGTGATACTGCATTGGATGTATCAACACATAGTCCTCTAGTGACTTATCATCAACGATGGTGATGAGTGTGGAAAGATTTTGATAAGTCAAGGCTTTGAAATTGTCTGCTCATTACTTTCTTTCCCCTTCTGCTTCTTCCACCTTCAACTGGACGATTACAAAATTGTTCTTGAAAGGGAATCATGATGGGAAACATTTTCAAACCATGCAAGTTTTTTTCATTTTACTATTGAGGGTAGTGATTCTTATAGTTACAGTAGAATGATCTCATTCATGTGTGATGATTACAGCACGATCACTAGTAGACAGATGATCACAGTGACGGCTGTGATAGAGGCAATCTTATGACTGAAGACTTAGAGTGTTTACAGGTGTTTCTTCTTCTTCTTCTGCGCTCGTTCTCAAACTCATGCAGATTAGCAGGATGTAGTCCGGACAATGGAATGCGTTGTGTCATGGTTTACAGCATTGCTGCGATATCTGCGCCTTTTGGCCTGACACATCCGACTTTAGCATTGCTTTGGGTAACTGACCCTATATGGGATGGGACAGCCAACTCCATCCCATAACCTCCTTAGTCCCCTTTGATGACATGTGTGGAAGGTAAACAGTGTTGCTATTCTTTGCTCCCCTTTCGGGCCCCAGCAACACACAGGCGTACATGTGTTTGTTTCAGACTGACTTTATGAATATGGGTACTATACCCAAATAAGGGTCTACATATTATCCGAGATGTGAAGCAAAAGATAATAAAATATAATAACATGGGAGAATAACATTGTGTTCATATTTCTAGTGATTATTTCCCTGGTGCTAAATACTAAACATAAACCCGGTGTTTATTATTTATCCACCAGCTCAATTTGCTTTTTAATAGTGCAGTTCCAGCTAACCCTTACCACGGCATCAGAGTAGTACATTAAGATCATGGTATGTCCCCTGTGTATATCTTTGTCGCTGACAACACTACTTAGAAACGGTAATAATGAAATTATTACTCGAACCGCAATTACGGCAGCCATTTTGTAAGTAGGAATACTGTAGTAGATTGTCACAAATTAATAAAAATATCAGATCGGAGCAGGTATTTTTAAAAGTGTAAATTGCAGACCCTTATTTTGGTATAGTACCTAAATATGATAAGCAAGATTCAGTATGGGATATCAACACTGTCAATGGCTGAAATCGATGAAGTCTGTGCTAAGGAGTTACTCTAAGTTTTGTGTCTGGACATGCATTAGGAAAAATGATAGACTTGCCAGTACGATTGTAGTAGTAGCTCGATAGTTCGTAGAACCTGTGCTAATACTTTCAATGCAATTTAAGAGTTAGACCACTTGGAAGATGAAGGATATGACCATATTTATGGTCAGATTGCATGACCTGGAATGATGCATGGAGTTGAAAGAAATTAGCAGCATATTGGAATAAAATGAAGAGTTATCAAGGAACACAGAACCAGAATAGCCCATTACCACATGCTGAAGGATATACTGAATATGAGATCAGAGATTGTTTATTTGTTTTGCGTTCGCTCCATTGTAACCATCACGGATATCCGTGCGATTTCTGCCGGGAGCGTGATTACGTTGTGCCACCGTTAGGCTTAGCACATCCGATTTCGGCATGAGATCAGAGATGAATAAAAGGGTTCAGAGTGCCACGATGATGATCCAATTAGTGTTTCTTCTGCACTCTGTTCAATGGGGAGTTTCACAAAATACCCCAGAGATTTGAAAGTCCTTGATGATTATTTTATTCCATGTGTCTGTAGGGTGCAATGAGATAGACACTTCTATTCCAGAGGGGACAGCTGTAACTTTATACCAATCGTCATGCATATTACAGATAAAAGGGTCAATTCTCTCCCCAAAATCCTGGCATTAATCTTCCTCAGTCCCCATTACAGTGGAGACTATAGGGAGGAATAGTTAACTCTACACCTTACCTCCTTAGTGCCTCTTATGGCATGAATAGCAAGCAGCAGTGTTACTATTCTTCCCTTTCAGGTAGAGGTAATATATGGATGTAAATAACCACATGTACTTCAGTTTATTTAGGTATCATGTCATATTATTTATCAAAAAAGGACATCATTTTCAGACCAGAAGTCTCGGTGGTTATTGAGTTAATTTTGACAAAATTTTCACAATCCCTTTTCAAGCTTTCATGAAAAGTATATTCATATTCTTGAGAACCAGTATATCCACCAATTTGATATCCTACTGCCTTTTGGTCTTATACTACATTCGAAATCCTTTTTTGTCCATTTTCAGTTCATGTTTCATCTCTCTGTCCCTTCAGTTTTTGTACAATAATTTATTATTCATTACATCCAGCATTTGTGTTTTCATTTAGCATTGTGATGTGATCATAGGCAATGCCATCCTTTACTTGCCGCATGCTATGTTGTGTTATTGATAAAGGCCTTTTAGTAGAAACTACAACTTGTGTTTTACTGTGTACTTCCAGGAATTTGCAAATTTAATTACTCTGTTTTTACATTTTTAGGCACAGCTCATTTGGTCAGCAGTTTGGCTAATGCAGCATAACTATACAATTTATATATTGCACTCTAGCTAGTTTGCGCAAACAGCACTTATGAGACTAGATCAGAACATGTACCCTTTGTGATCAGCTGGAAGATTCTGATGATTTCTCGATGATCCGCCTGAAGTGTAATGAGATTAATTCAAGACTCTCCGCCGAAGACGGATGTGTCGGGCTACTGGCGCAAATAAAACGGCGACACAACGCATTTCCATTCTCTGGACTACATCCTGCTGGAAATCTATTAGGACCATGGTCCTGCTGTAAGGGAGATCCAGCGGGAGTTTGAGAATGAACGAAGACGAAGAAGAATTCAAGACTCAAATAAAATGTGCCAGCACCCTCTATCAATAAGCAATTTTCAATTGAAAAAACTCAGCAATTCATTAGAGCTGTTTCTGGGAAGACATTTTAGAGTGGACAAGAACTTGCATCTCCTTTCATTGCAATGTACAAGCTCTAACAATATTGCTGATCCAGTGCTCCACTACCTGATTCAAATTAAAGCAATAAAAACAAGTCAAATGTCTTTTACTAGAAATACTCTACACTTGAGTACAATCTTATCATTGCTAATGTACTGTCTTTTTTTTATCACATCATGACTTGCAAAATCAATGAAGCCCCAACATTCACTATTATCATCTGATGCTCCTGAAGTTGGCTTGGTGTAAGTGAAACTCTTCTCATCTGATTTTAAGGATAAGGTATTGTCACCTGCAAATGGGAATATAAAGGTTTCATTAAAATCAAAGCGTAGAGGTTTGACTTAATTGTACGAGGGTTGTTGACAAAGCTCCTGGACACATTTTTTTCCTGCAAAACAATGTAGCATGGTGGTATTAGCCTAGTGTATATAAGAAAACATGACAATGTTATGTACCAAAACAGAAGTTGGTAAATTTGCACATGCACTCTGCAGAATCCTATAAATGAAGGTGGTGTAGTGGTTAAAATATTCAATAATGTACATGCATTCATCTTTGCTTTCATCTTGGAAAAATCTGTTCACACAAATGCAACAAGACAAATGAGGGTAGTTCCAAAAAGTGCCTATCAGAGTTTCTTCCTTCAGTGGCAGGAGCACTGGAATAAGTGTATACAATCATAAGAGAACTACTTTGGTGATAGATACAACTAGTCTGTAAGTCTACTTTTTCACCTTTGTAAAATAACTGTCTCAGAACTTAGTTAACAGCCCTCATACTTGGGTTTCCCCAAATGCAATCCACCTGTCTCATCAGAGATGCTTGACACCAACCTAAAGCCCTTCTCAAAGCATGTAACTAGCTTCAAGCAATAGTCCCTAGGGAACACACAAAAATCACAAAAATCAAAAAAAAAAAAACATACACAAAAATCACTTGTAAACAATATCATAGCCTGGTATCGAATCTGCAACCTTGTGGACACATAGCAAATGAATTAACCACTACACTACAGAGATCTGTGTTAAAGGTTTCATTAATGTGGATAATATTATTGAGGTGATGTATTCTTTCCAGAAAGTAGTACTTAGTTGTTATGTTATTTAGGAGCCAGACCTCTTCCATATTTAGTGTTCTGCTATATTTTTAGTGTTATTCCATATAGGTATGTACTGCTTAGATATTAACCTGTAGCAACACAGAGAAAAATTAACTTTCTCTGGAACCCAGCCATGTTTTATGATTTCTGGTTTTTCCTGAAGTTTTAGTTTTTTTGGCATAACTTTTTTTATTACTGATTTATTGATTTCAAATTTGGAGATAATAGAGATATGTGGATGCAGGATATAGTGGTGTTGTTTGTTTGTGTGTGTCGGTGTTATGTGGACAAACAGTGGATAACCAATATGGACAGTGACGACAATGACAAAAACACATGCACATAAAGGACTTACCAGTATAGAGTTAATTCATATCTGTAGCGGCAATTATCAATGTAGATCTATACATCTTGTCAACTATCATTGTCAATTGATTATCAACTAATCAATCATATATATACCATAATATAATACACCCAAGTCTTCAAAATATTTGTCTGAAATCAGTATCCATGAAGAAATAACAAACAATGGCATTGCAAACGTGATGAGGTTGAATAAATTAAGTCTGGGTATTTATAACGGCGCGAAAAATTCAGGGACAACCACTCTTACAAATAGATATTATAAAAGCATGATGGGAAATAATCATGGAAGATTGTTGTACATGACTACAAATGGCTTCCTCAATGTGTCTATGGAAAGAATAAGCATGTCGACACATGTTGACATCGGTTTGTTACAGGTTAATAACAAAACTTTTCAATATGGCATATAGAGACAACTACTGAGAGGAATAAAATATAAGACAGTACATTAGATAGTGTAGTGGCAACAGCTCTGACAGTCCTGTAGTCACATTCCTATTAATTTTTAGTTAAGCAGAAATAGATTGCAAATAGCTAATGATTTTGATAAAGCCTAACTGAATGAATACCAAAACAAATGGGTTCATTATGGGGAGATCTCCAAATTTCAACCTTGTAAAATTATGCGTAATTTCCTACTGCTATCGTGACTCATACTAAGTTATACCGCCCGTGTGTTGCCAGGGCCCGAAAGGGGAGCAAAGAATAGCAACACTGTTTACCTTCCAAGCATGTCGTAAAAGGCGACTAAGGAGGTTATGGGATGGAGTTCGCTGTCCCATCCTATATAGGGTCAGTGACCCAAAACAATGCTGAAGTCGGATGTGTCAGGTCGAAAGGCGCAGATATTGCAGCAATGCTGTAAACCATGACACAATGCATTCCGTTCTCCGGACTACATCCTGCTAATCTGCAGGAGTTTGAGAATGAACGCAGAAGAAGAAGAAGATACTAAGTCATACTATCATACTAAGATTGAGTATGCATGTATAACTGTCGCAGGGTAAAAATGGCTAATTAAATCAAATCCTAAGATGACACAATACTAGTTGGATAACTGTGGTAATTCTAAAACAAATACATGTTTACCAAACACCAACTCTCATAGTAAGAGCCCTCTTAATAGATAAAAACCAATAGTTGTTGACATCTGCAGAATGTTGTGTCCCTACTGATGAATGTGTAACTGTGCAGTTGTTATGACATCAAGGGTACTCTACAAGGATCAGTGACTAGGTTTATAGGGAACAAAATGCTAACATAATTAAAAAGGAACGAAATTCTGATAAAGACGCATATACCGACACAGCCAACATTCTACGCATTATGTGATGAGAGCCCCAGATCACTCGATATGCGCACTACACACTAAGTGGTGAGTGGATGGTCAGTGCGTTGCACACAAAGCGCTAGATCGGTATCCTTAATCACAACTGTTTAAACCTCAGAGTTATGGAAACTCAGCGCAATAACATATGAAATTTAAAGGTTGGACTGTTGTCACGTGATTTATACACTGATCCCTGTATTGAACTGCATTAAGCGCTGATGATGCATCACACATACCTTTGTCATATCAAGTTTTCACAGTATGTGCCATTCTAATATTGCAATGTGTAACAGAAAATTAGGATTCAATTCTGGAGACGGAGCATAAGAAATGGCTACCCTATCCAAAGAAAGTAGCAGGAGAGCATCTTACCCACAAACCAATATGGGGAGGTGCTGATGACGATGAAGATACAGCTTTTTAATCCATGTAGGACATGCAGCTTTATGACTAATAGTCTTATTTATAATTAAAACAGTCTCACTAGACTGACAATCACAAAATTTGGTCAGCAAAATATAAAGTTCATTTCCTGAACCAGAAAGTCATCAAAAAGTATGACAATTTGTCAACTATTTCTAAAAAGTACACACAATTATATATGTAACACTCATTATATATGTAAAATGTCAACAAAGACAATAAAGTTGCATTATACACGACTATTATTATTCCCATCACTGTGCTACCAGTGCCAAATCTGGACAATGACAGTACAAAACAAGAGATTACTAGTAACAGCAGAAATGGCGTGCTTACAAAGAATAGTTGGAGTGTCATTAAGAGATAGAATTAGAAATGATAACATTAGAGAGATAACCAAAACAATACCAGTTTTAGAATACATCAAGAGACAACAGATTAAGGGGTTTTACCACACATTCAGACTACCAACAGATTTTTTTCTAAAAATAAATTTGGTAGCATATCCTATTCAGGATGTCATCAATCCAGCATGTTTTGGCTGTTGTGATTTTCTAGGCAATATAAATATGTTCAGTAGTTTGCCATTGTTTTCTGAACGGTCCGGATGCACAATTGTCTGAGGCGGGGTTCGAATTTGGTACCATGGCTGTCACATACGTGCTACATACCACTCCATCACTGAGCCGGACAACAGATAGTATGCCAGAAATAGCATGACACACAGACACCACAGTTATAAAGCCAGAAGAAGACCATGTAAAAGATGGACTACAGAAATCAAATAGGATACGGGAACAAGTCTACAAACAGCACACAGGGAGGCCATCTCCAGAGAACTCTTCTACCCTTTACTCTGCGAGGCACAAAAGGGTCACAGCGTATAGATAGATTTAACAGTCAAATATACATACCTGATTGGTTAACTAAGGTCACAGCCAAACGAAGTTTGACTGGCCATTTCAGCTGCCTATCACAGTCACCTTTGATAACACGAAGGAACACAGACATGAATCTATTGGTTGCTGTACTATTTCCATTGAGATATGCTTCAATCTGAGCTCTGTGGAATACAGAATTAATCATCTTTTTTAAATTGATACACTTGTAAACAGTCAAAGCAAAGAAACTTACTTTCTGTGTTCTTTAACTCGTGCTGGTTAGCAGAATGCAGTCTGCAGAATGGAATGTGCTGTGTTATAGTTTACAGATTGGCTGTGATATCCACCTACCTCAACCTACAGCATGTTTTCTGAGTTACTTTGTCCCATTAGGAGATGGGACAGCCAACTCCACATCTCTTCTTCTTCTTCAGCGTTCATTCTCAAACTCCCGCTGGATCTCATTTGTAGCAGGACCATGATCTAGATTTCTAGCAGGATGTAGTCCAGAGAATGAAAATGCGTTGTGTCATCGTTTTATTTGCGCCAATGGCCCGACACATTCATTTTCGGCGGGAACTCCACAACTAAAATCTTCTAGTTGCCTATTACAATATGCATGGCAGGTCAGTGTTGCTATTCTTTGCTCCTCATTTGGGATCCAGTAGAAAAATGGTGGATATTGTTACATAAATTGTATTTATCAAGGAAGAAAGGAGTAGAATTCGATGTAAACACTGTGATATATATCTATGTTGCAATGGTGAGATAAAGAGTAGAACTTGATGTAAACACTGATATATATTTATGTTGCTATGGTGAGAGAAAGACTAGAGCTTGATCTAAACAACAATATATATTTATGTTGCAATGGTGAGAGAAAGAGTAGAACTTGATGTAAACACTGATATATATTTATGTTGCAATGGTGAGAGAAAGAAGTAGATATTAATGTAAACACTGATATATATTTATGTTTCAATGGTGAAACTGTCTACCAGAATATCACAAGGCATAACAACGTAAAACAAGACATTCATTTATCTCCTATTTTACCCCTGGGTAGTTTTTTTTCAGTGTTAAAACAAAATATAATAACATCACCAGTAAAATCTAGCAGGGGAAACTCAGCAATATTTTCATTAATTGTATCATAATCTTATGTGATCTTAGCACAATTTAATATTTCAATTTTAAGTATTGTTTCAAAATGATTCATGCATTATATAACATTTTTTTGATACATTTGTTCCATATTTGTAAATGTTTTTTATCAATGGAGCAAATGTAAAAAAAACAACCACCTTTGGATGCTCTTCTTGTCATACTAATTTTATTTGTGTATCATTGAAATATTAGAAATTTTAAAACTTGAAATTTTAAATACAATTTTTTTGTGATAATTTATTAAAATATAAAACAAAAGCAGCATGTATTTTTGCTCAGGATTCATAAAGCATTGTATCCTGAACAAAATAATTGTGTCACTGCAGTATCATTTTATTTAAATTATTTTACACACTTTTAACTCAATTTCATTTTAAAAATTGTCTTTTAAATGGACACAAAAGTTATGTCTGTAAAGTTTTAATTTGTTCAAGTGATCTTTGTTCCTTTCCAAGAGATCAACTTTTTCATTTCAAATAATGCCATAGTGGCCTGAGATTAATTGCAATACTGTAGAATCTCTATGTAACACATTCTTTTATAACAAATTTTCTATTTAACATTTCTCAAAATCCCCAATTATATTTATTCTTTATTGTTCAAACTGTATATAACGAATCTGTTATTACATTAATATTTCATTGGTCCTCACCAAGTTGTTATAATGGGATTGGTCCTCACCAAGTTGTTATAATGTGATTGGTCCTCACCAAGTTGTTATAATGGGATTGGTCCTCACCAAGTTGTTATAATGGGATTGGTCCTCACCAAGTTGTTATAATGGGATTGGTCCTCACCAAGTTGTTATAATGGGATTGGTCCTCACCAAGTTGTTATAATGGGATTGGTCCTCACCAAGTTGTTATAATGGGATTGGTCCTCTCCAAGTTGTTATAATGGGATTGGTCCTCACCAAGTTGTTATAATGGGATTGGTCCTCACCAAGTTGTTATAATGGGATTGGTCCTCACCAAGTTGTTATAATGGGATTGGTCCTCACCAAGTTGTTATAATGGGATTGGTCCTCACCAAGTTGTTATAATGGGATTGGTCCTCACCAAGTTGTAATAATGGGATTTGACTGTATTGTTTCTTTGGTGATAACGCTAAGATGCAGCAAGCAGGACATAACTTCATTCATGCTGGTGTTCTTGGGACTCTGTCAAGAACTGTAAAACTGACACAAGTTCAGCCTAAGCACCTTGTTATTCTAGACTTCTTACCTGTATCCATTATGAGTCAAATAGAATGGACAAGAGGTCTGCTTTTGGCCTTCATTATACTTTTCTTGCTGAAACTTTTTACTATAGTCGGAAATGGTCCACTCAAATGCAGCTTCCACTGGGCATATATCTTTGTGTTTTGGTAGTAATGGAAGAGGAGAAGACGGGCGACCTGTGACATTCAATAAGAAAAAAAACAATATTATATGACATCCTCTGAGTAGGAGGTTTCTTCTCAAAGAGCTTAAAAGGTATTGATTTAATTTAATTGTCCTCAGGTTCCCTTGCCAAGAATGTCTCTCATAGAGCGTAACTCCACAGCTTCAAGAAATATTCCACAGGAATTGAAAAAATTCAATTGTAAACAAGATGCCATAACCAGGTTTGAACTCGCTACCTTGTGAGGATATGACTGAACAATTATGTCAGGAAGATCCTCAAAGCATTCTCCCTTGTGAGGATTTACTAAATGATTATGTCTGGGAGATCACGAACTCGCTACCTCAAAAGGATATGACTGAACCACTATATCTGGAAGATCCTCAAAGCATTCTACCTTGTGAGGATATGACTGAACCACTATATTAGGAAGATTCTAAAAGCATTCTACCTTGTGAGGATATGACTGAACCACTATATTAGGAAGATCCTCAAAGCATTCTACCTTGTGAGGATATGACTGAACCACTATATTAGGAAGAATCTAAAAGCATTCTACCTTGTGAGGATATGACTGAACCACTATATTAGGAAGATCCTCAAAGCATTCTACCTTGTGAGGATATGACTGAACCACTATGTCAAGAAGATCCTCAAAGCATTCTCCCTTGTGAAGATTTACTAAATGATTATGTCTGGTGGGAGATCACAAACTCCCTACCTCAAAAGGATATGACTAAACCACTTTCAGGAAGATCCTCATAGCATTCTACCTTGTGAGGATATGACTGAACCACTATATCTGGAAGATCCTCAAAGCATTCTACCTTGTGAGGATATGACTGAACCACTATATTAGGAAGATTCTAAAAGCATTCTACCTTGTGAGGATATGACTGAACCACTATATTAGGAAGATCCTCAAAGCATTCTACCTTGTGAGGATATGACTGAACCACTATATTAGGAAGAATCTAAAAGCATTCTACCTTGTGAGGATATGACTGAACCACTATATCTGGAAAGATCCTCAAAGCATTCTACCTTGTGAGGATATGACTGAACCACTATATTAGGAAGATTCTAAAAGCATTCTACCTTGTGAGGATATGACTGAACCACTATATTAGGAAGATCCTCAAAGCATTCTACCTTGTGAGGATATGACTGAACCACTATATTAGGAAGAATCTAAAAGCATTCTACCTTGTGAGGATATGACTGAACCACTATATTAGGAAGATCCTCATAGCATTCTACCTTGTGAGCATATGACTGAACCACTATGTCAGGAAGGTCCTCAAAACATTCTTCACAAAATATTGCATACAGCTGATAGTTAGGGTCTTCTGGGTATGAAAGAAAGCACACCATTATCCTCCCCTTTCTCACTCTCATACAAACAAAAAAATGTGGTAAAATATCTTATTTAAGATGTAACCATCAATCCAGTATTTTTTGGCTGAAGTTATTTTCCAGGCAACATTTATGTTCAGTATTTTACCATTCATTCTTAACAGCCTATGTGCAATATTGCCTGCGGCAGTAATTGAACCTGGTACTTCCAATAGTACACTTAAAAATAAGAACTTCATTGCTCATAATTCTTGGGAATAGAAAAAAAAATGTTTATAAGAAATTCCATATTGCACACCTACTTAACTCAGTGAGGGAACTGGCATCCTAGTCAGGTGATTCAAGGTTCAATTCCCAGAAAAACTGGAGAAATTTTAAGAGAAACAACTGCCAGAAGCTGACTCAGCCTAAGAAAATGGGTAACAGATCTTCTAGGAAAGTAAATGCAGCGAGCATGATCCTGACCACATCAACCCTAGGTATGCAGTTGGTCAATGAAAAATAAAGTGTCTAGCCCTGTATTCCCCAACAAGCCTCAATGGTGTGAATAAGAAAAACTTGATTTACACTTACTGAACTGGCTTACTTTCTCGTCTGCCACTTATGTCATGCAGCATCGTAGTCTTAATTAATGATTGCTACCAGGATGAAAGCTATACTGAGTATCCGGCTAGTGATAGATAAATATATAGAAGTCCAAAAAAGTATCTATATTTGCTTCATAGACTACAGCAAGGCCTTTGACAGAGTCCAACATGAAAAATTAATCAAATGTCTTCAAGAAATAGGCATAGATGGAAAAGACATCAGGCTGATTAGAAATATATATTGGGAACAAACTGCATCAATAAGGTGTGAAAACAGCTACTCACCGTACATAGAAATAAGAAGAGGGGTAAGACAAGGATGCATTTTATCACCAAGCCTATTTAATATCTACACAGAGAATATCTTTAAAAATATAGAAGAAATGCCAAGATTCAAGATCAATGGGAAAATAATAAACAACATTAGATATGCAGATGACACTGTTCTTTTAGCAGAAAGTGAACATGAACTACAAAGACTAATAGATCAAGTCAATAAATCAAGTAATGAATATGGACTGGATATAAACATTCAAAAAACAAAAACCATGATAATCAGCAAAAACACAGAAGAACAGGAGGTAAACATAAACATACAGGGAGAGAAACTACAACAAGTAAAACAGTATCAATATCTTGGACACATAGTCACAAATGATGGCAGATGTGAAACAGAAGTTAAAAGGAGAATAGGAATGGCTAAAAGTACCTTCAATGGCATGAGGAAATTATTAATATCTAAACAAATTACAAACAAGTTAAAAAAGAGAATTATAAAATGCTACATCTATTCCATATTAATGTATAGCTCAGAAACATGGACACTAAATAAACAATTAGAAGACAAAATTGATGCCTTTGAGATGTGGGTATATAGAAGAATAGGGAGAACATCATGGAAAGAGAAGAAAACAAATAAAGAGGTGCTAAAAACACTTAATATGAAGAAAGAACTACTAAGAGAAATAAAGATCAGGCAAATAAAATACTTTGGACACATTAAAAGACATGACACCCTATTGAAGACCTTACTTGAGGGTAAAGTCAAAGGGAAGCGAGCAAGAGGTAGGCAGAGATACAAGTGGGAGAGTAACATTACACGATGGACAGGTTACAGTCTAGCAGAGTGCACCACCAAGACAAGAGACAGGAGATGTTGGAGATACGTTGCAGCCAACCTTCGTTGCGGAGACGGCACTTGATGATGATGATGACCAGGATCAACACAAGCTGTTTTGTAGGCAGTGGTGTAATGTGAAGATCTATGCTGTTTTGTAGGCACTGGTGTAATGTGAAGATCTATGCTGTTTTGTAGGCAGTGGTGTAATGTGAAGATCTATGCTGTTTTGTAGGCAGTGGTGTAATGTGAAGATCTATGCTGTTTTGTAGGCAGTGGTGTAATGTGAAGATCTATGCTGTTTTGTAGGCACTGGTGTAATGTGAAGATCTATGCTGTTTTGTAGGCAGTGGTGTAATGTGAAGATCTATGCTGTTTTGTAGGCAGTGGTGTAATGTGAAGATCTATGCTGTTTTGTAGGCAGTGGTGTAATGTGAAGATCTATGCTGTTTTGTAGGCAGTGGTGTAATGTGAAGATCTATGCTGTTTTGTAGGCAGTGGTGTAATGTGAAGATCTATGCTGTTTTGTAGGCAGTGGTGTAATGTGAAGATCTATGCTGTTTTGTAGGCAGTGATGTAATGTGAAGATCTATGCTGTTTTGTAGGCAGTGGTGTAATGTGAAGATCTATGATGTTTTGTAGGCAGTGGTGTAATATGAAGATCTATGCTGTTTTGTAGGCATTGGTGTAATGTGAAGATCTATGATGTTTTGTAGGCAGTGGTGTAATGTGAAGATCTATGATGTTTCTTACTCCCTCAATCCATCTTTTCCTTATCTTTTGGCCACTACTAATTATACATTTTTCTGTTGCAACCTCTCGCAGATATGAACTGAATACGTGGTTAGCAACCTCTCGCAGATACGAACTGAATACGTGGTCAGCTCACCAATCACAATGTTCCTCTGTTTGTGTATTGGAACTATGATTCACAATTCAAGACTTTCCTTCCCCTCTCTGTAAAGTGTCCTATCAACAAGCTTATCTCCTATCAACAAGCTTATCTCCTATCAACAAGCTTATCTCCTATCAACAAGCTTAACAGGCAACTCTACCATCTGACATAAATAGCAAGCAGGAAAAACTTGTACTTGCAGTAGGTTCTATTACCGTGTCATCATCTATTGATGGTGACTACATGGCAGTTTGTTCATTTTCTCAACTTCCTGTGGATAAAGCTGTGATACCATTGCTGGTTTGGTCAAAAATAGGTTGTAACTGGATGAGATCGGAATTAGTTGCAAAGAAGCTCTAAGACTTAAGACTGTTTGTGATGGACATTTAATCTTAACTGTGCTTTTGTCTAGTGTATTCGACAAAGGTTTCCAAGTTTCGGGATGGTATTGTCGTGTCCAAAAGCCTGTTGCTATCATTCTCTAATCGATGAAAATAACAAAGCGTTTAATGGTCAGCTGACCAGATTAGACGAATCCTAGCTAGCTGTTCCATTAACTTCCTTGTCCTATAGTTTAGTGAACAGGACAGATGTTCTATGGCATTGTAATATTTATAACTGTCCACATCATCAAGCTGGCAAGGTGCCATGAAAGTGAGTACGGTTTTATAGACCTTTGTTGTATCATATTTGCAGTAAAATCAATAAGGATTGTGATTCCGATGATGAGTTCCTGGGAGGTAGTTAATTCTCACAGTAGAACATAAAGTAGGCCACGATGGTTCTGTTATGCAGACGGCAAACATCGAATATTTTGTAGCGATTCAAAATACGACTAAGTCTAGCTTAAGAGAACAATTTACAGCAAATCTACATGGTTTATTCATTTTTCTCAGGGAAATTATGAGAAATTAGCAGTGAAATAACATAGAAACTGTAGAATTAGATGTATTTTACAGTGTTCCCATTTCATAACATTTAAACAAAAAAGGTAAGTAATTTTTAATAATTTGTTTTCATTGTTTGTTATAATTTGTTTATTTTTATGTGAAAAAATGTTTTTACCACTTTCTCCCACGTCTGGTACTGTGCACACAAATCAAACTTACACCAATATATGTAGTATTCAATTCTTTATTTACATGTCTCTAACAACAAAAAAGTTATGTTTTCAAAAGAGCCACCAACAATAACAATTTAAAAAAAAGGATCCGTTGGCAGGAGAGAAATTGTGTAATTTTACTCTGGCTTGCCAAAAGGTTAATTATCCAGGAAATGAGTAGATGGCTGGGTTTCATCCATTGAAGATAGGCACAGTGTACCATTTGCAAAATCGTCACTAGTTATAGGTGCACACTATTTGCAGAATGGTTTCATGAATTCTGATTCTGTGCTATATTCTCTATGGCAGTTTCATATCATGTACTTAGATACTTTTGTGAGACTTCACTTTTCAACCTTTCTATCACAGACACTGAACCTACTGTAACAATAAACTATTGTCAGTGGTGTGATCGTTCTAGCTCAGAGCAATACCATCTTTTGCAAAGTCTCTTGTAACAACAAGGACATTTTTAAAAGTTGTGTATTTTCATTTTCAAAGTCCCATTTTCACTTGAATTAGTTTGCTATGGCAGTAGTCTTGCTCTGATGTGGGTGGGCCTGGTCAGGCTTAGTTTATCAACCACTGGCTGGGCATATAATTTATATTTCCATGAAAAACACTGGCCATGATGGAGGCTTGGTACCCGTCCTGTTTTATTACTTTTTCTCACGAAGACGGACTTTGGGCAATTGGCACACATGAAACAGCAACACAATGCATTTCTATTCTCTGGACTACATGTTACTGGAAATCTAGTAGGACCATTGTCCTGCTATAAGAAAGATCCAGCGGGAGTTTGAGAATGAACACTGAAGAAGTAGTTTGATTATTTAGTAAATAGTAATCTATTAATTGATAGTGACATACAAAACTATGTCATGTAATTTGAAGTGAAACAAAACACAAATATATTTCTCCTACCTGGTGTAACAAAATTATTAGGTGGAGTTGGCAATTTCAGATTGAGCAATCTTTTTCCATCTAGGTGTGGCACAGGTGCGGATCTCTCTGTAACAGCTCTTTGCTTTTCTTCCTCTAGCTGTTGCACCTTATGACATAGTAAATGCAATATTTGTAGTATAAATTATATCACTACCGGTAATATATATATATATATATATAGGTCACATGATCAACATGGCGGATGGCTGTTGTATCTTTAATATTCAGAGGTCGCATGTCAAAACTATAGTTTTTACAAGCCTGTTTTTCACCAGAAATTTTTACAAGGACATATGACTGATAACACTAATTTTGTCACGAATCATGTAATTATTATTCCTAAAACAGTATTATATAATACTGTATTAGAAATGTTTAGTTACGAGATCACTATGTTTACAATATTTACCTGATAAATTATTTTCAATCTCCGCTGAAAAGCATTGTCTCATACACTGCACTGAATCTAGTCACTCGACAACGCGGATGTATAATTTCAAAATTACACAATTTTACTTTTCCTGTAATTTTTGTTGGTCACTGTGTATATATTTTGGGCGCAAGTACAGTATAATTCTTCACTGTGACCTTTGTTCTAGTTTCTAGGTGTTACCTGACCTTTGTTGTATGATTTGGCAAGCTTACAGGTAAGTACTTTTCCAAATCACAGTTAGCCTTGACAAGGATGCTATAGCCATCTCCAGCCATATTTTTAGTTCTGCTTTGCATTTACCATCACTGCATATGCTGGATCCGAGGTATATTTATAATGGTAAATTATAAATAGCTGAAAAAATTATAACTTGCATCACTTTAGAAGAACTATTATCCCAATGAGTCCACATGACTGCATAGTAGAAGTACTGGAGGTGTTGTTTAGTCTAAAGACATGCAATGAAAAACAAGGTCACCCACCTAAAATACACACCCAGTCCACCCAATTATTTTCAGTGCTTGGTCTGTCCCTGACTAATTTATTGGGTTTTTTTCACTCTTACAACACTCCAACTTAGAATACCATAATTACCTTTCAAACAGGTAGCCAGTGAAAATGTGTGCAGGTCAAAAGTTCAGAGTTTGTACTTTTTTTTAAATACCTGAAGCACTTTTTTTTTTATAAATAGCCCACTATACCAGGATATGTTTAAATTAATGCACTATAATAAGTTTTAAAAAAAACTAAGACGAGTTAAAATTGTGTTATTTTCCTCTGCCACTGCATTTTTTTTTTTAACTACCGGTATACATTATTTATAGAGCGAAATTAGAATGATGCAATAACTTTTTTGTTTTTCAAGCCTTTGTATAATTGTTTTTTATGGAAATAAAGGAATGGTTACTGAATATAATGATTTCAGTTTTGTTGTATGTTTAATATGTGAATAAATGGTGATGAAAAATAAAAAAATTCATATCATAAGTAACTCCCTTATTCTTGTTTCATATATTAAATTCTGGTTATAATGCAGCTAAATGCCTAGGCCTTTTTTATTTCTGATGTCATTTCATAACATGTTGATCTGACTAGCATCAGCTAGGCCTATTCTATTTCTGATGTCATTTCATAACAAGTTGATCTGACTAGCATCAGCTAGGCCTATTCTATTTCTGATGTCATTTCATAACAAGTTGATCTGACTAGCATCAGCTAGGCCTATTCTATTTCTGATGTCATTTCATAACATGTTGATCTGACAAGCATCAGCTAGGCCTATTCTATTTCTGATGTCATTTCATAAAATGTTGATCTGACTAGCATCAGCTAGGCCTAATGACTCTACAACTTTGATATATTCAATGCTGGAATATGAAATTGCTGCTAAATGAAAATCCTTAGGTGGATTCTATTTCTGATGCCCTTTCATATCCAAACTAACGTGTACATAATATCATACGTGAAAACAAACAAAAATCAATGATATGACTAACATTATCATATAGGCCTAGTAGTTCTGCACATAAATATTCCTAAACAATGTCTGCCATTTAGAAACATTTAAATGGATTAAATTAGCAGTTAAACTGCCTTAGAACAGGCCACTGCAGACTGTTGGGTCACCTTTATCGATTAAGGATCTCATACACAGATGAATGTCCATGTGGATCCGGAACCCAGACCCCAGAACACATACTTCAGGACTGCCCAACATACAAAGAGCAAAGACAGCAGACCTGGCCAGATGATACAGACTTGAGGCAAAAGCTAAGGGGCAGCCGCTCTGACCTGGAGAAAACAGTGGACTTCGTCTTGATGACAGGTCTGACGGTATAACATGACCACATGCTGAATGCAGAAGAAGAAGAAGCAGTTAAACAAGTAATCTTTAACGATCAATCTGAAAACAAATGGGAAAAGAAGTTAATTATGTCTACTTTTGATTCCTGTATTATCATGATGAATGACGTTAAGTTACAATCGTGATTTCCTTATTGAAAGTGGTGCATAGTAACAGACACCATGCACCGACTACAGTCATTACACATACATTGAGGATGGTGTTAGTTGATGCCTACAGTGTGTTGAAGATTAATATTTTATTTCTGAAAATTGATTTTAGAAAATATGCAAACAAATTTGACACTGTACTTGAAAGTAATTGTAATATTAAATTAACAATCACAAAAAAATTAAGATTTTACTTATATAATGTTCACAGTAAACCACAGATAATAGTGAAATTGTCATACTTGTTTCAAACACTGCACTAGCACTGAATATTTAGCATATAAATAACCAAAATGTCAGAGGATGTCCGGCAAAGTGGAGTCTGCTGCAGCAACCAAACAAATAAGCAGACATTTTTTTTTTAGTAGCATATCCTTTTCAGGACGTAGCTATCAACCCAGCATTTGTTGGCTGTAGTGATTTTCTAGGCAATATAAATATGTTCAGTAGTTTGCTATTGCTTTCTGAATGGTCCGGATGCATAATTGCCTGTGGCAGGGATCGAACTCAGTACCTTGGCCACCACAGACGCAAACTAAACCACTTCGCCACAGAGCCGAACCAAAGAGAAAAGTACTAAGGTAAAAGTAAAAGCCTAACTATCAATGTAAAAAATAAATAAATAGTAATAAACAAAAGAACAAGAACTTTTTCCACATTCTGGTTCAACTGGGACCTTTTTCAAGAAACATCAAATGCAAAAAATCAAAATATAAATGATTATTTTGATTATTTTCTTACAGCAAGACGCACTAAATAATGTGGCAGGCTATAATGTAACATTAGTAACTATTAAATTTTGTTTAATTATGTTTAATAATTCAGTAGAAAGTTTAAACAATTGCTGTAAGGATGTTCAGTTGTACAATTCCAAGATGGCATGTTGTCCAGTGTGTTCCCTTTCACCAAATCCCTACCATTGAGATAATTAAATCGTCACATGGACAATAAATGTCAGGTTCAGTCATGCCTACCAAGATATCATTTTTTTTTTAACTAGATGGATCTGGCTTGAAGTGAACATTCTTGAAAAGAAACCACATAAAATAAGTCCTCACCTTCTTCCTCAAAGATTGGACTTCATTCAAGGAAACTGCATCACGGCTATTGTTGTTGCTGTTGAGACCACCTAATATATTTTTAGCAGTGCTGGAGGGAAAGTGTAGAATATGGAAGTTGGCATAAAGTTGTTCAATTTGAACAAAAATGTGTTCTTCTGTCGTTGATGTGTGCTGCGACTGTAAGAAAATAATGAAGTACAATTAGTTTGTTGTTATACAAGAGTTTACTTGAATTAGATTCAGTGACATCTTCTCAGCATATCATTAATGGATTTCTAACATTTTATGTCTCTTGTCTTAATTAAAAGTAGTCAGGTCAATAGTTACCTAGACCAGTGGTTCTCAATGTGGGCCATATGGTCCCTATCAGGGACCAGAGACTTCAAAGGGACCACAGAGAAATGTTTAATTGGAGGGGGTGGGGGGTTGGAGGGCCACAGAAATATAACCATTTAAACAATAAATAACAAGATTTATATCAACGAAGGCAAAAAAATCCCTGGTGGCATGTAAGAAAGTCAATTATCTTTCGGCAACAAGAAGATCAGGGGCCAAAACAGGTTAAGAACAACTGACCTAAACAATGGCAAAAATGTCTAACAACAATAACATGGTAACTATTTTGATGGATGGCAGAAAAGGTCTGCATGGTATGTGAGTGACACAAACAAAATGTGATACACAGGCCAGCATACTAGTGGTATAGTAATCAATGTTCAGCATACTAGTGGTATGGTAATCAATGTTCAGCATACTAGTGGAATTGGTAAAACACTGAACAAATGCTTACCACTGTTAAAGTCTAATGTGTCTGGTTTGCAGACAACAAAAGTAGAGTGAGAATGTCTTATTTTGTTCTTTTTCTACCTTCCTTGCAGAAAAATTTGTAAACATTACCGAAGAATCCCAGAGGGAGACTTCAAGGTGGATTTTCTGAATGCTGATTACACTCAAGTTGTTATTTTCATGAGGATCTGCTTGTAGTTTTAGCCTCTTATTCATGCATTTCACTGAACTACTTGTGTTCTTTTTATATTTCTGAGTTGTCTCCCGTAGCCTGCATAATTGCACTAGCACCGAATAATTCAGTATATAAATAACCAAAATGTCAGAGGATGTCCGGCAAAGTGGAGCGTGCTGCAGCAACCAAACACATGAGCAGAAATTTTTCTAAATGGCAGACATTGTTTAGGAATATTTATGTGCAGAACTACTAGGCCTATATGATAATGTTAGTCATATCATTGATTTTTGTTTGTTTTCCGTATTTCTGCATGGCAGAAATAAGGAAGAGATTGGCAATGGCATATTGCAAAATAACACGGCTGAAAAACATATGGAAAAACAACAAAATAGAAACGAAAGTGCTGATGTTACGAACTTTTATTTTTCCGGTTGCAACATACGGCTGTGAAACATGGACTCTAAGCAAAACAGCGGCAAAGAAGATCAACGTCTTCGAGCTGAAATGCTACAGAAAGATACTTAGAATATCATGGAAGGATAAAATCAGAAACTCAGATATTATAAACACACTGAATATTCCAGAGTGTTGGTTACTAAACACAATAACAAAAAGAAAACTACGCCTGTTTGGTCATATAAAGAGACATAACTGTTTAGAAAGACAAATAATGGAGGGAAGAGTACCTGGGAAGAGGAGAAGGGGCAGACCAAGAAGACGATGGACTGACGACATTAAAGATAATATGAATACATCATGTCTTTATTTGTCCTCCTCTTCATTCTTGCATTTCACTGAACTACTTGTGTTTTTTTATATGTCTGAGTTGTCTCCCGTAGCGTTTCCATCTCAAGAATTTTTGGCTACTGGTGTTATTTCCCAAAGATAGTAAGCAACTCTAACTGGGGGGTAATACTTTTTCGCTAATCAAAATTTTGTTATATTCTTCATCATCAAGTGCCGTCTCTGCAATGAAGGTTGGCTGCAACAGACCTCCAACATCCCCCGTCTCGTTTTGGTAGTGCACTCTGCTAGACTGTAACCTGTCTATCTTGTAATGTTACTCTCTCACTTGTATCTCTTTGATTTTACCGTCAAGCACGATCTTCAATAAGGTGTCATGTCTTTTAATGTGTCAAAAATATTTTATTTGCATGATCTTTATTTCTTAGTAATTCTTCATATCAAGTGTTTTTAGAACCTCTTTGTTTGTTTGTTTTTTCTCCTTCCATGATGTTCTCCCTATTCTTCTATATACCCACATCTCAAAGGCATCAATTCTGTCTTCTAATTGTATCATATATCACAATTTTGTACGCATGTGGTTGCATCTGTTGGTCTCACCAATGTTCGTCTCACTAGACATACCATCCATGAAACAGAAAACCTTAGTGGATGACATGCCGTTATATTGAGGTTATCTTCTTATAGAAGCTTCATGACATGTCATCTATACAGTTATGATTTTGTTTTGTTGTTGAAATGTTTTTCATGTTTGCCTGAATATGTATGCACCCTCTGTGGTTGGGAGGGAGCCAGAGATGTACTGTGCAGCACTGGGGAGGAGGAAACTTACATCACTGTTTTTCCTATGACTGAGGCCCATCATAGGAGCACAGTGACTCAGGACGTGACAATCCTTTGACTTGAACATTTGGTTGCATGCCTGAAGCAATAGAGAAGTTCGGCATAACCAGCAGTCAATTGGTGGCGGGGAATGAGCACAGTGAACCCTATCTTGGCTAGTGGCTAGGAGCAGTGCAAGAGTTGAAACCTACCTTCCTGGAGGTGTGATAGTTATTCTCTGGCTCTGTCCTGGGGTGGGCCGAAAATCCACAGACTTCCCAGCAATATAATGCCATCTAATGGCATTAGGTCAAAGGGCATGAGCCCATGGACTGCTGGATAAGCAACCAACCAACCAATCACAATTTTGTACTATTCTCAGTGACAAAATTCTTTATCACTGACTTGTTTGTTTTGATCCCCAGAAATTACCAGCAATGAAGTTCTTGTTTCCTATGTGCAATATGAAGTTTCTTAAGAGTTTTCTTTCATACCCAGAAGATGACTCCATAAACTCAGCAGTATGCAATACTTTTAGAAGTTTTTCAATCAGAATGGTGGGGGAGTGGGGTGTCTTATGTGCACATGTGTATATAGAAAGCTGGCTCCACCATTTTGTATACAGATATTCAATTGTGTTGTTCGTCCATCACAAGTGATGATGACCATTTGTTACATCCACTTTTGAAAATTCAATTTTAGTTATGTCCTTGATTATGAGTTCGTAGATGGCTAATGAGCCCTATTCGAGCTGTAAATGTCCTTGGACAGTTAGGACATGGAATGACGACTGTAGATGGATCTTGGTCTATCCGTGACTTTCTAGCTGCTCTCTGCTGTTGAGCTGCTGCATTTTTCCTCTTTTCACAAGATGATGTGCTCTTATTGATTTTAGAACGCCATGTAGATCTATTTTGTGCAAGTTCTTCCCATGTATCGTGGTCTATTTCAAAGGCTTTTAGTGAGTTCTTTAACGAGTCTTTGTAGCGCTTCTTTTGGCCACCGTAAGATTGTGTCCTTCTCCAGCTCACCATAGAAAAGTATCTTTGGCAGATGATGGTCTGGCATACGCACCAAATGACCTGCCCAACGAATCTGTGTCTGCATCAGGATCGTGTCAATGCTGGGCATACCAGCTCTATCAAGGATAGTGGTATCTGGAATCTTGTCTTGCAATCTGATGTTCATAACTTTTCTGAGACAATTTGTGTGAAAATGATTGCATTTTTTCACATGACGTCTATACACAGTCCATGTTTCACTAGCATATAACAGCACTGGAAGTACCACTGCTCTGTAAACTTTCAGCTTAGTCTGTTGGTTAATGCCATTTCTTCACCAAACATTTGCGTACAATCTGCCGAAAGTACTGCTTGCTTTGGCGATCAATGTATACACTTCATCATCAACGTTGGCATTTTGTGATAACATACTGCCTAGATATGTGAATCTATTCACAACTTTCAGTGCTACACCATTTACCTTTATGCAGGTCTCGAGGCAGATTTTGCCAGGTGCTGGTTGTAACATGACTTTTGTTTTCTCTGTGTTAATGGTAAGCCCAAAGTTGGTACAGGCTTTGGAGAATCTGTCTATAATACATTGTAGATCAGTCTCAGTGTTGGCATTTAGGGCACAGTCATCAGCAAATAGGAGATCCCTGATTGTGTGTGATTTAACTTTGGTTTTTGCTCGGAGTCGCCAAAGGTTGAACAATTTTCCATCTATGCGATAGGTGATGTTTACTCCCAGGTCTAGATATTTGATTGTATCAAAGCCTGCAATCACCTGAAGGTATCACAGTTTACCAACTTTTATCCAGACAACAAATATGACTGCATGGTTTCAATATGGCTATCATACTAACTTAAAATACTAGGTACATACCTTTTGAGTAGGACTCATCAATGAGAGATCCTCCCACTCACCATAATTCTCTGTCCTATTACCCGAGATCAAGCTCCTTCTCATCGTTTTGAAATGCTTGTGTACACAAGGCTGATAAGGAAAATAAAAAACACAAGGCTGATAAGGAAAATAAAAAACACAAGGCTGATAAGGAAAATAAAAAACACAAGGCTGATAAGGAAAATAAAAAACACAAGGCTGATAAGGAAAATAGAAAAACACAAGGCTGATAAGGAAAATATAAAACACAAGGCTGATAAGGAAAATAAAAAACACAAGGCTGATAAGGAAAATAAAAAACGCAGGGCTGATATGGAAAACAAAAAATGCAGGGCTGATAGGGAAAATAAAGAAATACAATGGATAAAATAACTAGGTATTATTATAGGCTATGCCATAGCGGATGTGTTGGGTCATTGATGCAAATAAAACAGTGATACAACGCTATTCAATTCTCTGGATTACATCCTGCTGGAAATCTAGGACCTGCTACAAGAAAAATCCAGCAGGAGAACGAGAATGAACGCTGCAGAAGAATTATGGATTACACACACAAACACATATTCTGTATGGGTTCCAAATTCCCTGTGTGGTCAGGCGGTCGATCAGACAGTAAGTGCAACACATGGAAATGAACACTCCGCAAATAAATCTGGACTAATTACCAAAAAAAAAGTCCTCAAATACTATGTCAAGAGTGATATGCAGAAGTTTTGCTGCTGTAAAAACTGCAGTCTGATTCGTGCATGAACGAAACATTTTAGAGGACCCTGGAAATTATCATCCCAACCACAGAAAGCACTTGTCTTTAAGTGTAACTCTCACTATGCAAGTTTCTACTCTGCTGAGAGGGTCAGGGTGTATATGGGGAAACCCAAGTATAATAAAGTCAATTTTCTACAAAAAACTTGAACAAACAGTGTCATTTCTAACACTGATCAAGTTATATATTCTTCTTCATCTGCATTTGGTTCTCAGACTACTGCTGGTTAGCAGGATGTAGTCCAGATAATATAATTTCTTGTCATGCTTTACAGCATGACTGCAATATCTGCACCTTTAAATCTGACATATCTGACTTCAGCATGACTCTTGGGTGAATATTACCTCTGGGATGGACTACTAACTCAATACCTAAACCTCCTTAGTCGCATCTGACAACATTCATAGCAAATCCCAAACTTGTTCTACTTTGCTCCCTATTTAAAGCCCCAGCAACACACACAGGCAAAATTATATATGACTTCATTGATATCTACGCCATGAAAAAGTTTGAAGCGCACACAAACAAAAAAGACCCTTCCCTCAATCCCCATGATTAAAAATAAATACATTTGGTCATCTCATTGAGTGTTGCAAAGTTATTTTTTTTAAAAAGAAGCCATATATCATCTTGCAGTTTCTGCAACAATAAATAGCATTGTTTGGTACTTTATTATTGAATATTCCTTAAAGTGCAGAAGTGCTCCAACACAATTCCATAGAAAATATAAGTGCATCAATGAAACATGTACAGTGACATGATATTAATATTTCTTTCAACAAAACTAATAGTATTATATTGAACACTGTTATGTCGAATGCTATTAATTATAACAGTGTCCAAAAATTTGCTATACCTTCCAATACTGAATCAAAACTAATTCTGTACATTTAACATGTTACTGGCACATGAATTCACATATAGAAGATTGTAACATGTTACAATAACAAGATACAAAACAATTCCTTTAAAACGATAGCATCCTCATTGGTCTATAATATTTAGTTACATAACATTCACATTTAAAATGCAGTTGAAAACAGTGCATGATTCGATGTTCATGAAAATATTTTACACATGAATGTTTAGTTTGAATCATCATCATCATCATCAAGAGCCGTCTCCGCAACGAAGGTTGGCTGCAATGTATCTCCAACATCTCCTGTCTCTTGTCTTGGTGGTGCACTCTGCTAGACTGTAACCTGTCCATCGTGTAATGTTACTCTCCCACTTGTATGATTATTAGTTTGAATAAGCAATTGTAATTCATCATAATTCATTTTTTTGTAAAATCAGTGAAATTAGTGAGAAAGCATGCAAAGGGAGTGATGTATATGATGATTTTACAGGGAACGCTTAAATTTACAGAAACCATATTTGACCACTTGTCCGGTTAATGAAATGTTCAGTAAAATATAATTCATTATTTTAATGGGCTTAAATTATTAGCCTTATCTCAACCTTTAATATATATATATGACACTTAACAATAGATATCGTTATTATTTACTAAACACATCAACTGGACAGAGATGATATCAAATTGTGGAAGAGAGCACACAAGTGACTAATTGGGATTGAGATCAGTGACAGAAAATGAGATAAATAGACTACACATTCATAAAAATAACGTATAACATAGCAAGGTAGAAGATTGACTGAAACATCCGATTTCGGCATGCCTTGACAATTCGGGTGGGCTACCCTTAGCCTGTGACAGCCTCTATATCTGTCACGCGTAGTGAAGACTCTTCGCCCAGACGATTTTCTTGCTCTCGTCTCACTCGAACGAGGTGTTCCACTGTCTATGAACTTGCCTCGTGTAATTGGACGTGTTGTGCCTGTGCCCATTAGGTACTGAACCGTTTCTCATCCATGAGCCTGGTTCCTTAAGGGGAAGAACTCAACAGAGGAGTTGGACCTTGGCTCTTTCGCCCTCTTAGCCGAGGTGTCATTCACCGACATCGTGTACCCCTTGTCCAAGTTCGAGTCTCACACCAGGCGTTTGAGAGCAAGGCGTTCTCGAGCTGAGCGTCCTTGTCCCAATAGCGCCTGAGCCCATCAGGTACTGAACCCTTTCTCTCTTCAAGTGTATTTCCGGTGTAGGAAAACCTGACAGTAGAGTTGGGCCAGGGCTAAATCGTTGTCCCTTTTGTGCCTGAGCGAATCGAGTACGGAACCCTTTCTCTCTGCAAGTTACTTCCGGTATAGGAAACCTTGACAGTAGAGTTGGGCCAGGACTGCCATCGTTGTCCCTTTCTTGCCTACACCCATCGGGTACAGAACCCTTTCTCTTTGCAAGCATATTTCCGGTTTAGGAAGGCTCGACATTAGAGTTGGGTTAGGTCTTTTGCTTTACCAAACGCCGATGGATGGGTCTGGGTCTCTGCCTGTTAGGAACTCTGGTAACTAGAAGCCCGTCTCGAGCTGACGGAGCTTGTAGTTCCCTTTCCTAGGGACTTTTCACTTTCTATTTGCAGTTCGCGCTGCCCTCTAGCGCTGTTCTGCCCTTTCATTGTTTCATTGTACTCTGTATGAAACATATTTGTCTCTCGCCATGCATTTACCTTTACGTGCATTTTACATTGGCCGCCCCTCCAATGTTCGGACTGGACTGACTAGCTTCACTGTATGCCGCCAGTGTCGCTATATGTGGTGATGCTGGTGGTGTCGGAGATATTGTCTGTCTCTTGTGCAGTCAAATCTCTTTCCATCTGCTACCTCCACATTCTCGGACACGATCCCCAAATGATTTGGCCAGAATCAGCACGAGCTGCTGTATTTCTGTTTCCAGGGTGCACCGCGTGGAGGTACATTTGGGATCTTGGTTATCTGCTAACCCTGGGTCCGCCTAGAGCAATGCGTTCCCTTTGCACCCCAGTATGTCACAGTGACATCGAACTGATGGTGACAACAAATTACACATTTGCAGTATGCAACTCTTTATTTACATGTGCAAAAATTATTTTAAAATCTCTAAGAACAAAAAAGTTATTGTACTTTCCAAACACCCACAAAAACAAAAGCAGGTTGTCCTCACAACAAATTTTTTGTTGCATCGCCATCAAGCTCGTCCTGTAAAGTTCCCCCAGACAGGAGCAGTGCCAGATTCTGAACCTTGACATAGAAGCTGGAAGAAATAAGAAAAAGATATCTCGAAAGACATTTTCATCATTATTCTTAAGTTGAATGTGCCATAATAAACAATAGACACACAATGTCATCTCACTGCCATCTGCCGAAAATGGGTCTTAAGAGCCACCATACAAATAAAATGGTGACACAGCGCATTTCAATTCTCTGGACTACATCCTGCTGGAAATCTAGTAGGAACATTGTCCTGCTACAAGAGAGATCCAGTGGGAGTTTGAGAATGAAAGATGAAGAAGAAGATCTTACTGCCAAAGTTGCAATCATGATTATGACTAATAAAACTGATTATTATTTTTAAAAGACATTTTTAAAATGTGTAAGTATAAATTTACACGGTTGTTGTTGTTCTTCTTCTACTTCTGCTTTCATTCTCAAACTCCTACTGATCGACAGGAGAACATAATGCATTATGCCATGGTGCTACATCTTGGCTGTAATATCTGTATCTTTCAGCTGAACACATTTGACATTAGCACTGTTTTTGGGTCATTGTGATCTATGGGGGAGGGGGGAAATACAATAGCTAACTCAATCCCCTTCAGATTCCTGCAGCACATGAGCATTCAAAGTTCAAATGTTAAAACTATACATACCTCACGATCCAATAAATCTTTAATATGTTGTTCATGGATGTTCTGCTTCTGCCGTAAATCCTCCTGCTCCTTCCGCAAGTTCTCAATCTGCCTCAAAAGATCTTTTTGATCTCCGATAGTTTTGATCTCTGTGTCACTATCATCACTGTCATAGGGTGTGCGAGCACGCTTGATCTCTGTCGAGTGTACCTCTCTCCTATCATCCATACTAATAAGCTCTTTGGCCTCTTCAGACAAAAAAAATACAGAACTCTATACAGAAACTACTCAGTAAAAAAACATTGTTGGATCTATTATCTAACTCCATCTAAAGGATGGTTGATTGTATCCACACTTGCCATTAAGTGCTGTGGTAGAAGCTGCTATTGTTGTTGCAAGGTCATATGTGTCACCTTGAGTCCATGTTTGTTCAAGGTTTTCATGATATTTTCTGTCCACCATCTTTTTGGTCTTTCTTTGGCTCTAAACCAGAATACCCACTTGTTTGTTATATGCTCTTATTGGTATTTGGCTTGAGTTCATTCTCATGTGACTGAACCATTTTACTTGCTGTCTTTCGATATACTCAATACAGGATATTACCCCTAATCTACTCCTAATTTCTTCATTTATTATTTGATATACTTTAGTATCCTTTGCAGCTTTTCTCAAACAATTTCACATGTAGTGATTTTACTCTGCTGCAAGACTGTTAAAGGCCATGTTTGACAATGGTAGCAGAGTGTTGTTATAAAAACTGATACTTCATAGACACAGTAGATTAGCATTTTAAGTCACTTTTAAAAGGTTTTATCAAAGCTCGTTCATTAACAAATATTGGGTACTTGTTTGTTAACAAACCTTCAATCTTGTTTTTGCCTCCCATGTTGTTTGTTGTTAAAGATCTATCATACATCCCTTATCAGACATCACAACACATTGCCACCACATCACAATAAATTTTCAAGATGTTAGATCAAATTAATGATTTTAAGAATCTTGAAACTTCAGGAATGGGGTAGTACTCATAAATCAAACACTATTCCAACAACTAACTTAAACTGTAGTTCTAACCCTACAACAACAAACTTAAACTGTAGTTCTAACTCTACAACAACTAACTTAAACTGTAGTTCTAACCCTACAACAACTAACTTAAACTGTAGTTCTAACCCTACAACAACTAACTTAAACTGTAGTTCTAACCCTACAACAACTAACTTAAACTGTAGTTCTAACCCTACAACAACTAACTTAAACTGTAGTTCTAACCCTACAACAACTAACTTAAACTGTAGTTCTAACCCTACAACAACTAACTTAAACTGTAGTTCTAACCCTACAACAACAAACTTAAACTGTAGTTCTAACCCTACAACAACTAACTTAAACTGTAGTTTTCACCCTACAACAACTAACTTAAACTGTAGTTCTAACCCTACAACAACTAACTTAAACTGTAGTTCTAACCCTACAACAATAATAGACTAAGTGCTGACCTTTTACAAACAAATGATCTCTAACAGAACTATATAATTTTTATTAGTAACACAAGGAGATAAGAGATCAGACCTGGAGGATTTTCATAAAGTATCCTTTTCTTTTTTCTATGTTCATTCTCAAACTCCTGCAGATTAGCAGGATGTAGTCTGGAGAACAGAATGTGCTGTGTCATGGTTTATTTTGATTGTGATATCTGTGCCTTTTAGTCAGACACATCCAACTTCAGCATGGCTTCTGGGTCAATTTGAGCCTATATGGCATGGAACAGCCAACTCCATCCCAAAAACCTCCCTAGTCACCTCTTACAATGTGCATGGCAGATAACAATATCCCTACCCTCCATTCCCCTTTTGGGCCCACGAACTCATGATCGAACTGCAGTTCTAACGCTTCAACAACATTAGACGAAGTACTGACTTTTTTATCATCTCTAACAGAACTCTACGGTATGGCAGCAACACAAAGAGGAGGTCAGAGATAAGCCCAGGATTGTTGAAAGTATCTTATATTGACATTTCTCTGGTTATATCCTTAATGGAAGAAAATTTCAAACTGCTATTCTTAATCACTGATTTGCAGCTCCTGTATTAAATCATTATAATTTGTATCTATCTGCTTCATAAACAAATCTTTGTTTAGTATCAATGCCAAGTCTGAGGTCATTCTCCAGAATAGTCCTGTGTGCAGATCCCAGACAGCATCACTTATTTTGTCTATGTTTTTCAATGGCTGGTGATACGGACCAAGTATATGCAAAGTTATCAATGATAAAGTTCCATCAGCTAAAATATGTGATGCTGTTTTGGATCAGCAGGCAGGGCTTTCCTGAAAAAGGGTGAGACGAAGGCCCTACTCATAACCGGCCTACGAACACGGAGAAAAGAAAACATGAAAAATTTGAGAGAGATGGAATCACATGAATGAGGCTGATAGCATTTCAAAGGATAGAGACAAATACTTATACATGGTCTATGCACTTGAGGATGTGCAATAGTACACTAGACCAACACATACGTAAAAATACTGGCTTCTATATAAATCAGTCTTTCTATATATCATTTAATCCTTAGATCACTGAACAACAGTTCTCTGGCTATCACTTACAGAAAAGATATTTATTAAACTCACTGATTCAACATAAGTCAAAGTAGAACAATCCAAAATCATATAAATACAATGTAACATCTCCGGTCAACTGATCAAAACAGCACTCTTCTAAATCTCTATCTTATTGTCTATTTCTGCTTCTAACTTGTAGTGCTTCGGGGCACAATCTCCGATGGAATTACTTTACGATCTATGCAGAATATATATGGTTGTCAGTGGCATCTGCCTATCCTAGCGTAACAATTTCTTTTCTGTCGAATTATATATTTTAAATATCTCTATGTTTTTTCGCGTAGTTCTACAGAAGAATGCTGAGAATACCATGGACTGCCAGAAAAACTAATATAGAGGTGTTGAATGAGTCAAAAGCGAAACGGATCTTAATCAACAATATAAGAAAAAGGCAATCTTCTTTTTTTGGCCACTTCATGAGACAGGCAGGTTTAGAGAACATAGTCACAACAGGTAAAATTGAAGGCAACAGAGACAGAGGGTGACAACGTGAGAAAATATTAGACAGTTTGACAACCTGGCACGGCAAGGAAACAACAACGACTTTGATATATAATACTGTGGACAGAGAGCTGTGGAGAGCCATGACTGCCTACGCCAGCAGCATGGCAACTGATGATGATGACATGACAACACATCTTCGGGATCCGATGTTTAGAATTTGTTCTAGCAACATATCAGAATAGATTCTCGCATCGCTGAGAACAGATTGCAGAGGCACAGAGAAAATGTGCTTCCAGAAAGAGCAGAAAAACAGACAACTATTTCTGAATAAATGTGGCTGGGATTATATGCCAGTAATTGTACCTTTTTTAAATTTACTGTCGTTGACACCAGAGAGATGCAACAATTAAAGTCTGAGAGTATTGTTATCGTCTACGATGGACAGTTATAATTATGTCCTGGCTCATACACAAGTCTGAGAGTATTGTTATCGTCTACGATGGACAGTTATAATTATGTCCTGGCTCATACACAAGTCTGAGAGTATTGTTATCGTCTACGATGGACAGTTATAATTATGTCCTGGCTCATACACAAGTCTGAGAGTATTGTTATCGTCTACGATGGACAGTTATAATTATGTCCTGGCTTATACACAAGTCTGAGAGTATTGTTATCGTCTACGATGGACAGTTATAATTATGTCCTGGCTCATACACATGTCTGAGAGTATTGTTATCGTCTACGATGGACAGTTATAATTATGTCCTGGCTTATACACAAGTCTGAGAAGCATTTCGGGTATCTACACTCACCATATGTCATTTATTTATAGTCACTATTTGTCGGGTATCAACATTCCCTCTATGTCGGACTCGAACTCTGTGACAAAGTTCACTGTAACATGGATTTAATCTAGTACTCATTCTCTAGTTCTATCTTTTGCCTAAATATCTCCAACATATCCTTTGTTGTATACTAATAACCATCCCTTGGTAATAAACTCCGAGGGTTTTGTCTGGTCTATATCTCTCTTAGTGTCTGTATCTACTATGCCTACCAACTCTCTGTAATCTCTAAGCTCTTCTCTGTGAAAATAACCAAATCTACATTTATATTTGGTTCATAATCTCACCATTAATTTGTCCTGTCAACTATTGTGTGATACAACAAAACTTTACTAAAGACTTCTGTTGTTTTTTTATACAACAAAGCTTTACTAAAGACGTGTCCTGTTTTTTTAATACAACACTTTACTAAAGAACTGTCTTATTTTTGCAATACAACAAAACTTTACTATAGACTTGTTGTGTCTTTGTGATACAACAATACTTTATTATAGACTTGTCCTGTTTTGTGATACAACAAAACTTTACCATAGATACTTGTCTTCTTTTTGTAATAGAATAAAACTGTATTATAGACTTGTCCAGTTTTTGTTATACAACAAAACTTTACCAAAGACTTGTCCTGTTTTTGTGATACAACAAAACTTTACTATAGACTTATCCTGCTTTTGCAAGTGTCTAGGCAAATAAGGCTAACTGTTATATTAAGTCACTGCATGCGAACATAATGTTTTTCTTTGTGTGCATGACATTATATGGCAGGTGTGTGACTATACACATCCCTATTCCATTTCTTGTGGATTACAGACATGAAAAATATCTCAGGACCATTTTTTATTAAGAAATTGGTACCAAAAAAATTACTGTTAGGTCAACAAGCATGTGTACTCATAAACTATAGAAAATGTGCCTTCAAACTAGAAACCCTTGGTCCAAATAAATGTTTACCAGACAGGCATCATATAAAATGTTTCTAATCTACATTCGGCAACCTATGTCAAGTCTTGAGAGCATCTACATCCATTAATTACTGAATTCATAATTAGATTCTAGAAGTGTGAAAATTCACATGGCTTCAAGACTTAAAAAACCATTTGTTAGAGTAGACCATGTACGTCTTCTCTCCATTTTTCATTTATCCAAAACAGATAGACTTTTTCCATAACTGGTGAATAGATCCTACACTTCCCTGTTACATAAACACCCTAGGGGCACATGTACTTGATTGATTGACATTTATGACTGTGATGTCTATTGTAAAGATTGCAACTCTGCTGGTTGACAGTATGATGGTAGTAATAACAAATTTATATGATCAAATTACAATTATAATGTAAGCATCAACAAAATCATGATCAAATTACAAGTATTGTGTAAACAACAAAATCATAATCTAATTACAAATATAGTGACAAACCTGTATCTTGAACTGTATTATACGAAGGAGGATAGTTACTGAAATAATTCTCTGTTGTGCTACTATAAATGCTTCCGGCCGACTCCATCGGGGACCTCATTGCTCTTATTATTTCAGATAGATTGTAATTCTTTGGAGGAAAATAAAAACATTACGATGATGCATTGTCTGAGTGATGAGTGTAGGTTATCATCAGCACACACTGGATAATTCCATATTTGTATATAAATTCTCATCACAATAACCAAGGGTGTAATAGCTCACACTTTCAATTTGGTGTAAATTTATCAGTGTCTTCATATATCTATTATGTCAAGTACAAAGGGAACTCAAGATTTCCAAGTTGTAACAAGAAAAACTAGGAAACAGGGTGATGAAATTTTTCTAATCTGGAAACACACACAGTAACATATGAAAATTGATGTTTCTACCAAAAGACTATTATTATCAAGAACACATTCACTACATAGTATGACAAATAAGAGCAGCCCTATCCACATGATAGAGCTGAATATATGGGTATAGCATATTTAAGTCATTTGAAAATGGACAGTGCCACTCTTAATCATCCTATTATGTAGTGGTTTTGTTCTTAATAATAGCCTTTTGGTAGAAGCGTTGATTTGTGTGTTACCAGTGATTAGCAAAACTTCATCATCCTGTTTCTTAGTTTTGCTTGTTGGAGTTCAGTTTTACTGCAATTATTACCTATTATCAATTATGACGAGACTGTTGGATAGCAGGCACAGCACAGAAAAATATTATACCATTCACCATTGCATATTATTACTGATGATAATGCTTAACTCACTCAATCCCTTACCGGCTGAAATCAGTGGCTATATATTCATTAATGCAAAGGCCGCTCTCATCCGATTGACATGCGGTCATATAGATTGATGTCCGTTACCGGTTCGATGTGAATAGATATGCTAAATTTAGCCATGAGGTGATTACCAGTAATGGTGGCTTGTTGTTGTTGTTAAGTGTTGTTTTCCTATCAAAACGTTTATTATGACCTTCAATTTTCGTCCAAACTTGGTAGAAATATGATTCAGATGATGTTGATAGGCGATTTATTTTTTGTAATGGAATTTCAGAGAATGTGAATGAATCAGATGTTGATGGGGAATTAGTTTAGTCTTATATAGTATTAGTTTAGCCACTATCATCGCCAGTCACACACAGATTGAGAGGTTGCAGAGAATTCAAAATGAAGCGATGCGGATCATCATTGGTTGCACAAGGGACACGCCCTGTGTGGCTATGAGATTTCTCCTTGATTTTTCGAGCATATCTCATAGAATTGATATGTGGCATGCACGTGCATACCTCAGGAGTTCTGACATAGACCCACTAAACAGTAGCTGAAGGGAAGAAATCTCAAAAGAGGTAAATCATACAGAGGATATTGTTAAACAGATATGTGCCCCAGAAGGCATAAATCCTGGTGAGCAATTGATACCTATTCCTATGGTCTTTCAAGAGGCAGTCAAGACAATCAGTACACTTAATAGAGAGTGCAGGGAACATAGCCTCGTAGGGTGGATGCTGAGGTCAAGGTACTCATTCGTTAACATGCTGACGACACAGATGTTGTGATGTACACAGACGGATCAGTCATCTGTCACCACCGATGCGCATAGGCCTTTACTGTCAGATCACACAGAAGAACAGTGCATGAATCCAGTGGAGCCTTTACCACAACAACAAGAAGTCTTACAATGGAAGTATTTGCCATAACGCAGGCACTTAACTGGCTGCAATCACAAGCCTATTCCCATGCGTACATACTATGTAGCTCAATGAACATGATTTAGAAAGTCAAAATAGGTCACGTAGGAGATGGGTTGAGTCATTGGAGAGAGATAGAATGCAAGAATCACTATGGAAACTAACCCTTATCTTTGTCCCCAGACACGCAGGCATGGAGGGAAACAAACGAGCTGACCAATTAGCGGACTATGCCACCATAACAGATGGTCAGCCTATGGACTGGGCGAACATAGTCATTGCTCTTCGTGAGTCCACACGATCAGAGGATTTTGAGATGAATGAGCCGAGTCAATATCAAGAATGCAAATTGGGAGTGAAGATGGACATGGTCCGTAGAGAACACATGAAAAAGATTTTTAAAAAGAGCAGTTGTCTAGGTTGGACAACTGAGGCATCTTTCGGGTTTTAAGGCTAGGTTTCTGAGCTCCAGCATGTGACAAAGATCTTGCTTAAGTTTCTGGGCTTTTACTTCTGGACTGGGACTTCTACTTCTATCTTGTAGATCCATACCAGGAGCTATTCCATGTGATATTTGTCCAATGGCAAAGGCCCTACTCATAACTAGCCTAGGACCAGTCTTTACTTTTTTTATTTGTTGGTGGTATGTCAAGCTATACTCTTTTGTTATGTTATGCAATCTATTGCTTCTTCGTTGTAGACTGATGGCTTATTTAAAATTGCTTTGAAATGTTGTGCCATATTTCTAGTATCTGGACTTTTTCTGTAAACAAAGCTGACTCATCTATGTTAAGCAAGGACGGTGATCATGCAGAACTTAGGCTGTATATCGTTCTCAATGCATCGTACCACTTGTAGTGTCTCCTGTCTGCAAAATTCTGGAATATATCTTGCATCTACTTTAGTTTCTGTTGGCATGTGCTGTGGTCTCTGATGTATATTGCTTTTTTTAGGGGAAGAGTGATCACAATGAAGATTTCTATTCTTTTCCTCTCATCATCATCATCAAGTGCCGTCTCCGCAACGAAGGTTGGCTGCAACGTATCTCTAACATCTCCTGTCTCTTGTCTTGGTGGTGCACTCTGCTAGACTGTAACCGGTCCATCGTGTAATGTTACTCTCCCACTTGTATCTCTGCCTACCTCTTGCTCACTTCCCTTTGACTTTACCCTCAAGTAAGGTCTTCAATAGGGTGTCATGTCTTTTAATGTGTCCAAAATATTTTATTTGCCTGATCTTTATTTCTCTTAGTAGTTCTTTCTTCATATTCTTTTCCTCTAGCATAGTAGTAATTACTATGTCACTGTCATCAACCCAGGTTTCATTTATGTGCAACTTCTGACCTAGAAATTCCTTAAGTCGAAGCATAAAAGATGATTCAGAATGACGCCCATCCATCCTGCACACTAGCATCTTCCCAGTTCAAGCATTTTAGTTTTGTGTCCATGTCCTGGAAAAGACTGATTTGCTGTGATGAGGTTTTTAATTTTCTAGTGTCCAAGTATTTCATTACTGTAAATCCTTGTGAGCATCTTTGCCGTATGATATGAAAGTTGAATTTGGACAGTCTGTGGTCAGTCCAGCATTCTGTACCACATATGGCTTTAGTCAAGGGTTAATCTCTCATGTACCTCCTCTCGGTAAGGCTATAATCTATCACATGTCACTTTTTGAAGCATGGATGCATCCATGTTTTCTTGCATGTCGGCATTCGAAAGATTGAGTTTGTGATAGTGAGATCATGAGTGGAACATAGTCTCATGAGACATAATCCATTGCTGCTGCATTTACCAACCCCATGTTTTCCTAGGACTTACACTCTCTGGTTCGCCACAGGGCTTGTTGTATCGCTTATAAAAAATATGATGAATAATGACAGTTTATACAGTGTCCCATAACTAGCTATGGCTATGAAATCAGTGTGGAAGAGTCGCACTTCTCTTAGACCAATAGCACCTTGTCGTCTACCTAGTTCCTAAATAACTAATAATAAGAATGTGATCTTCATCCTACAACTCCTTTGTGATGAAAAGATCACAACCAACAACCCAGATCTCATGCCAGTTAAAATACACAAACTTGCAGGCAAGAATCACTTTTTGCAGTGGTAAAATAATAAACTTGTTTGATTTAGACAGCTACAAAATATGACTCACTCTTTAAAACTATTTTGCAAGGAACTGCTGAGGAAGGAAGGACAAAAGTTGGACAAAGAAAACCCTGGAGTGACAACATCCAGAAATTGTTTGGGTGTAATTTTTCTACACTCGTTAGAATAGCTCAAGACAGAGGTATTTGGAGGTTTGTAGGGCTTTTTGTGCTGTCTCCGGCATCCCCTATGATCCTAACAAGTTATGTTATCTTATTATTATTTATTGAAAACACTTTACTGGATATATGTATCTATCCCAACTACAGAAAACATACAGATTGTACAAATTGGTATGGTAACTGCCTCGTGAAAACTTGCAGTGTTCAATAGAAGAAAATAAACTTTCTCTCATGCTGTGATGACTTCTAGTAGTTTCTCTCAGTTCCTCAATCCTGTCACTTCTCCCCTTGAACTTTCTGGCATTGGTAGTTACTTTTTTTTTTCTTTTTGTCTGTTCTCAAACTCCCAACAGTATTCTTTTATAGCAATACAATGGTCCTACTAGATTTTCACCAGGATGTAGTACAGATAACGTAAATGCGCTGTGTCACAATTTTTATTTGTGCCAATGGATCGACACATCCAACTTCAGTGTTGGCAATATTTTTAGTGTTCAATATTTTTTACCATTTCCAGTGAATGATTGCAAGATGAATTGAAAGTTGTCTACACCTTCTCAACATAACAAAGGAAGAGAACAATAGCTAATGCATATTTTAAAGTTGCTAAATCTGATTTTATTCTTTGTTCATTCTCAGACTCCTGCTGATTAGCAGGAAGTAGTCCAGACAATGAAACACATTGTGCCATGGTTTACAGCCTGCCTGCAATATCTGTGTCTTCTGCCTAACACATTTAACTTCAACTTGGCTTTTGGGTCATTACTTTGACCTTAAACAGCTAACTCCAACCCAAACGTTTATACAATACATATAACAGGTCACAGTATTCGTATTATTGCTACTCTTTGTAACCATGGCAACACACATATAATTAAAAATTATTTCTTCTTAGATTCAGAGCTACTTTTGAAAAAAGAGTGTTGCAATGAATATGTACCTGATTGTCCATTGTATTTTTAGTCAGGAAAAAAAAAGAAACAATTATATACCTGATTGTCCATTGTATTTTCAGTCAGGAAAAAACCAAGAAACAGTGTTCTGTACTTTTGCCTGGCACAATTTCTTTAGAATGAAAATAACATATACAACACAATGTGAGCATATCTTGTGTGTGAGTGTGCATCACTCATGTGCATTAATAATAAAAACATACATATTTTTATAACAAATAAATAACTAATAATATTTTTTTTAAAGTCACTACAGCTTGGCAGAAGCAGTTTCATGTACATTGTCCAGCCTACTGAATACAATGGCAAACTTTATTTAGTGATTCCAAATTTTGATTGGCTAAGTACTAAAATGTTCAGTTTAGCAAGGCAGATAAGAATAGGAGTGAATACCGAGGGATGGGGACTCACCCTTGTCCAGAAAAAAACTGCAGAGATCTGAGACCATCATCATGGGGTACAGAAGTATACAGAGAACAAACATTGAGCAAGAACAGACGATAAGTACGGTCAGAAGACAACTGGACAGAATAAAAATGGTCAGGGCATGCTTGGTGTCTTTCAAGAAAGAAGGCAGTTGTTTGACTATGGGCTGAAAAATGTTGTCAAGGAAGTAAGATGTGCTCAATTGGACAAGAGAAAGCAGAGACAATGGGTCTACCCGGATTAGATACCATGTGGATTTTGGGCATCATATAGAAAACCGGTCTGTTTAAAACAAGCTTTGATGTTTAAAACAAGCAAAGAGCCTTGGCAGTGGTGGGAAGGTATCTTAGTCTTAGTCCGCCGTGTTCAAGTGAAACTTTCAAAAACTTGTATTCTACGTAAGTACTATTGTTATTACGTTTCACTGCAGTACTACCTTATATTTATTATCTTGATAAAGGCCTTTTGGTCGAAATGTTGATTACGTCCTGTGTATTGTTATTTGTATGATTATATCCTGTGTTGTGTGTATTATTATTTCACATGAGCATCCAACAGTGATAATGTGTTAATTGTCGTTCAGTAAGACATCATTACCTGTATCCTACATAAGTATTATTTCCATAAAGTTTTACAGCAGTATTACCTTTTATTGATTGTCATTATAAAATTAAGATGTCCCATCAAAATATCTCTAGGTCTAATGTTGAACGGCATGGCATTGTAATGGATTGGTGTGGTAGTGACATCTGTGTATTTTATAGTTATTATTGTGTTTTATTTGTTGCAATATTATGAGAACATTCATTTATTTAAGAAATAACAAATACAATAGGTCTAGATAATTTATCAGGGGTGCCATAGATCAGAGTTCAATAAATAATTTCATTCAAGTTGGCCTAGATCTAGTATTGAACGGAATGAAATCATATGTAACATCTACATGTTTCATTTGTTTGTTCAGTCCATATTATGTTTGTTTAGTTATGAAACAACATACTGTATATACAACAGGAATAGGTATTTAGGAGGATTTTATCAGTGTTGTCACACATTGATCAAGTATAGGTGCTACAAGAAATATTTATCAATCTTTTATTAGATTTTTAATGTGATTTTCCCCCCAATTTTCAACTTCACAACATTCTTGCACCTTCATATACCACATACAACAATAAAAAACAGTTGTATGCATCATTCAAACAACATTCAGAAAAATGAAAAATATACTGTGTAATATGACCTTGTCATTAGAGGTGAGAAAGAGAGTTCTGCAGTGCTATATAACCCCTATACTAACATATGGGTGCGAGTCTCGGACGATAAACAAACTGGAAAGTGGGAAATTAGAGGCAACAGAGATGTGGTTCTACAGAAGAATGCTGAGAATACCATGAACTGCCAGAAAAACTAATGTAGAGGTGTTGAAAGAGTCAAATGCGAAATGGACTTTAATCAACAATATAAGAAAAAGGCAATCTTATTTTTTTGGCCACTTCATGAGACAGACAGGTTTAGAGAACATAGTCACAACAGGCAAAATTGAAGGCGACAGAGACAGAGGGTGACAACGTGAGAAAATATTAGACAGTTTGACAGCCTGGTACGGCAAGGAAACAACAACGACCTTGATACATAATACTGTGGACAGAGTGCTGTGAAGTGCCATGACCGTTACGCCAGCCGGCATGGCACCTGATAATGATGATGCATCATTCACCTCAGTGAAATATCGAAATTTTCACAATATCTTGCCAATTTCAAACCAGAGCAGTGCCATGATGTGAATCGGGTTTTATAGACTTTTGTTTTAACATATTTCATTTTAAATCATAATGGATTATTCTTCTGAAAATGGATTCCTGAGAGGTAAGTTGCTAATCACACTTGAAAAATGTTAGACCATGTGGTTTTGTATATTTTAACTTTATAAATCAACTGTCTTATATTGATCAGTTTTGGAGTAGATCTAGATTTATAGAAGGATTTTATGCATCAGAAAATTACAGTATTGCAATCAACAGATGTGTTTTGTCTTCGCAAACATAAAAATATAGTTGCTGTGGTATTTTATATTAAATGGAATGGGCTTATATTTAAGTCATATAATTTATTTTCATTTTAATAGGACATCCTATAGAAATTATGAATACCTATTAAGGCGCATTCTTCATTTAAGACTTCACTGTGACCTTTGTCCTAATTTCCTGACCTTTACCTTCTGACGAATCTGCCTTGGGATTTGAATCGGTTATTTGCTAGGGGGGGGGGGGGGGGTTTCCCCCACACACAATACATTTTTAATGGGTCTACATGGATCTACATTTGGCACCTCCCCCTCCATATTATTATTAAGAAAACTTGAATAGTTGCAAATCATATTAATCTGCTTCAAGAGTTGATCCTGTCTTTCGTTGGGTGTGCGTACACGCAATAGAAGGGCGGAAAAAAACCAGTTTTATGCGAGCAAACATAGAAAGTTAGAAAGAATAGTGGACATGAAAAAAATGGCCAGCTCTGTCAGATACGATTTGAGTTACTTTATTAATTTGCGTACTAGTGGAAATAAATGTGCTCTGGACTGGTGCATGAGGGAAGGTTTAATATGTAACTATTATGTGTGTCCGTCTTGCGGCAAATATATGAAATTGATAAAAAATGCCAGGAAAATTGATGGATATTTGTGGAGTTGCAGACGTTTTTGTAGTAATCGTCATAATGTTAGGAGAAGTGTTAGAAATAATTTATGGTTTGCAGGAGTCACATGAATATCTGTGACATTCTACTTCTAACGTATCTGTGGGTGATGAATGCGAGGAGTGGGTTTATAAAAATGGAAGTGAGGGTTGAAGTCAGCGAAGTCACTGATTTAAAAAGTTTTTGTCTTTGGGGAGATAAGTATAGAAATGCGTTTTTTGTGGAACTGTAAAAGTTGGAGGAGAAGGTGTTGTTGAAATCGATGTCTTTTTGGAAAATGAAAATATTATAGAGGGAAACGTGTGCAAGGAACATGAGTTTTTGGTTTAGTAGAGGGGCACAAATAAATGTGTATTAAAGATGGTCACAGAAAGGACTAAAGAAGTGCTATTAAAGATTATAAAGTAGTATGTGTTACCAGGAATGACCATTGTCTCCGATTGTTGGAAAGCGTAAAACTGCTTAAATGTTGAAGGTTATGTACATATGACAGTTAATCATAGTGCAGAATTTAAGAATCCAGAAACTGGGGCCCACACAAATACTAATGAGGGTTTATGGGGTCTTGTTGAAAGACAATTAAGAAATCAGGGCAGGAGATGTAAAGTACAATTTCCTGTGTATCTCTGTGAATACATGTGACAAAAAAAAAGAATTTTGTTTTGCGTTCTATCCATTGTAACCATCACAGATATCCGTGAGATTTCCGCCGGGAGCGTGATTACGTTGTGCCACCGTTATGCGCCTTGTAGGCCTAGCACATCCGATTTCGGCATAAAAAGAATTTGAAGTCCCAGATATTTTCCTGGACTTCTTGTGTGGAATCAAACAAGTTTATCTACCACGCAATGATCAATGAGGTAAGTGTTTCATTTAATTAACATTATGTTTACATTTTTAACTAGCTGACTATGGATTTCGTCGATTTCCGTGTAAAACTAATCAGCCAATTGTTAGTATAGGTCTCCACTGCGACCTGTGTTCTAGTTTCAAGGTATTACCTAACCTTTGCAGTGTTAGGTAAATTGTGTACAGCTATAAATTGGGGGGGGGGGGGAACGAAGGATTATAATTAGTTTATAGAATTTTTTAATTTTTTTTGGGGGGGGGGGGTTAGAAGGATTAGAATTAGCATTTAGAATTAATAATTAATTCTCTAAGAATTCTCGTCTGCGGCATGAGATGTGACATCACGGAATCTATTGATATGATTGATTTTTCAGAGGAAATCCATGACGTTCATGTAAACAGTGCGCTATTTATAACAGTGAAGACTTATACTGTCAATTCATCAACTAATCAAATTGATGGATGCCGAAACATAACAAAACCATCTAACATAATTTATTTTGCTGCAAAAGTCTTGTTTATGTCAGTGGAGGAGGTGGGTGTGACATCATAGCATCCTTCAATTTGATTGGTTTTGCGCAGAAATATGTGATGTCAGCTAGTTAAAAATGTAAACATTGCACTATTTATAGCGCAGTGTAGTCTTAATCAGAAAGTTTACCCCTATTAATTCTGCATACAACTGAAAACTACAATTACAGCAATGATCATAGATGCCTCTTGTCTTTGCAAACACAAAAATGTACTGTAGGCCTAATAATAATACTACTAATATTGACTGTTATTATATGAAAGTAACTAAGATAATCCAAAAATTATCAGCTCTACAAGCATGTAACTGGTGATCACATTAATTAATATTTTGGAATATTTTCCTTATATCTTTCATGTAAAATTATTTTGATGCCAAATTAATTCGAAAAAAAAAATCATAACTTTCTAGACTCTTCAAGATCTACGTAGGCAGAGGCAGATTTAATACAGCTGATATATCATTGAACTGAAATTTTTTCAAGGGTTTCCGTTGTAACGGTTAGGTTAAGCTTATGGGATACCTACTAACTTAGTTAACTACTAGGCCTATATCTAGCTACAGTAGTATTTTTAACGACATATGACATAGTGTTAATTTGAAAATTGTGTAGGCCTAAGTCTATAGTTAAGTAGACATATTTAATATTTTAACGTCCTATATTGCAACACAAAATGCTACCAATGACAACAAAAAAACATCTTATCCAAAGTATCTTCATTCCAATTCTGTGCTACCAATGCTTACATGGTCCTTAAGAACAAAACATAAAAGACAGCTGGTTACAAGAGATAAGATGTCTCAGAAAAGCCACATGAGTGATCAGAAGACACAGAATTAGAAAGGAGGTCATAAGAGAAAGAGTGGGTGTCAATTCTACAATGACAATGCAATACATTATTTAAATTATAATCATTATAATAATGATTATTATAATGTATAATGATTATACATACATTGCACAAAATCAACGAATGCAATGGTTTGGTCATCTAGAAAGAATGGGGGAATACCGTTTATTAGATATTATGAGAGGAGAAGCAGAAAGAAGAGTCAGGGGTAGACCTAGAGTATGCTGGATAGACAACATCAGAGACATTACCCCAGGAGCAGAGGAACACCCAAATGACATTGCATTCATTATTATCAATCTGAAGCTGCCAGAAACAGAAAAGTGAGAACAAGGACATGGTATCTCCCTCGACACCCGTAAAAGAGGAAGGAAAGATAGAAAGAACGTCCTGTAATCTGTATCGGTACTTTATTAAATTAAAGTGTACAATACTGTATTTTGAGTAGAGGCCTACCAGAGGTCCAGATGGATTTCTCAGATGAAATGTTTTTAAGTTATAATATAATGTTATTGTTCAGTTCTTTCTAACAACGGAAAAATGATTCCTTTAAATCTGAAATGAGTGCTAGGAATTCTTAATTGTTTGAAATTAAGTAATGTTTTAATACTTTGTTTTACAATGTATGTTTCTAACAAAATAAGGTCAAAATGTTGCAGCCAGATCAAAGACACTACTCTACCTACGTACGTTACACCAGATCTGATTTCATTTATTATTGTCATTTGTCTCAGCGTTACCATCCGACATTTTAAAAAGACCCCAGTTCCGCTGACCCAAAATAAAAAGCCCAGTTCGTATAAGGTAGCTTCAAAAAGTTCCAATATGAAAAAGCTTTACGTCTCTTGAGAAAAGCCTTGCGCTTGAGAACCTCTACATATACCAATTTGGCACTCTTAAACCCTTTGGGATCAATTAGTACATGTCTCAAGGATGATATCGAGTGTTCCACCGTCTCTGCATCTTTCGTGTCACCTGTAGGCCCTATGTATCTACTTTTTAATATATTTTTTAATATTCCTTGTCCGATGACGTCTCAGTTCTGCCCTTGTTACAACTCTTCCGGTTCAATATCCATCATTAAGTTCCGTCTCCGCAACGAAGGATAGCTGCCCGTATCTCCAACATCTCCTGTCTCTTGTCTTAGTGGTGCACTCTGCTAGACTGTAACATGTCTATCGTGTGATGTTACTCTCCCACTTGTATCTTTGCCTACCTCTTGCTCACTTCCCTTTGACTTTACCCTCAAGTAAGGTCTTCAATAAGGTGTCATGTCTTTTAATGTGTCCAAAGTATTTTATTTGCCTGATCTTTATTTCTCTTAGTAGTTCAGTCTTCATATTAAGTGTTTGTAGTATTTCTATATTTGTTTTATTCTCTTTCCATGATATTCTCCCTATTCTTCTATATACCCACATCTCAAAGGCATCAATTTTGTCTTCTAATTGTTTATTGACTGTCCATGTTTCTGAGCCATACATTAATATAGAATAGCATTTTATAATTCTCATTTTTAACTTGTTTGTAATTTGTTTAGATATTAATAATTTCCTCATGTCATTGAAGGTACTTTTAGCCATTCCTATTCTCCTTTTAACTTCTGTTTCACATCTGCCATCATTTGTGACTGTGCCCAGGATATTGATCATGTTTTACTTGTTGTAGTTTCTCTCCATGTATGTTTATGTTTACCTCCTTTTCTTCTGTGTCTTTGTTGATTACCATGGTGTTTGTTGTTTTTCGTGTGTGGCTATTTAGCCTATATCCAGTCCATATTCATTACTTCTTCTTCTTCTTCTGCGTTTGTTCTCAAACTCCTGCTGATTAGCAGGATGCATTTCGGAGAATGGAATGCGTTGTGTCATGGTTTGCTGCGATATCTGCGCCTTTCGGCCTGACACATCCGACTTCGGCATGACTTTGGGTCACTGACCCTATATGGGATGAGACTACCAACTCCATCCCATGACCTCCTTTGTCGCCTTTTACGACATGCGTGGAAGGTAAAATGTTGCTATTCTTTGCTCCCCTTTCGGGCCCCAGCAACACATGAGCAATTAATTACATCAATATCCACATTACAATTAACTTGCCCGTGTAAACGTCCACAGTTATTACTTGTTGTTTTCTGTTGTGTATGTTCTATTTATGTCTTGATAACGGTTTTTCGGTCGATTTGTGTGTGTGTTACTATGTGTGTCTTCGATGATTAGCAAAACTGTAATACCTTGTTACCAAAATTTTCCAGGAGTGGTTCACTACGTAGTCCCCACTAAATATTTTGAAAGGACCTAAGTTCCGGGAGCAGAAACGCCCAACCCTCTCTCTCTCTCTCTCTCTCTCAAATATATATAAATAATTAGGCTTTATTTTTTTATAATTTTTTATTTATTATATTTTTATATTTATTATATTTTTTTAATAATTATATATAATTAGGCCTATAATTTAAAAAAAATATAGTCTAATTTGGTTTGGGTTTGTGAGTTCGTAGATGCCCGATAAGTCCGATTCGTGCCAGGAAAGTTATTTTGCAGAGCATGCAGCGGTGCAGAGGATCCCGAGTAGGAAATTTTTCGGATTTGTCCTTCCTCTTCCGTCGCTTGTAAAATTGCCCGCAGTGTTCTCTCTTTTTCAAATTTAGTGATACCAGCAGTGCTCTGGGTGTGCCAAGCTGAACGATCAAGGGATGTAGTCTCATAGGAACTAAGATCATTGCTGCAATACTTGAGATAGTTCTTTGGGTGATCTTGAAACGCGTTTTCGGCCCTTCGCTTGAACATTTACCTTTGTCCAGATCCCCATAAAATAGTCTCTTTGGAAGGCGATTGTCTGGCATACGGACGATGTGGCAGTCCAACGGAGTTGGGACCTAGTCAGCAGGGCATTGATGCTTTGCGTGAGGAACTTTTGAAGGATTTCCGTGCCATGTACTCAATCTTGTCGACGTACTCCCATGAGGTTGCTTAGGCGCCGAAGGTGGAAAGAGTTAAGATGTCAAGCCATGTCTTGCATAGACAGTCCAGGATTATGCATCATAAACCAGTGTTGGTAGAACCACTGCGCGGTAGACATCCAACTTAATTGTCAACATGAGACCATGTCTGAACAAGATGTTGGCACGAAGGTTCCAGAATGCCGCACTGCGCGAGCAATATGCAGGGCAAAATCCTTGTCAATTGTCGCAGTTTGCGATAGGGTGCTGCCGAGATAGGCAAACTTTTGGCTGCTCAGACGGCTGTCGGACTCTAGAGGAGTGTCACTGGAGAATGACCACATGGCCTGAGCTGCCTACGTGCAGGTTATATTACTGCCAGTATGTTCATAATTGCCACATTACCACTCGCCCATCGTCGCAGGGCATTTTTGTGATGTAATGATATGATGAGAAAAGCTATGACTTGCGTGATGAAAATTGGATTAAAATGAGGGAGAGTTGCGCAATGTCGTCAGACTCATTCTCTCGCCACTACACACATAGTTTCAGTGACAAGACGAGTCAAGACGACTGAGTTGGTGTCGAAGTGCAGTAGATTACCAGCGTGTCTTACTGTCTCATCGTACTCTTTGGCGCTCTACAAAGCTAGCTGAATAACGCCTTTCTACCCAGTGGCGCATGATAGTTGAGCTCCTTTGCGCAGTCTGCTGCATCCAGACTTTATATTCTGGGCAGGATATGGATCCATACATCAGAAGCTATGGGCACAGAGCCAAATTGCCGCCTTCACTGATTTTAAACACCGAAGTGGCTTCAGTTGTGTGGTTACTGTTGCATACGAACAGTGGTTATGATCCACTAGTGAGGGCTAGATATAGTATGTGTCATGTGACGTATTCCTTCCAGAACGTTGTCTTCCCAATGAACTCTCTGAACATCTCTCTGTCTTGGGCGATGTCGCTTGCATTTTCTAGCGATGTATTCATGTTACCTTTAATGTCGTCAGTCCATCTTTTTCTTGGTCTGCCCTTTCTCCTCCACCCAGATACTCTTCCCTCAATTATGTGTCTTTCTAAACAGTTGTGTCTCTTTATATGACCAAACAGGCGTAGTTTACTTTTTGTTATTGTGTTTAGTAACCAACCTAGTATGTAGTGAAGAATAATTAGAGGAGGAAGAGTTTGGGGCTTTTAGTACTTGAAGACGCCCCTGCAATATCCATGTGATCAATATAGCTATTAAACATGACATTTACATACACACGCAGTTCTGTTTGTTCTAAAAAAATGGATATACGGTTAGTTTGCAGGAAAATGCACCTAAATATTACTGCCAACAGCCCCCCCCCCCCGGTTACATTTTACTCCCCCCCCCTTCCGATATAGCACATAAACACAATTCTTGACATCAAAATACTTATTTTTAATGTTGACATATGAAACGTACAATATTTGCATAGCAAGCATTCTTTCTTCCCCTAACTCTTCTGTGTGTTTCTGTATTATCCTTAATCTGAATTCTACATTCTTTAATCCTCGTCTCAGACAGTTAACTCGGCAATATTGTAAGTGACCATACTCTAACTTCATAAAACGTTGTACGAGATGCGAACCCGTCACCTAAATAATCAGGTATTAGGTATTAGGTATGTTGATTATCCTCTTCGTACACCGGACAAGTCCATAGATGCTCAGATCTCCGTTTCAGTAAATTTCTCAGGGTATAACGGCTGATGGTTCTGGTTCTATGTTGGTTCACTGCTATTTTTGAAATCTTTGTCAGGGGTTCTTTACGGGCCACGCCCATCCTCACTCCCAATTCGCGCATTCTCGATATTGACTCATGCTCTTTCATCTCAAAATCCCCTGATCGTGAGGATTCACGAAGAGCAATGAGTATGTCTGCTCGGTCCATAGGCTAACCGTCTGTTGTGGTGGCGATGCTAGCTAATTGGTCGGCTCGTTCGTTTCCCTCCACGCCCACGTGTCCAGGAACAAAATAAGCGTGAGTCTTCGTAGTGATGCCCACATTTCTGCTCTCTCAAATGACTCCACCCATTCCCTACGTACGTAACCTGTTTTGACTTTCTGAATAATATTCAGAGAGTCTCTTACTATGCACGCATGGGAATAGACTTACGATTCCAGCCAGTTAAGTGCCTCCGTTACTTCCATTGTTAGGCTGCTTGTTGTTGCGGTAAAAGCACCACTGGCTTCGTGTACTGTTCTTCTTTTTCATCTGGCAGTAAAGGCACATGCGCACCGGTGTTGATGGATGACCGATCCATCCGTGTAAATCACAACATCTGTGCCATCGGTATTCTCACAGATTAATGCCTTGACCTCAGCATCCACGCTTATGAGGCTGAGTTCCCTGCACTCTCTATTGGATGTAATGACGTATTGACTATCTCTTTAAAGACCATAGGAATAGGTAGCTATTCCTCGCCAGGAGTTATGTCTTCTGAGGCACATATATGTTTAGCGGTATCCTCGGCCCGACCCATCCAAGATTTGCCTCTCTTGAGCCTGCTTCCCTTCACACTTGGGAACTCGCTGTGTAGTGTGTGGTCTATGTTAGAACTCACTCTGAGGTATGTGCGGCCACGCCACATATCAATTCTATGAGATATGCTCGGAAATCAAGGAGAAATGATCCGCATCGCTTCGTTTTGAATTCTCTCAGCCTCTCAATATGTGTGTGACTGGCGGTGATAGTACCACCACTGATATCCATCTGACGACGAAAGGGTCAACATTAAAAACACACCTAAATAGTCATTATTCCTGATTCACACAACGTCAGCTACCTTAGCTGATGCCTCTGATCAATTGGGCATTTTACATAGGCCTATATTTTTATTTTTATTCGCCAGCCAAGAAAACAACTCTGGATAAGTTGACTCAGCACAGGTAAATTACATTTGGACTACGCGCGAACAGGTAGCCTATTCCTTAAAATGACTTCCAAAATGGCCATGCAGAAACTAGATAACCACTCGTTTTTTTGTGTAATCACTTTCTTGCTATGCTGTGCCAGAGATAATAACGTTTGATTTCTGCCGGGGACGCAGTATTTGTTCGTCACAATGGGCATCACAAGGCCTGAGGTATAAATTGGGATTCATCATTCTATCGTAATGCATTAATAAATGATAACCTCATAAAAAAAGTAACAATCCTGACTGACTCATTATCATCAGTTCAGGCTATACAAAATAAACATGACAGCCAAAGACCAGATATAGTAGAAGATATATAACAACAAACTTAGATCACGTTGGCACGAGGGTTAATGTAATATGGATTCCAGCCCATGTCGGAATACCAGGAAATGAGGCAGCGGACAAGGAAGCTAAGAAAGATAAACACAAAACAGAAATCTAGATAGGATTTGGCAGATCTTAAACCAAAAGTATAATAAAGGACACAATACTAAAGGAATGGACAGAAATATGGGACAACGGTGCAAAATGGAGACATGCACGTGCTTTGCTAAAAGGTCCCACTAGGACCATCCAAATGAAGGAAGAACTGAAAATACCTGCCAATAGGAAACTATTACGACGTAGACTTGGAAAATCATTATATAGTATACTCGAACCAATATGTGAAGACTGTGAAGAGGAAAATACAATTGGCCATTGCCTACTTATTGTCATAAATGCAATCAGCATAGGAAAGACCTGAAAGATTACTATCTAAATAATAAAATACCATATAACTTAGAAAAAGTTCTTGGCCATGATGTACCAAGTGATAGAATAAAAATAATTAAACAATTTATAACTAGAACTAAAGCCCTATTTTAAAATGTTAAAGAATTTAACCAATAAGCTCTCTTAGTGATAAAACAAGTCCCCTCCAGCCCTTTTCAGGACCCCCAACTCTCCTTTTCTACAGATCTCTCTCCACAGCTATTTCAGACACTAGAACAGAAGAACGCTCACCACATGATACGACTGGCACTATGGGCTACTTTTCGTAATAATTGCCCGCACGGTTCTATATCTCCCCAGACCTTAGGGCACACATAGACAAACGGCAATGCGGTCGGTAATAAACAGTATAATACTCCATCTAGTAATAGGCCTATAAGATTCTTTGGCAATAATAGCTCGCACGGTTTTAAATTTCCCCAGACTATAGGGTCACCCGGAAATAAACGACACCACCTAGCAATATAGATAATCTTTAGCGTTAGTAAGCACGGCTTTCGATATTCCCAGACCATTAGGTCACAATTAGATAAAAACTAATACGGCCTGATATAACCAGAATAGATGTCTTATTATGTCTTAGGTTGAAAGGATCGTGCCTCGGCCAAGAGGCTTTAATTCCCCAATCAACAAACAAACAAACAACAAGATCGTGATGCATTTGATTTTTATTACGAATTTCTTTGGCTGACGACGCAAAGTGAAAAATGAAAATAACGGGAAAAGTCAAATGTGTCATTTGGTGGATGAATCCCGATTAACCAGCAAGACTATAAACAACGAAAGACAAAGTGAAATTGTTCAGTGTCTGTCAAAGGTGAAGTTATATATTTCTAAACGGAAGACCTCCTTTGTTATCACTTTCAACACATGGGTTATAAATCCAGATCAAGATAATCCATCGTTGGGTTCAAATTATTTCCGTACACTGTAGCTTTATCTATTACCAGGATACCGAGCGTCAGTGTCCTTGACGGTTTACCATACTGATCAAAAATAAATAGAATGACAATTTCAGTAGACATATGTCATGGTTGAATTGTTGTTTTGCACATGCATGGAAGTTTCTTTATGTTGAACCAAATCACAACCAAAGTAATAAATAAATAATAAAAGGTAGGTATACGCGGTATATCTGCATATACCCATAAAATGCACTGTGTGTGTGCGCATATATATATATATATATATATATATCTATATATATATATATATTTGGGTTCTCTAAACACTCCATGGTTCAGGGCGAATCTGGATATAATATATATATTCGCTAAACCCTTTGTTGCCTTTCAGCGTCAGGAGTAGAATAATGTTCTGTAGATGGTTCTCGTGTGTACTGAGTATATTGTAGAATTTGTCGCCTCTTTTATTTCGATGGTCCATGGTTTTCGTGGTCGTCCTCTAGGTCTGCCATTACTGTATCTGTGTAGCATAGCTTGCTGTGGTATGCTGTCTGATGGTAGTCTGCTGATGTCTGTATATATAGGCATATTCCTATAAATAATGGGAGTAAATATGTCTGTAGTAAAGGTGGGGGCAGTGGCGTAACTAGGGTAAGTGTTGACCAGTGCGATGAAGATTTTGATGCCCCACCTCCCCCAACGAAATTGAAAAACACCAGAAAATACCAAGTAAAATTGTACAAGTTTACCATTGTTATCGATTTTATCCACATTTAACAATTTCACTTTACGAGCTTTTTGACTAGCGAAGTCATTAATGACTGCGTCGAAGCTCACATCATTGACCAGTACGTGTTTGATTGACATAATTGCAAGGTTTATTCATTCATTATGATTGAGCATGTGTCAATATCAAGAATGCGCGAATTGGGAGTGAGGATGGGCGTAGCCCGTAGATAACCCCAGACAAATATTTCAAAAATAGCAGTAAACCAACATAGAACCGGAATCATCAGCCGTTATACCCTGAGATATTTACTGCAGCGGAGATCTGAGCACCTATAGACGTGTCCGATGTGTGAAGAGGATAACCAACATACCTAATACCTAATTGCGAGGTTGTTCAATCTCAAGTTGCTCATAGTTGATCTGATATAGTTTTTGATTAATAGAGTTTGGAGAAACTCCTTTCACAGGTTGCTATACTAACTCCTAGAGTTAGGAACACACGCAATAAATCAGGTAAATAGAATGTTTTGGACACATTAAAAGGCATGACACCTTAATGAAGACCTTACTTGAGAGTAAAGTCAAAGGGAAGCGAGCAAGAGGTAGACAGAGATACAGGTGGGAGAGTAACATAGCAAGATGAACAGGTTACAATCTAGCAGAGTGCACCATCAAAACAAGAGACAGGGGATGTTAGAGATCTGTTGCAGCTAACCTTCGTTGCGGAGACGGCATTACATGATGATGAAATATAAACAAACGCGTCGCGAGAGACAATGTTCCGCCAGTGTGTTGATGGAAAGAAAAACTACAGCAAAGAATAATAACAAAACACTACAGCATACCATGCATGTTGTTATAGCAATTAAATAGACTGGGTGTGGAGTTTAAAACCGAATTCCATGATCTTCGATTAGCCGCTAAAGACTTACAGGAGGTGTGCGATATGTCTTTGCCCTGACCACGAAGGAATAGTTGGAAAAAGTTGAAATTAATTATAATGATTATTCCTCCTCAACTTAACGATCACTAGAATGTATGCCATCTCTGCAAAACATTTAAAAGACTTTCAGAATATAATAACCTATTTTTCAAAATAAACCAGTTATCACAAGCCAGTACGACATCTTAACTATCGAAATTATTTTCTTTCCCCGGTAATATTTTCTAAAAGTAAAAAGACATATGGAGCCAAATCTGGAGAATATGTTGGGTGTGGAATAATTTCAATATTAAAATCAAGAGAATATGATGGGTGTGGAATAATTTCAATATTCAAATCATTGGCTGTTTGCAACGCAAGCCATGCTTTATGGGAAGGTGCATTGTCTTGAAGCAAGAGCATAATTTGAGTGCGCGTTATCCCTCGTTTTCTTGTCAGTCTTTCTTAGTTTGGTATGTAGATCAATGTACCACTGGCCCTTAGTCGTGTTGCAATGAGGCAGGTAATTTTTCATTATGACACATTTGACGTCCATTACAACAATCAAAATCACTTTTCTTGCAGATTTATTTACTCTTTGATTGATATGCGTTGATAACGGTGATTCTTACAGACTCCCAGAGTACACTGAAAAATGAGCTCTGGTTTCTGCCCTTTGCACCGCATTCTGCGTTGAAGAAACATTGATAGTATCGCTGGAACCACGTAGAGTAAAATTGGGAGTGTACTTACCCAGCGAACCACAGGAACAATTAGCATGCCTACCCTTCGACATTTGCTGGGAGAGACTGGGCACCTATGTGCCTGTCAGTCATTGCTCATCAGCATGATGCGCAATCTTCGCAACGAATGTTGGCTGCAACGGACCTCGAACATCCTCTGTCTCTTGCCTTGGTTATGCACTCTGCCAGACTGTAACCTGTCCATCTCGTGTTATTTTTCTCCCACTTGTATCTCTGCCTACCCTTGCTCGCCTCCACTCAATCAAGTAAGGTCTGCAATAAAGTATCATGTCTTTTAATATGATATGTTCAAAATACATTGTTTGTTTTATCTTTATTTCTTTTAATAGTTCTTTTTTTTCATACAAAGTATTAAAAGTTTTTTTGTTCGTTTTCTTATCTTTCCACGAAGTTCCTCCCATTCTTATATATATATATATATATATATATATATATATATATATATATATATATATATATATATATATATATATATATATATATATATATATATATATATATTTACATACATATAAACACACACACATGCACACACGCACACACACATACACACACGTATGTGTGTATGTATGTGTGTGTGTGCGCGCATGTTCATTATTACATTATGGTCAGTCCCAATGTAAGCATAAATATATGTATGGGTCATCAAGGAATAATTTTGATCAAAACATATCTGTGTAATAAATCTGTGTTTTGTGATCCTCATGTTTCATTACTACCTTGTTTGTACCCCAATATTTATTATTATAATATTTTTTTCCAAGTATCCTTATGGTTTGTGTTTTTGAGATTCCCATGAATTGCGAGTGTTTAGCTCTTGTTTCCTATAGTTAGTTAGTTGTTGGATCATCGTCACTGCACTCCGGACAAGTCCATAGGTGCTCAGATCTCTCCTTGAGTGTAGCCGACATTACACGCTGACTGACGGTCCCAGTACGCAGTTGATTTACCATCATTCTTTCTTGCCCACGAAACCGCTCCTTTCTAGCTACACCACATTTCAAACAAAAATTTCTTGCTTCCTATGTGCTTTGGTTTTTCTGAGCTTTCTTTCATACCCAGGAGACTTCAGCTTTTGGCTTAGTGCAATGCCTATTTAAAGAGACTTCTACTCAGAGGGGTTTTATAATTGTATAGATGACATGCTACAAAGCTTCCATAAGAGAGTGTCAATATAACGGCATGTCATCTACTAAGGTTTTATGTTGTATTGGTGGCACCCTTATGGTAATGGCGCTCTTCTTTCAACCGCTGACATGATTCAATTTCGCTCTTGTTCTTCTACGTTAGTTCTCAGACTCCCGCATTATGTAGTTTGGAGAACAAAGTGTATTGTGTTAATAGCTTACATCTTAGCTGCGATATCTGCGCTCTTCGATCCTACTTCAGCATAGCTTCTGCGACACTTTGACTCTTTCTGGGATGAAACAACCAACTCAGGACCTCAGTAAGCTCAAGACCTGCGCGGTCGCCTCGTACAACATGATCGGCAGGTAGCAATTTAACCTTTCTTTACTCCATTTTCTGACTCTGGAAACACTCGGGCGACAATTTGGTTATATCATCAAAGTTTTTAACCATCAAATGGTAGTAATAATAAAGGTCGTGTTAAGGTAATCCAGCCACCACGAATTTAAGAGTATGTATTTAAGATTGTGTTGCTAAACAAAAACTGCCGGAGTATATAATACATCAAGTTTAAATCATCCCAATCTTATCATTTGAGTCATGGTGACAGGATTATGATTACCTGAACCAGTACCCCCATGATTGTTTATGTTCAAAAATCTCTGATATAACTAAATTTGACTCACCCTCGTAGTTTAAAGAGGTATACATCACCACAAGGGGATCAACACGTGACACATTCTTTCCAGAACGTGATCTTCCTTATGGTTCTATTGAATTACTCGGAAGAAGTTGGCATGTAACTCAACGGGTACATAGGCGCTAACAGCAGAGCTGTGTGGACAGCATAGGGCACAGTTAGACACATAGTACGCTCTGGCCATCCACTGCACCTGATTTTCTCCCAGTTGTCTCGACTTTGTCTTGCCACTGGACCAAGATAAAACTCAGGAGAGAGAGTGTGGTTGACGATTAGCGCAACTCTTCCACACTATAAACCAACTTCAGCGCTAGTCATTTCTCAACCCATTTATTTACTTATCTTTAAATATGATAAAAACATCTCAACGTCACACAGATACCTTCTATTGTTGTCAATTCTGTAAAAGAACATTTTGTGCGCGCATTGGACTTGCTAGTCATTTAAAAACGCACTATTAACTCTATTATTTTATTATTTATTGTTATTATTATTATGGTTGAGTTTTTGGTCATCGTCGATCACGACGGACGAACATCATTGAATTCTCCTCGGTCTTTTTGAATTCGTCATTTCTGGAAACATACGTTTGTAATAGGCACAATTTGGTTGTTATTTGGTTCACAAGGGGACATCATCCTAATTTCCAGTTTCTGTATACATGAATCATTATCAGCCTACGTATGATCTTTTAATAATATTTTAAATATTTTCGACAGATGCATACAAAATAAAAAGAGCAAACTATTTGGTTAATTCGTATTTAAATTGAACATGTTGTAGGTGTAGATTTCATCACTCTATTTTGACACAATAATTAGTCTTCTTCTTTCTCGTTCGCAGTTTGACATGTCTACACAGCAAGTCCTGTTTTCTTAATAATGACTGCTGTATTTGAAAGCTCCCCAGTGCTTCCATACATCTTTCTGTGGATATCCATCTCTGTGGACCAGTGTTCCTCCCAGAACTGGTTTAGTGTATTGCAGTCTTGCAGGATATGTTCAGCGGATTGTGCTGCCTGCCTACAAGGGCACAGAGGTGATGGGACCAGTCTCAGTCTATTTAAGTGCCTGTTTAATCTGTTGTGTTCTGTTCTGAAGCGAAAGGTAATAACCTGTTCTGCTATGTCGAGATAGTGGTTATTGTCTTTTGGGTCGTCAACTTTCCTGATGGTTTTGATGAGTGTCCTTTTTCTAAGTAGGCGATTTCTTGGTCTGTTTGTCCCTGTGTTGCTCCATCCTTTGCCAGTATGTCTGCCTTTTCCATTTCCTGGTATGCCACAGTAGGATGATAACTAATAAGGGGAGAATAATTATTTGAAACAAATTTATTGACAATTGTTCTTATTATCTCCCTTTGATTGCAAACGTAAAATCGTCTTTTATAAAATGTCAAGTTCTCTGTTTATTGTGATTAAATTAGTGGGTCTTAAAAAAAAAAATAAAGCAGTATGTTAATTCAAAGTGACTATCTAAGACACAATAGTCAAGTTTTATTCCTGTAAACAGAGCCCTCTTTCTATCTCGTACAGTTAACGAAAGTAAGATTACTGCTAAGATGTCAAAATTAGGACCTATAAGAAAAGACAAAAACAAAAACATTGCGTGGTGTTGACTGTGATGTGTTTTAGATCAGTGGTCAGCCCGAGTAATGTGTATGGTAGATTTATGATCAGCCCGTATAATTTAGACTGTGCTATATATGACAGATCAGTGGTCAGCCTGTGTGATGTGAAGTGTGCTATGTATTATAGATCAGTGGTCAGTCCGTGTGGTACGGAAACCAGAAAATGGAGCTCATATTAGTTGCACTATTACCTGACATGCACATCGTAAATGGTGACTAAGAAAGTTTTGAGGGTTGAGTTGGCTGACCCATTCCATTGACGGTCTAGTGATCCAGTGATCCAGAAGTCACAGGATTTCCTAGTCGAAAAGGTGACTTTAGCTTAAGGCTGGAGATGGATTTAGCTGATATGTCAAGACCAACTATCATTTGGAAAAACAAAATCAATGCTATAGATTCATACATGTCTACAAGAACCATTACTTTCAACATTAAACGCATGCGGTTGCATCTGTGGATCCCACAAATGTCCCACTAGACAAACCACCCATGCAACAGAAAACCTTAGTAGATGACATGCCGTTATATTGAGGCTCTTTTATTGAAGTTTGTAGCATGTCATCTATACAATTATATACCTCCTCTGAGTAGAAAACTCATTCAATAGGCATTGCACTGAGCTGAAGTCACCTGGGTATGAAAGAAAGCTCACAAAATAATTACCGCACTGCACATAGGAAGTAAGAGCTAATAGCGCACATTTCTTGGGGTTCCGAATCAGTCAATTAATATTAAATCGACAAATATATCTACTTGCATGGTTTATACTTCTATTGATAAGGGGGGGGGGAAGGGGGTGGTAAACTCCCTTTCACTCTTAAGAAATCATAAAATGTTTTTCATTGCTAGTAATTTAGCCAAATGGCGGGTGAAACCCCTCCCGTAACAATTTTGTTACAAAAATGTAATCACCCCTTTCTCAGTAAAAAAGATGGAATTATTTCATACAACAACGGAAGAATGTCTTTTTAACATTTTTTTAGGTAAAACCCCTTCCACATCGAAAACGTCTCTACGGCCCTGGTCTATGGGCCTTTATGGAACAATGAACTCCACATCAAAATCCACTTAGTTGCTGCTTACGAAATGTATGATAGGTAACAGTGTAGCTATTCTTTGCTCCCCTTTCAGTCCCGGCTAAACAAGGGCAGTTTTTATCCACTGCTCCCACCCAGGCCCGGTAACACAAGGGCAGTAACTATTGGAAATTAAGTAAATTTAACTGCCATTGCATTCAGATTGTTTACTAGAAACAAATTGTCAAAGATATTCTTTCTTTTTAATTGTACCAAAGAACACAGGTTAGCTGTGTTAGAAATCTAATTTATTCATTGGATCATCCCCTGACAATCACATAATATTTTGAAATAATTTAATACGTCTACATAAAATACGTTATGGCCACTGATCTATGTATAAATAGATTTAAGCCTTTACAATCGCCTGCGCTTAGTGTTACCATGCCCCCGTGTCAAAAAGCGTGCCAAACTCGTAAACATGATCACACTTCTCTTGTTTTCACGAAGCTATACCAAGTGTGTTGATTCGAACACGTGACACATTCGTTATATGCATTTTATTAAACTGATATTTTATTAAACCGGGACATGTCACAACCGGGCGAGATATCAGGCAGCGATATAAAACCAAGACAATTCCCGTGAGACCATGACTAACACACATATCTGCCATTCACATAAACAAATGCATATTTCCGCTATTATAGTGAGAAATATATTTATCAAGTCAAAATATTTTAAGTTTACATTAAAAAAAACTCAAACAACACAATACATGTTTTTATATTGTGAATTTGCGTTATTTTTTAAAGTGAATGCTCTCTCAACCATTAAGTTTATAAAACTCATGAACTGCTATTCCGTTTCCCCCCTTAGAAATGTGACAATTTACATATTCAGAGAATGGCAGAAATGGTATTGACTAGATGTGATGGGAGAAGGTGCTCCCTCTCCGGAAAGATCAGAAGAACGCGTGATCAGCAACTGACTAGGACACTGAGCGTATACACTTTTAGATGGCTGACGGAACGGCATATATAAGAATGCCCCCAGTGCTGTGACACTTGTTCCTAATAAAAAATTAAGAATCCACAGAAATAAAAAAATCATTTTGTTGTATAATGTCACAATTTAAGTCATTAAAAACTATACATTATCACTATGTATCAAAATATTTTTTCTTTATTTTTTTCAAAAAAAATGTATTCTTTACAATAAAACAAAATTAAATAATTTGACTAAACATTTGTTTTTAATAACAGAGGTAATTACAAAAGTAAAAAAAAATGACAAAAAAGTAGAGTGAAGCAAAATATTTTGAGATTACATCTTTTTTAAACTCTGCTGACACCGGTGAATGTCGTTATATTGTGAAATTGCATTATTGTTGAAAGTAAATTTTCTCTAATAAATGAAGCGTTTTAAAACTCACAAATTGCAATCCCATTTTTTTCCTTCGTGAATACTAAATTTATTTTCTTTTTTCTTTTGTTAACGAAATTATAATTAGATAATTAATATCTTTTAAATTACGAATTAAGAATTATGGCCATAAAAACTGTAAGACTACATTGCTACTTTTTATCAAAATACTTTATTTATTCTTTCCAATAAATAGCAGTATCCAAATGTTAAATCAAAAATACATTTAAGTGTAGGGAGGTAGCTATGTAAATACAAATAATACTAAAATTTAAGTAATTCCAAAGTTATTTTATGACAAAAAATTCGAGTGAAGCACTTTCTAAGCAGCTCTCCTATACCCCCGTAATCCTCTCTCGAGGCGGTATGACATAGCAGGCGCCGACATCGAAAGCCACTCGGACGCTGAGTATAGCTCACCACTCAGCTGAGCACGTTTATGCTGTTAACATTCCGTACGACCGAAAACTTCACCCCGGTGACTTCGTCCTGTCTTAACATGTCATATGGGGAGGAACCAGCCTAGATCCCAAGCGGTACTGTGACGAGCGAGCTGACTCGACACTGGCTGAACCTTGACCCCGCGGTGGAGTCTAAGACATGTGAACGGACTACTGACACTGGTTTCCATACAAAGTCAAGAGCCAACTTTTGTAAAGTTCCGCGGGGAACTTGAACCTGATACGGACATTATCCCTTAACATTCAAAGGCTTATGTGCCACACATTTTGTTACCCATGACAACAGTGAGGGAAGAATGTCGCGCATATTGCTTTCAAAAAACGTTTTTATAAATAGGAGAACGGGGAAAAGTTACATAAAATCTCGCAAAATAAATTATAGTTGTTCATTTAAATGATATTGCCAATTGTCAGATCAAAATATTTGTGTTTTGATGATTTATTAATATCTCATACTTATTACCACCCTTGATTTTGGAGTGTTAGCCCGGCTATGTCCCTTGGTAAATAAATGCTACTATCTTTAACTTCCGGTTCAAATAATGTTTTTGTTTTGCTGAATCAAGAACTGGTTGATCATTAATTTAACACATTAATATCGTAGAAATTAAATATCTGTATTACTGAAACGGATTTAATGATTTCCATATTTACGTCATGATTCGTTTAACCTTATATAATTCGGCAATGACGATCATGCAATGAAATGAGATATTTGGAAAATATATGCATAAAAAAGGTACTTGGACAACATTTTCAGAATTGTGCTACATAAGTACAAATATGTTAGATATCCATTAATAAATGCAATATAACGATACATCAACCAAGTCTGCATGTCAAGCCTGAAAAATGTTATGAATTTGACATCAAAATAGCTTACATGAAACATATACTATACTAGGAACATATAAATAAATCTTGTGACCACACAATGTAGCTCAGCTGATAATTTCTAACTTATCTTTGTTATTTTCAATAATACAACACACAAACTATACTTTTTTTGGTTCATAAAGACAAGACACGTCTATTGTTTCCATTTCTGTAATTTTCAGAAGCACGCACAACTAATTAATATTCAAAAATGGCAGCTAATTAGAATATTTAAAATATAAAAATTAAATATAGTTATAATCTTATGTTAGTCAATTCCTCTTTTGCTAAATTTGGCACATAGCTCGGATATCGTAGTTCTAGATGCCTGTCGGTCAGTTGCCAAGGAGTGCAGGTCTTGTACATTTTTGACTGTTGATTTGAATTGATTCAGAAATGTTCTTCTCAGAGTTGTTTTTAGTCTTACTTGTTTTCTTTCCCGTCTGGTGTCCACATGAAGGCTTGTCATGGAATTCTGACTCCTTCATTCTAAATATGTGGCAGATGTATGTCCAGCTGTGTTTTCTGATGATGTTCGCATCTGTTGATCCTATTTCTATAATTTTTAGGTGCTCGCAGAACTAATTAATATTAAAAGTGGCAGCAAATTAGCATAATTAAAATGAAAATAAATTATCAAACTATTGAATATAATTAAATACCACAGAAATTAAATATATTTGTATTAGCAAAGGAAAGACGCATCTGTTGATTCTATTTCTATCATTTTTAGGTGTGCGCAGAACTAATTAATATAATAAAATTGGCAGAAATTAGCATAATTAAAATGAAAATAAATTATCAAACTATTGAATATAATTAAATACCACAGAAATTATATGTATTTGGGTTCAATACAAGAATCAGTGGACAAATCACGTGACAACATACCAACATTTTAATTTCATATGCTATTGCACTATCTTGGAATCTTAAAATGTGGAAACTTAAATATGAATCTAGCGATTTGCGCACAATGAATTGGCCATCTACCTCCCACTCATTGTGCAGCATGCATGTCAAGTGATCAGGGGCTCTCATCTCATCGCACAACGTGTCGAATAGTGGAGACGTCTGTATATGCGACTTTTAGGAATTTTGTGTCGTCTAATTATGTTAGTTATGTGTTCCGTAGAAACCTATCAGCTGATTCTTGTATTGTACCTATATTTGTATTGGCAAAGGCAAGACGCATCTGTTGATCCTATTTCTATAATTGTTAGGTGTACGCAGAATTAATTAATATTAAAAAAGTCAGCAAATAAGCATAATTAAAATGAAAATAACTTATCAAACTATTGAATATAATTAAATACCACAGAAATTATATATATTTGTGTTGGCAAAGGCAAGACGCAGATGTTGAACCTATTTCTATAATTTTTAGGTGCGCGCAGAACTAATTAATATTAAAAATCGCAGAAAATTAGCATAATTCAAATGAAAATAAATGAATAAACTATTTAATATAATTAAATACCGCAGAAATTATATATATTTGTGTTGGCAAAGGCAAGACGCATCTGTTGATCCAATTTCTATAATTTTTCGGTGCGTGCAGAACTAATTAATATATTAAAATGGCAGCAAATTAGCATAATTAAAATGAAAATAAATTATCAAACTATTGAAGATATTTAAATATCATACAAATTATATATATTTGTATTGGCAAAGGCAAGACGCATCTCTTGATTCTATTTCTAATATTTTTAGGTGCTTGCAGAACTAATTAATATTACAAATGTCAGCAAATTAGCATAATTAAAATGAAAATAAATGATCAAGCTATTGTTGAATATACTTAAATACCACAGAAATTATATATATTTGGGTTTAATCCAAGAATCCGTGAATTACGTGACAACATATTAACTTTTTAATTACATTTACTATTACGCTATTAAGAAAACTTAAAAGGTCGTAATATAAAATACTGATCTACCGATTTGTGTGCAAAGAACTGGCCATCCACCTCCCACTCATTGTGCAGCATGCATCTCGAGTGACCAGGGGCAATCATCTCATCGCACAACGTGTTGAATAATGGAGACGTCTGTATATGCGACATTTAGGAATTTCGTTCTGTCTAATTAAGGTTAGTTATTTGTTCAGTAGAAACCTATCCGCTGATTGTATTGTACCTATATTTGTATTGGCAAAGGCAAGACGCATCTGTTGATCCTATTTATATAATTTTTAGGTGTACGCAGAATTAAGTAATATTTAAAAAGTCAGCAAATAAGCATAATTAAAATGAAAATAAATTATCAAACAATTGAATATAAATAAATACCACAGAAGTTATATATATTTGTGTTGGAAAAGGCAAAACACATCTGTTGATCTTATTTCTATAATTTGTAGGTGCGCGCAGAACTAATTAATATTAAAAAGTTAGCATAATTAAAATGAAAATAAATGAACAAACTATTTAATATAATTAAATACCACAGATTTTATATATTTGTGTTGGCAAAGGCAAGACGCATCTGATGATCCTATTTCTATAATTTTTAGGTGCTCGCAGAACTAATTAATATTAAAAGTGGCTGCACATTAGCATAATTAAAATGAAAATAAATAATCATACTCTTGAATATAATTAAATACCACAGAAATTATGAATATTTGGGTTCAATCGAAGAATCCATGGACAAATCAGGTGACAACATACCAAGTTTTTAATTTCATATGCAATTGCACTGTCTTCTAGTTTACACATCTGTTTTCTAGCTCACACATCTGTCTTCTAGTTCACACATATGTTTTCTAGTTCACACATATGTCTTCTAGTTCACACATCTGTCTTCTAGTTCACACATATGTCTTCTAGCTCATACATCTTTCTTCTAGTTCACACAACTATCTACTAGCTCACAAAGTTGTGATATTTCTCAAAAGAGGACACTGAAACTTAAAATTGACTTATCCAAACTTAAAGAACATAGTGGAGTCAGGAGAACAACTTTAGACAGACAGACTTTATCCAGCTGAATAAGCATGTCCCTCAAAAACTTGGTAATGTTTTAGTCTTGCTTTTATTGTTTATTTGATCACATGAATATAATGTTGATGACATACTTGTCACACTACAACAATTATATTTCATATCCTATATATTCATCCAAGACTGGTAACATTATCTCTGTGTCTATGTGGACAGACAGCAGACAGCCTGTTATTTCCCATTCGTTAAGCATGGTGTTTTTTTAGGTTTGCTTTACGCCTTGCTCGTTTTATTTTACCCTCAGTCATCCATGTAAGGGCATGTTGGTTTATTCTCTTTTCATCTAGTCTTAAAACATAACCCAGGTATTTCGTCTGCATTATTTTTCAAACTCCTTCAGATTAACAGGATGTAGTCTGGAGAATTAAGCGCACAGTGTCAGGGCTTGCAGCTTGGCTGTGATATCTTGGACATTTGACCTGATACATTTGACTTTAGCATGGTTTCTGTGTAACTGGACCCTGTAAGGGATGTGACAGCCAACTCCACACCCTAAAAGCCTGAGTCATCTCTTACAACATGCATGGCATGTAAAAGTTTCACTATTATTTTCTCCCCTTTCAGGCTGGGCAACAAGGGCAAAGAAGGTCCTTGCCAGAATCTTTTTTGCCTATTCATTTATTACGACAGATTAACTGTCTGTCAATATTTGATGTAAGTAAAACTGAAACTCTACATCTTTTGAAATGTTTGATCTCTTCTATTCTATGCCCCCTTTTTGTATTATTAAAGTAAATGTTAAATGTCTGTATTTAATAAATCATCAATCCACAGACAAAAGTCCACAAGTAAAAAGTACAAAGAGGAGTTTGTTCGAGGTCGTAGAAGCTCAAATTCAAGGTAGTAACAATATCAGTGTATTTGTTATCCTCTGTTATTTTTCTTATACTATATATTTATCCAAGAATGGTAACATTACCTCTGTGTCCATGTGGGCAGACAACAGAACATATCCCGCAAGACTGAATTTCACTAAATCAGTTAAAGGAGGAAAACTGGCCTATAGAGACGGATATCTACAGAAAGCTGTTAATTAATTTTGGCAGATTTTGACCGAGTTGGCAGATGTTTTTATTTCACCGTTTGATACAGATCACAGAGTTTGATGAATCCATTCATTTGGAGCGTTTTCTAGTGCTCTTTGGGCACTCTTCTTCATGGTCATTCTTAAACTCCGCATATTAGCAGGATGTAATCTGTAGACTGCATGATCATCCTTTCATATTCGTCTGTCACAGTCGATAATGACAATTTGGGATCAACTGTAAAAGGTAACGGTAATATGAGTTATGAACCAGTGTCATAACACACTGTTTCCCATAAGTGCTCAGCTGTCTAGTCAGTGATTGACCAGAAACCCCAATCGAAGATGGATGTGTCGTATTATTGGTGTAAATAAAACGGTGACACAATGCATTTCCATTCCGTGGACTAAATTCTGCTGGAAATCTAGTAGAACCATTGTTCTGCTGCAAGAGATATCCATTGGTAGTTTTGGAATGAACGCTGAAGAAAAAAACCAGAAACTGCCTGAATACTGTCCCTGACAACACTTGCTAAATAAATATGGCACCTTTCCTCAACCGTCCCAGAGTTTGAGCCCTGGTACCCAACTTCCTGATGTCTGGTTTAATCATGGGAGTAATTTTTATTTCAAACCACGAATAATGAATGGACCCATGTGATGTCAGTGACCCACAAAGATGTACTAAATTGGGTTTGTTGTGCTGAAAGAAGCAGATATCTCAGACAAGCTGTAAACCTTGCTTTGACAGATTTTTTCTCCAGAATACATCCTGCTAGTTTACAAGAGTTTGAGAATGAATGCAGAAGAGGAAGTAATGGTTCATGTCTGGAACATGTGCCTACCAATGTTTACAGCGCTCATAGTTTTTACAGAATTGTCTGATCATAATTTTTTAGTAGTTTGTGACATCGCAGATTGCAATTGTTTAATAGTTTGAAGCCAGGGGAAATAATTAACGAAAATAGAAAGAACACAGTTTTTGAAACACAGACGTATAGTAGGAAGGGGTTGGGGTAGGAATTAGAATTAGTTGTAGCTAAAGGTAGGTCCCATGGCAGCCTCTTGATGTCACGGATGAATATAACTTCATGTACTAAGACACAGCAGCTATTAGGTGGGGTGACCAGTTCCCTTTTTCACTGTCTTTACCTCCCCTAACTCATGCGTCAGGTACTCCATTACAGCTGAGTCGACTGGAGGACTAGTCGTGTCCAGCAAGAAATCACAACAGGAATTTTTGTTTGTCCGGAAAAGGTTTCGAACCTGGCATGCTGTAATCCAGTGATAGCAAGCAAACTCACTATCAACTAGGCTACCGTGCTCCTCAGAATTAGTTATAATACTGCGCCTAACACCTCTCCCCCCTAACTCTAGCATTATTCCTTCTCATTAAATCATGGCATAATTTCACTAACATTAGCCATTTTTGTAATTTGTGGCATTTTATTTTGTTATGTGTGTCGCTCTACAAGTGATGTAAAATTATTGATTACATGAAAACTGTGTACACCATAACAAACTTTCAATGAAGCTGTGCATAATGTCCAAGTTTGTTCCATATTCCGCTTATTGACGAACTATTACGTAGGCATGCGTTCCAGACAAGGATAGACGTGACATTTTTCTATTTATCTGCTGATGCCCAAAAAAGGATCAAAGTATAGCACCTTTGTGACCTGCTATGCATGTCATAAGAGACAGTAATGAGCTTTAGGGGTGTACATGTCTATCCTATCACATGGTGGGATCACAAAGTGACCATAAAGCCATGTCAAAGGATGAGTCTAGAGAACTGAGTTCATTATGTGTGGTTTACAGCTTATCTGCGATATCTCGCCTTTCTGCAGACACATTCCAACTTCAGAATGACTTCTGGGTTACTTTAATATTCTATGGGATGGGTCAAGCCAACCCCAAATCCCTTTATTTATCTTTAACAACATACATGATAGGTCATAGTGTTGCTATTCTGTGCAACACTTTAAGATCCCATCAACATACTGGGGGTTACTAAATCTTCATATCCATGACATGGGGCTGGTCGTGATGTGTACTGAAATAAAACATTAATTAAAGTCTATATTATTAATTTGAAGATTTGTCACAACTTTCTAATTTTCAGGGGGATCTCCCTAGTGTAATGGGGTTAAGCTGTTCACCTTGAGTTCAAGAGGTCATGAGTTTAAATCTGGCTCATGGCATCTTGTGTATAAAGTGGATATTTTCAGAGATCCCTGTGGGTTATCACTTGAATTACATGCTATGAGTGGTACTCTTGGCAGGTGGCGTGCCGCTTCGCTGAGAGTGATGAGTACATATGGGAAACCGAGTATAGTGAAGTCAATTCTCTACAACTTTTGAACCCTTTTTTTAACTTTTCTAATTTTCAGATGATGAGAGATAAAAAAAGACAGAAAGTAGAAAAGACTGCAGATAAGCATCAACAAATGACTTCAGTAGTGGAATATGAAGAGTGGAAAAGAACAATATTAGCTAGAGCTGCTGAAACCTCTTGATGCTTTACTAACCCTATACTTTGCTGTCCTATTACATGGGTCCTCCAATTGTGTGGTTAAATGTCGTGGGGGGAAGTTGGAGTAGGTCAGACTTTGGCTATCATCAGCACGTGTCTCTTTAAGGTTTCTATGATTGTCTCCACCAATTTAGTTCTTGGTCTTCCTTGTTCCCTGTAACCCGATCTTCAGCTGTTGTATGCACAAAGTGCTGGTTGCTTTAGTTTCATTCTAATGATGTGGCTAAACCACCTTGTTTGCTATCTCTCGATGTAGTTTTGACTTGAGATGGTTTTTATTTCTTCTCTGATATCTTCATTTCTCCATTGATCTCAATGTTTAATATTTTTTGCTTTCCTCAAACATCTCATTTCACACAAATGTATTGTTAAAACCATACCTTGCAAGGTGATTTGGTGCCGCTAGAATGGGCCTGGTTCGATTCCCATTAGTCTCAAGAATTTTCACCTCGCTGGGGGAACTGTGTGCTAAATATTTCAATGTGGTACCCTTATGCCCCTGACAGGTGCAGGTTTATAAATAGAATAGATATTTAATGTAAATAAAATTGTTGAAGATTATATAAAGTATTTTGTCTTTTTTTTAACCACAATGAATGACAGAATTATATCAAAGAATGATTGTCACATAATTAGAGACATGTCTCAGAAATAAGAGATTTCTTCTACATCAATCGCTCTGATTCTGAAATATTTTTGAGTCATGACCCCATTTTATAGAAACAAACTGATCTGTGACCCTATTTTATGGAACAAAGTTACCCTCTACCCGAATACATTAAAACAAGGTCTTGACATAGTTAAAAGAAAACATTTTTGCGTCTTTACAGATGGTCGAAAAGCTGGCCAGTGCACAATTTCATGTGAACGAGGAGACCATCATATTAATTAAATTGCCAAAATGCATAGTGTCTATGTTTCACATATGATTTCTTTCCTAGGCAAGTTTTATTGGTTGGTTGGTTGGTTACTGATCCAGAGGTGCATGGGCTCATGCCCTTTGACCCAATGCCATTATGTGATATATGCATGTGTTTGTGAGCTGTTGTTGTGCTCCAAGTAATGTGTTCCATTTATCTGGCCCTGAAGGGAGAAGCATTTTCCTGATGTCATCCAGTGCTGGGCATTCAAAAAGGTGGTGGTCAACAGTTTCATAGGGATGAGTGCACAGCTGGCACTCTGGAGTGTGTTGTGGTTGTATTCTGTTCAAGTGATGGTTACGCTGTATATGTTGTGTGTACAGTCAGAAGATGATACTCTGGTCTTTTCTTTCCAGAAGGTTGATGTTATCTTTAGGATTTGGGCTGGTCATATATTTATAGATTTCCCTCCCAGTGTTTCCCATGACCCATCTGTTCATCCAATTTTCTTTGTTCACAAATTTCAGCATCATTTTAACTGTGTGCATGGTTGTTTGTGTATATGGCTGTTCTTGTTGAGCTCCCATCTTTGCTAGTCTGTCTGTCTTGTCATTGCCAGGTGTGTTTGAGTGGCCAGAAATCCACTGCATAGCAATGCTGACTTCATAAGATGTAAGCGGCTGGTTGGCATGGTGATATATTTCCACCAGCTCAGGCTTACAATGTCCATCACATTCCAGTGCTTGAAGAGCGGACATTGAGTCTGTGAAAATAACAATGTTTTGGACTTTTGATTGAAAGGCATCTTATATGGTCTTCAGGTGGTACAAAGCAACTTCTAGTGCTGTTATTTCGGCTTCATAGTTAGAACATATCTCCCCACAGGCATCAAACAACTCATCAGATGTTTTGTTTGGATATTTAATATATATAGACACCATAACCTGCTTTGATGGTGGCTTTGAAAGCAGACCCATCAGTATAGACATGAATCCATTGTTCAGGGTAGGTGTCTATTGTTTTCAGTGTTGCTTTCATAAGACTTACTGGGTCAGAACTTTTCATTGCATTATCTCTTAATTGTGTCATAATTTTCGGAAATTTAAAAACTGCATGTGGTGGTAAACATTTTTCTACTCTTTGCAGTTCTTGTCTTTTGTCTGGGATGTGATAGCTGTCTTTTATTTCATTGACATGGATCAGGGCTGACTTTTGTTTTATTCTGGGGTTTGGTTGCCAGTTTTCTACAAATGTAGAGCCCCCTGAGATGCAGAGAGATATGGCTGCAATGGAGGCTTATGAAAGAAGGAAAAATATGAACAAAGACCACCCAAATAAACATGCAAGTTTAATTAAGATACTGCTTTATCAATTTCTACTTGGAGGCTTTGAATAATAATAGTTCAGAAGGTAAAAGCAGTGCTAGCATGCTTGGAAACAAGCAGACTACAGAAGATGGTTTAATACACCATTCTCTGCCTTAGGGTCACCTCCCCTTGGGAACTTCTGTTGGGGTTTACTCCTCTAAATATATTTTTTTTTAAATACACAGTCTCTATTGTCTTTTCTCTGTTTTTTCTGTAAGACTTCACATGGTTGAATAATGATCAGGCCATGGCTTGTTTGGTCGCTTGATATGCAATAATATTATGACATCTCAGAACGTCTGTAACTCCTTCAATCCATCTTCTTCGTGGTCTTTCTCTGTATCTTGCTGTTTCTATTTCATGTTGTATGCTCTTGCCGCTTGCCAATAAGGATTCATTCTCATAAGTGGCCAAACCATGTCAGTCTATTTTTCAATATACTTCACCACAGATGTTGTTCCCCTGCCGAAGATGGATGTGTCGGGCCATTGGCACAAATAAAACGGCGACACAGTGCATTTAAATTCTCTGGTCTACATCCTGCTAAAAATCTAGAATGGATCATGGTCCTACTACAAGAGAAATCCAACTTTTCTTGTAATCTCTTTTTGTTTGCTGCTTTTCTTAGACATCTAATTTCACACATAGTAAGTAAGCTGTCTCTCTTGTTCTTTAGTTACTGTCGATGTCTAACATTGATAAAACAACCTGTTGGTATGAAGGTTGAATTTATGATTTATCTTTTGGTTTCCATCGGGATAAATGTGTGTTTCAAAATTGGTTTTAAGTTCATAATTCACGTAGTTTACTTTTGAAATTTTTAAATGTATCTTCTTGCTTCCTACTTGAATTTACTTGCATAAGCAATTATTTGAAGCAAAATTGTACTGTCTATATGTTATTTATGTTTAAAAGAAGACCTATTGATCCTTGTAGAATGAATGTATGTTATATGTTTGTGTTAATGAGTATACTTCAATACTTGTACGTTCGTTGTTGTTGCAATAGCCCTTGTCTCTATTGGTCCGTTCTCAGTGACTTGAGTACATAGTGTGGATGTCTTGACAAATCACATTTTATTTTTAGATACAGTTAGTCCAGTAGGGAAAATCCTGTTTACTCTAGTTGCCAGGCGATTTGGTGCAGTTAGAACAGACTAGTTCAATTCCCGTTGATCTCAAGAATTTTTAAATTATCCTCTTGCTTCCTACTTGCATTTACCCGACTTTAGCATTGTTTCTGGGTCACAAATGAAGGCTTAACTTGATTTGGAAACACAATATCAGTGTTAAAATGAAAATCAAACTGTATAACTCACTAGTGCTTTCTTCTTCTGCGTTTTCTATCTTATAACCACAACGAATGTATCGTGTGATTTCCGCCGGGGAGCGTGAAGTACGTTGTGCTGCAAGTTCCACAGTAAAATTGTGTTATTTGCACCTCGGTTGGCCATTTTGTGGTCTGGACATCCGAGGACCAGTACATCAGTTTTTGTCATGTCTTTAATTTGTGTAGTAGGCTTCCCTAGTCCGTGATAGCCTGCCTTTCTGTCAATGTGTGCAAACCATTTGATCTGTTGTCTCTTGATATATTACAAGATTGGGGTGATGCCAGTTCTTTGTCTAATATCCTCATTCCTCACTCTGTCTCTTAGCGATATTCATATGATTCTGCGTAAGCATGCCATTTCAGCTGTCACAAGTTTACGTTTGTTGTGTGCTGTCTTTGTCCATATTTGACATTTGTAGCACAGAGTGGCATAATAATATAGCGATAGTGAAAGTGACATTAGGAAATGACAAGGAGTGGATTTACACTACACAGGCACTGTTTTCGTCTTATCTATTTTATTATAATTGTTTTTATAATCTGTTTATTAGTAGTAGTAGATATTTGTGTCATCCTGGAGTGTCTATGCGAAACACACTCGACAGCTTAACTCTTTTCAACTTCGGTGTCTAGGAAACCTCATGGGAGTACGTTAGCAGGATCGTGTATCAGACACGGAAATTCATCAAAAGTCCCGTATGCAAAGCATCCTTGCCCTGCTGATTAGGTCCCAGCTCCGCTGGACTGGCCACATCGTCCGTATACCAGACAAACGTCTTCCCAAGAGATTATTCTATGGGAAGCTGTGCGATGGTAAATGTTCAAGCGGCGGACAGAAAAAGCGCGTCAAGGGTCACTTTAAAAAACTCTCTCAAGTGCTGCAGCATCGATCCTAGCTCCTGGGAGACTACAGCCATTGATCTCTCAGCTTGGCACACCAAGATCACTGCTGGCATCACTAAATTTGAAAAAAAGATAGAACACTGCAGGCAAATTACAAGCGATGGAAGCGGAAGAAAAAATCCGAAAAATTCTACTACTCCAAACCCACTAAACTCTGCATGCACTGCAATAGAACTTTCCTGACACGAATTGGACTCATCGGGCATCTGCGAACTCACAAACCAAATTAGACAATCACAATTATTTTGTTATTTTTCTACTTGTTGATCACATTTATTGTTTTTCATACCATGCTCCTCTTCGCTTGCGAAGGAGGAACAACAACATATATTTATAATAGATATTTACTTATTTATTATAATTACTTCTGTTCTCATTGTCCACTATATCCGGTATTTTTACTGTCGTAACAGAGCTTCCATACATTTTTAGGACGATCAATATAATATAAGGCAATACTGCGTGAAACAGAACAACAAACACAGGTTTTACTTATGTTTGTTTGTTTTTCGTTCGCTCCATTGTAACCATCACGGATATCCGTGCGATTTCCGCCGGGAGCGTGATTACGTTGTGCCACCGTTATGCGCCTTGTAGGCCTAGCACATCCGATTTCGGCATGCCTTGACAATTCGGGTGGGCTACCCTTAGCCTGTGACAGCCTCTATATCTGTCTCCAGGCACGCGTAGTGGAGACTCTTCGCCCAGACGATTTTCTTGCTCTTAGTCTGACTCAAACGAGGTGTTCCACTGTCTATGAACTTGCCTCGTGTAATTGGACGTGCTGTGCCTGTGCCCATTGGGTACTGAACCGTTTCTCATCCGTGAGCCTGGTTCCTTAAGGGGAAGAACTCAACAGAGGAGTTGGACCCTGGCTCTTTCGCCCTCTTAGCCGAGGTGTCATTCACCGACGTGTACCCCTTGTCCAAGTTCGAGTCTCACACCACGCGTTTGAGAGCAAGGCGTTCTCGAGCTGAGCGTCCTTGTCCCAATAGTGCCTGAGCCCATCAGGTACTGAACCCTTTCTCTCTTCAAGTGTATTTCCGGTGTAGGAAAACTTGACAGTAGAGTTGGGCCAGGGCTAAATCGTTGTCCCTTTTGTGCCTGAGCGAATCAAGTACGGAACCCTTTCTCTCTGCAAGTGTACTTCCAGTATAGGAAACATTGACAGTAGAGTTGGGCCAGGACTACCATAGTTGTCCCTTTCTTGCCTAAGCCCATTGGGTACAGAACCCTTTCTCTTCGCGAGCATATTTCCGGTTTAGGAAGGCTCGACCTTCGAGTTGGGTTAGGTCTTCTTGCTTTACCAAACACCAGTGGATGGGTCTGGGTCTCTGCCTGTAAGGAACTCAGGTAACTAGAAGCCCGTCTCGAGCTGACGGAGCTTGTAGCTCCCCCTTTCCTAGGGACTTTTCACTTTCTATTTGCAGTTCGCGCTGCCCTCTAGCGCTGTTCTGCCCTTTCATTGTTACATTGTACTCGGTATGAAATCTATGTCTCTCGCCATGTATCTACCTTTACGTGCATTTTACATTGGCCGCCCCTCCAATGTTCGGACTGGACTGACTAGCTTCACTGTATGTCGACAGTGTCGCTATATGTGGTGATGCTGGTGGTGTCGGAGATATGTCTGTCCGTGTGCAGGCAAATCTCTTTCCATCTGCTACCTCCACATTTTCGGACACGATCCCCAAAAGATTTGGCCAGAATCAGCTCGAGCTGCTGTATTTCTGTTTCCAGGGTGCACCGCGTGGAGGTACATTTGGGATCTTGGTTATCTGCTAACCCTGGGTCCGCCTAGAGCAATGCGTTCCCTTTGCACCCCTTTACTTATGTAAAACACAGGTTTTTAGAACGAAATTCCGATAAAGACACAGCATATACCGACGCATCCAATATTCGACACGTCGCGTGATGAGAGCCCCTGACCACTTTACATGCGCGCTACACACTGAGTGGGAGGTGGATGGACAGTTCATTGCGCGCAAATTGCTAGATCAGTATTTTAAGTTACAACTTTTTAAGTTTCCGAGATAGTGCAATCTATTTATACGCTGTGTCCCTGTTTGCCTTACGGCGTCAAGGGTGGAAGAGTTCTCTGGAGATGGCCTTCTTGTGCGCTGTTTGTAAGTTTGTCCCTGTTGCTTCTTTGATTTCTATGATCCATCTTTTACATGGTCTGCCTCTGGCTTTATAACCGTTATGTCTATGTGTCATGGCCATTTGTGTCATGCTATATGTCGGTAGTCTTGAAGCATGTGAAAACCACTTGATCTGTTGTCTTTTGATGTGTTACAATACTGGTATTGTTTTGGTTATCTGTCTGATGTTATCGTTTCAAATTCTATCTCTTAATGACACACCAATTATTCTTCGTAGACATGTCATTTCTGTTGTCACTATTTTTATTTTGTCTTGTGCTGTCATTGTCCAGGTTTGGCACTGGTAGCATAGTGATGGAATAATAATAGTCTTGTATAATGCAACTTTAGTGTCTATGTTTACATTTTTGTTCTTGAAAATACGTGTCATCTGTCCTAGGATCTGGTATGTTTTGTTGCATCTCTTTACTGGTTTTCCCCTCGCTCGATATATTGCTTCCTAAGTAAGTGAACTCATTTACCTGTTTAAGGTGTTTATCATTGATGGAGATAGTGATATTTCTTTCTTTCTTTGCTATTGCCATTATTTCGGTCTTTTCAATATTGATCTTCATGTTGAATTTTTGACATGTTGTGTGGAGTTTGTTCATATGGTCTTGCAATTGTTCTTCTGTGAGTACTTGGTCGTCTGCAAAGAGTAGTTCGTTCAATTTGTCTTTTATGTTATCTTCTTTGTTGGTACTTGTTAGTTTACAGATGTGGTCGATATATGTTATAAAAAGTAGAGGGGATAGGACACACCCCTGACGAACTCCTGATTGAATTTGGAACTTATTGGACACACCTGCATTTGTTCTTACTGCACATTGGCTATTAGCATAAATGCCCTTGCATATGTTGATTAAATGTTCTGGTACTCCGTATATTGATAGTGTTTTCCATAGTTGTTGTCTGTCTACTCTGTCGAATGCCTTTTCTTGGTCGACGAATGCGATATATAATTCTTTGTTGTTTTTCTGTGGCTCTTTCTGTTAGCTGTCTAAGTGTAAAGATAGCATGCATACAGCTTTTGTTCTTACGGAAGCCCATTTAGGTGTTTTGAAGTTGTGGTTCAATGTATGATCGTAATTGTTGTTCTAATATTTTGTTAAAAATGTTTCCTGTGTGGCTTAGTAAAGATATCCCTCTGTATTTTGTGCAGTCTCTCTTACTGCCTTTTTTCTTCCATATAGGAATGATTGTCGTGTTCCTCAGTTTTCTTGTGTTTCTTGTTTCTTCCACATTGCATTAAAAAGTCTGTGTAACCATTTTTCCCCGCTCTCTGCTGTTGCTTTAATAGGGCAATAGCATATGAAATTAAAAATTTGGCATGTTGTCTTGTGATTTGTCCCCTGATTCTTGTATTGTACCATTAATTTAAACAAAATTATATGTGAAAGTATATATGCTTTCAAAATAGGCAAAAAAATTGCCAATTAATTTTTTTGCATTCTTTCTCAAAATCGATTGGTAAAATGTAGTCTAGAGAACGGAATGCATTATGTCATGGTCTAGAGCCTTGTTGAAATATCTGCACCATTCGTCCAGTCATATTCAACTTAATCTTGAGCCAGAAATCTAAAATGACAACCCTGTGAAAGAGATTACAACCCCGTGAAAGAGATAGAAACCTTGTGAAAGAGGTGGCAACCCTGTGAAAGAGATAGCAACCCTGTGAAAGAGATAGAAACCATATGAAAGAGATAGAAGATAGATCCGTTGCAGAGTTGCAGTCAACGTTAGAAAATTAGACTTGAAATAGCTACGGCTGCAATGCCCAGATTAAATACCATATGGGAGAGCAGAATAAGTACAGCAGTGAAGATAAGCCTGGATACCATTGTATGCCATGTGTACCATTATAGGTCATGTCGTGGTGTGAGACTCGGAATTTGGCCAGGGGTTCACGATGTTGGTGAACGACACCTCGGCTAAGTAGGCGGAAGCGCCATGGTCCAACTCTTCTGTCGGGTTCTTTCTTAACCGGAACCAAGCTTGCGGATGAGAAAAGGTTCAGCTCCCGATGGGCACAGATCCTCAAATTACATCTAGAACTTCCCAGTCATCTTAGCTGTCTCGGACTTTCAGAATTCTCAGACTTCCCAGCTATCTCTGACTTCTCTGCTGTCTCGGACTTTCAGAATTCTCAGACTTCCCAGCTATCTCTGACTTCTCTGCTGTCTTGGACTTCTCAACCATCTTGGACCTCTCAGCTGTGTCAGACTCACAAACATCAACCTAATTGACATCTTTATTTATACGCCATGTTCATCTTTACTTAGAATGGAGGGACATTATTATCAGTTATGTTCAAGTGGCGTTTAATACCTTTGTACCCATCTGCTTTTTTGTATGCTCTATTCTTGTTGCACTGGCACCATCCATGTCTATTAATCTATTTTTTTTCAGAATGTCATGTATTTTGATGTAGCCTTTTAAGAAAACCTTTATTTTTTTAACACTCGATTTCAAACTCCCATTGGAATTCTCCTGTATCAGAGCAATGTCGCTAGTAGATTTGCAGCAGGATGAAGTCTAGAAAATAATTATGCATTGTGGTGTTTTTTTTTGTGTGCAAATAGCCTGATACATCTGACTGTGGCAGTAGAATCTAGAATTTAGCCAATTATCTTTTAGATATTTCTTAAGATAGAATTGTCGAGAATCTGTTTTGGTGTATGACACTGAAATTTATTTATTATAATATTTTAAGGGGATGTCATTTTTTAATTTCTCCTTATCTATGGCTTTAAAAGATTTACATCTGAATGTTGCCATTGGGAATACACAGGCTCTAAGGAATGTTAAATTTGTTTTTTTTTCTGCAACAAAGCCAATAGTTATGCATATATAAATTGTTCGTTTTTGTGATTTTCATGTATCTTGCAGTTATTTTGTTTAAAAAATATATGCACAGAAACACACTCAATGTCCAACTCAATGAACTCACACTAGAAATCAAATGTAATCAAAACTCAATCAAAGAATAATTTAATTTAATAAAATTCTGATGTCTGAAATGTCAGATTTATAGCTTTAACAAATGCAGATTAATATTTTCCTACAAAAGCGGAAATGGTACAAAACCATTTTATCTCATGCATTTTGAATGAATATCATTAATTCTGTCTATAAGATGATCCTCATTAGACAAATACAATTATGAACATTTTGGGATGGATGTTTTACTATTTCATGAAAAAATACTTAAACATTTGCATAAATATCTCTCTCTCCTCAGATGTGTATGTACAAAATAAGCAATATTAACACTTTAAGATATGGCAGAAAGGAAAATAAAACACTGCATTCCAAAATTGGCAGCTTTCATGTGAGAATGCATATATATATTATATATATATATATGTGTATTTACTCACATTGCAAATGAAGGAATCATGAACTGTATGTCTGCAGATGTTTAAATAATTACTGATGGTCTATAATTATTTATGTTTTTATAATTATAACAACAGATTTAAAATACTGTTCCATGTCAGGAATCCATCCTCTCTAACTAAAAGCAAAGATGTAACACAGAAATACATCAGTCCAATTTCAGCTGCACTTTTAATAAAATTAGCCATAGCAAATAAAGAGCATGAAATATGGCAGGCTAACAACGTAATGTATGTATCTATCTATGTTCCTTCAGCTCCAAAGATGGTTCATACGGTTAAAAACCAGTGCTCTCATGAGTGATGTGATGCTGTTAAGTCTAATTCTTGCATGTTAATTAGACCCACAGTTTATTTATTTTGTTCTTGTTGTTCTGTGAAGAGTCTCTCTTGATGTTCCTTTTTTCTTTTGCCATTAGTACCCATTTTGACACATGTAGCAACATCATGTTCTCATGCAAGAAGTGCAGAATACTTTATTATTGTCCCTTCAAATATTTTGTATGCATTTCTGTTCAAGTTCAATATTCTAATAAATGAAAGTTTAGCCTTTGGCTAATAAACACATTGCAGTATGAACAAAATATGATGCAGAAAAAGAAACGTTGAAAATTGTAAGTGACAGAAAATAAAATACAGTACTGAATAAAATAGAAATAAAAGTAAGTTTCTAAAATATTGTCTAATTATCTTATCTTTTCATGAATATTTGTAGCACTACATGCCCAATAACTTGTAAGGTTTCCCCCTAATGTGTAGCCTGTTGAACCATGTTTGAAAACGCAATTTTATAATCACTGCAACATTTACTGCAATATTCAGATTAAAGCCTTCCTGGCAATGAGGATGCGTTACTCTCAAGCAGGATCTGCATGTAACTTTTGTAAAGTATGCAATATGTAACATAATATTTCAAGTCAAACTCCATGCGAAGAATTTAATCAATATTTTTAATTACTTGTTTGTGATTCACACACTGAATTATAATCTATAAATATAAATATGTATTCCGTATTCTGTCTCTGTTTGCGTAAGACTTCTTTTTATTTTCTTGGTCTTTTTAAACATGATTTTATAGCAACAGTTTGACAGATACGATAATGAGCAAAATATTACAAGACGGCTAACTACCTAAGCTTCAAATCCATATAAAAAAATAAACTTACAAAACAAAATAAATGATTTTCTTCTCTTTCTAGTGTAATAATTCAGAGTAACAAGTCCAATTTTTACTGTTTATTTTTATGTTTGAAGAAACAAGATAAAAAGTGAGGAACTGAATTAAAAAATATAAAACAGTTCAATTATTGAACAAATTTGTGGAGCAGTGTGTGGATAAGCTGTCTAAAGCAATGCACCTAAACACACATCCTCTTCAATTGTTTTTAAATTCTGCGATGGAGAGGGGAGAAGATATTGTCAAGCAGATTCTTCATCAATCACGAGTGCACAAATCAGCATCTCGCTTTCTGAAATTAAAATTGAAAATATATCATTGTATCTGAGAGATTAGTAGTAGTAGTAGTAGTAGCAATTGTAGTAAAAGTAGTAGCACAAATGTAGCACTGTTAATAGTAGTAGAGGATTCCTTATTGATGATGTTGGTAGAACCCCAATGGAGCAAGAGTTTGTCACTCTAATTCCTTATACCAAGCAGTGAGTTTTAACTTCAGATTTTTCTGTGTTTCTCTGGCATTCACTTTGATAGGGAGATTTTCCAAAGTTTTGACATATCCCAGATGACTGTTGTATTCAATGTGGCTGTAGATTGCAATATCATAAAGTCTTCATCTGAGGAGGGAACTTTACCATGACTTTCTTGCAATCATGAGTCATGCTGAAGATAAAGAGCTGATTTCATATGGCAATTCAGGAAAGTTGTTAAACGGGCTTCATCACTTGCGGAGATTATAGGCTGAGGTCTTGCAGGTCTTAGTTACCTCTTATTATCTGCATGGCAGATGGCTGTGTTACTATTCTTTGCTCCAGTTTTGGACTTCGGCAGCACACTGACATGTTTTCCTCTTTGTTAGATAACTGCAAATGTGATCTTTACTATTAAAATACAAAACACTATTTGAAGTGACTATCAGTCTCAATTTTTACTATAGTCCGTTCAGAATCGTTTGCCGAGATGTTATGATTTATAATTCAAAAAGTTCTTGATGATTTCACATGAATTTTGGCATACGTTGTTAAAATGTCCATGTCGCGAAAACATATGTGTTACTTGATGTCTAGCTGTAACGGTTATTTGAAAGCGGCGAATTCTTTTGATGTTTGCCCATGTAAATATTATTTCGACCATAAACAAAATATTTTACAGTAATCTAGTGCAATGATGACCCATAGGCGTGTCCACAAAATTTTACATGGTGGCAGGTGTAAAAAAAATTTAAAATATATCTTTTGTTCGTAGAGTCAATTTGATATTGTTCCATGCTCTTGGTGTGAGTTTCACAAATGTTGTCGCTGCCTTTGAAATAAGTACATATATTTCTTCATGTAAGGAAATTTTGTCTGTAATAGTTGATCCAAGATATCTGAACTTCTGTATTGAATCAAGCGGGCTAATTTTTATAAGTAATGGTTGATGGTTTGCTTATAACATTTTTTTGAATTGCTTGGGTGGTATTGAGCAATGAAATGTTTTACAAATCAACTTGTAAATTTTGCAAATCACACTTTTTTTAGTGTAGACTTAATCAGAGTAATGATCATTCATAATCAGACGAGTCAAATAGGTCGATTACTGTTTTCGGCTGAACAAACAACAAACCTTCCTTTTTCCAATATTCCTCTTCTTGGCGTAACACATGATCCTCACATTTCACCCAGTAGTCTTTATGTATATTTGATAGAGCCTGATTTGTAAGAGTCTCACTATCACATAATTTGAAAGTTGTATTTGTAGATGCTACGTGTCCTTTAACTTTTGCCCAAATTAGCTCTATAGGATTTAAGTGTGCATGATATGGAGGTAGTCTCAAACATCTATGACCATGTTCTTCAATTAACTTGTCTATTTTAAATATCTTTGTTCGTTGTGTCTGTTTTACAAGGTTAAGCAATTCGGGTTTCAAGTACCTGTCGGTAAATGGTATGTGTTCTTTTATGAGCCACGTTTTGATTGCATCTTTTGTACTTGATGATGTTGGGATTCTATCTTCTACGTTCACTACGTTATGGTATGAAGCATTGTCCATTATCAGACAAGAAGGTCTATCTAATATTGGAAGAATACTTTTTTCGATCCAGTCTTCGAATATGTGCCCATTCATTTCGGAGTGGTAGTCTCTATTGTCAATGGATTTTGAAATGAAAATTAGATGAGCATTCTGCAACAACCCATTATGTCTGCTACCTGCATGTGCAACTATCAAACGTTGCCCTTTACTACTTGGTACTGATCTTTTAATACTTCCATCTGCTAACTGCCATTCCTTTTCATTTGTATGATGAGCGTTGATCCAAGTTTCATCTAAATACACAATATCATAACCATTCTCGCGCATTCCCTTCACGTAAATACTTGCTTCTAAGAGCTACCAGATGTGGCTTTTCACAAATAATGTTTTTTCCACCAGCATACTTTCTAAAGGTGAAGCCTGCATTTCTTACAGTTTTCCATAATAAAGTTTTTGATATTTCAATGTCGTTATTAGTTTTCAGCCAAATCTTCAACTTTCTAAGTGTCACTTCTTCGTTTTTATCAAACATTCTACATATTTCTCTTTTTACTAGGTCCTTATCGAAACTGTCTATCTTTTCTTTCCTTCCTTGCTTTCGTGAATTTGTTGGCAATAAATATCCGCTTGCTTCCACTATTCGATCAAATGAACGTTTACACAAACCTAAAATATGCATTGTTCTCTTCTCAGGATTTGATAAAGAACAATAAAGGTGTCCCTTTTTACGCTCTCTGCAGAAGTATTGATAAATCTTTATAGCAATGTTATGCTCAGTAAAATATTTCGCTTTCAGATTCATTCTCACATAGACTTGCAGAAGGTAATATGCTTAGTGCCGCCTACATTCTGTAAATATTGAGACGTGCCTCTGACTTGTGACTTGAAATCGAGTCAATATCCGTTTTTGATTTCACATAATTCTAAGTTCAGGAAAAATAATATTTGGTGCTAAACGGGAATTTCCATATGTAACATTGCTTTATACAAATGTACAGTGGAAACAACTACTTTTAGAACGGTGCACATTCTACCGTGAGGGTCATGCCTTTATATTTAATAATCAGATGTGAGATGTAAGCATCTACATAATCCAGCGGTTGTTTATAATTTAGATTAACTTTTTTTTAATATAGGTTAAATAAGGTATCTTTGATACTGGATCACATTTCTTTGATAAAAAAATATTTCTATAGCGACATTATTATTCTAAACCTAACTTCAAATGATCAATCCAAATGAACAATACGTTTTTGATAAAAATAATTTAACATCTCGGCAAACGATTCTGAACGGACTATAGGAGCAACCTGAAGTAGCATTGAATAGAAGTCTTTCATACAGCAGTGCCTGAAAATAGTTTTAGCATGCACATTTTAAGAGTTAACATGCTAGAAATTGATAAAACTGATTGAAGAAGGAAGACAGGAGAATACATAGAGAAAGACTCTGTACCATCTAGTGAAATGACATGAAAGAGGTTCAGAAGGTTTAGCTGTAAGCAGATAGCTCATGACATCCCATATTCCTTCTGACAAAAGCAAGCACAGGATAACAAGGTGACACCCAGACTTGTATGAGGTTTTTTTTGTCTCAGAGGCACAGTTGTGTTAGAAGGGAGGTGTGATAGATGCATATTTAGTCATCAAGGGGAGGCATTAGAGTGCAGCAGAATCCCAGGATTATCATCACATGCTGCCAGGAGCACAGCATATGCCTCAAGCCAACTACTTAATCATTATTCTATCAGATATGATGTCCCATCTAAAGTGATGGCAAATCTAGCATTTCCCACCACATAGGAGTTTTAAAAAATGGACATAACACTATATTTCCCAATATGCCTCAATGAAATTATGGAAATGATAAAAACTAGAAGTCTGTCACAGAAGGGCAAAGGTGCAATGTCCACTGGCCTGAATCTTTTAATCATCCATGGAGACATCTGATAGAGAAGACAAAAGTAAGATTATATACAGTGAAAATGATGATTTATTTTCACAGTGACAGGTTGTCAGTCTATCTCCCAACTCTCTTTAGTTGCCTCCCACTACATGCCTGAATGGAAGATAGCTGCCTTATTCTTTGCTACTTTTACCACAAGGACGAGGTTCAGCAGTGAAATTAATAACCAACACTCTTTTGCTACAGAGATATTTATATCCATGATTGCTTAAGAAGACAGGTATGACACTTGTATTGTTTTTTTTATCCACAGGAATTACAAGCGATTAGATTTTACTTCTTATCTGCAATTGGATGGTTACTCCAGAGATTTAGTGCACACCCATAAGACTCCAACTCTTAGTGTTGTGCAATGCTTTGAGAAGAAGTCTTATACTCAGAAAGGGTAAGTTCTAGAGTTTTGTGGCTTTTCTACAACATGGATACAACTTCAGCTCTCCTTCTAAGCAGCATTTCTTGTTAATGGTGACTATAGCAACACAGCTCTGTACTATAGTAACTAGGATGAGTGGAACAGCCAGCTATGCATTCCCTGCCATTCAAGGAGGTCTCCAATTATAAAAGCTAGCATGTTTGATTATGTGTTGTCCTAGGAAATTGTCACCTCCAGGACAGAGTTTCTTTTCACCATACCTCATGTGCCATATTTTCATAACCGAAGCACCATGAATGCATTTTCAGCTAGTACCATGGTCATGGCTGAAGCTATTCTGGTTCCCTCAGAATTATGTGCAATGCTGAGTTCTCTGAATGTAGTACCACAAAGGAAAATGTAAATTTACAGATGAAATGCTGTTGGACTTCCACAAGAGAGAAACTTCACTATATTGGAATTTCATCTACTGGGAGTTTAATGTAGCACTATGGTTGTTCTGATAGGCCAATAGTGAGACTTTGAGACCTTCCACATGCAGCACACTTACTGATGATGGTGATACGTTTTTCCTTAGTAGTGACATCAAGAGACACAGCAAATTAACTACCAACTAAGTATAGCGTGTATAATATAACAAAACTTACATGGTAAAAAAATATATTAAACTCTGACAACTCGAGTGATCTCTCGTGTGACAGACATGGAGCGGGAGCGATGGACAGTCTGAAGGTTCTTTTCTGCAGCATCAGCTCTTTGTTCTGCTTCCTCGATAAGAGATTGGGCTTTGCGGTACTTGTTCAGGGTAAGGTTAGCCACATCCTCCTGTAGGAAGGACACAATCAATGATCAATCAGTGATATGTTGCGATGCTATCAATTAGCAATACCTTGCTAGACTATCAATTAGTGATATGTTGCTAGGCTATCAATTAGTGATATGTTGCTAGACTATCAATTAGTGATATGTTGCTAGGCTATTAAAGAGTGATATGTTGCTAGGCTATCACTTAGTGATATGTTGCTAGGCTATCAATTAGTGATATGTTGCTAGGCTATCAATTAGTGATATGTTGCTAGGCTATTAAAGAGTGATATGTTGCTAGGCTATCACTTAGTGATATGTTCTAGACTATCACTTAGTGATATGTTGCTAGGCTATTAAAGAGTGATATGTTGCTAGGCTATTAAAGAGTCATATGTTGCTAGACTATCAATTAGTGATATGTTGCTAGACTATCAATTAGTGATATGTTGCTAGACTATCAATTAGTGATATGTTGCTAGGCTATCAATTAGTGATATGTTGCTAGGCTATCAATTAGTGATATGTTGCTAGACTATCAATTAGTGATATGTTGCTAGGCTATCAATTAGTGATATATTGCTAGACTATCACTTAGTGATATGTTGCTAGGCTATTAAAGAGTGATATGTTGCTAGGCTATTAAAGAGTCATATGTTGCTAGACTATCAATTAGTGATATGTTGCTAGGCTATCAATTGGTGATATGTTGCTAGGCTATCAATTAGTGATATGTTGCTAGACTATCACTTAGTGATATGTTGCTAGGCTATTAAAGAGTGATATGTTGCTAGGCTATTAAAGAGTGATATGTTGCTAGGCTATTAAAGAGTGATATGTTGCTAGGCTATCACTTAGTGATATGTTGCTAGACTATCAATTAGTGATATGTTGCTAGGCTATCAATTAGTGATATGTTGCTAGGCTATTAAAGAGTGATATGTTGCTAGGCTATCACTTAGTGATATGTTCTAGACTATCACTTAGTGATATGTTGCTAGGCTATTAAAGAGTGATATGTTGCTAGGCTATTAAAGAGTCATATGTTGCTAGACTATCAATTAGTGATATGTTGCTAGACTATCAATTAGTGATATGTTGCTAGACTATCAATTAGTGATATGTTGCTAGGCTATCAATTAGTGATATGTTGCTAGGCTATCAATTAGTGATATGTTGCTAGACTATCAATTAGTGATATGTTGCTAGGCTATCAATTAGTGATATATTGCTAGACTATCACTTAGTGATATGTTGCTAGGCTATTAAAGAGTGATATGTTGCTAGGCTATTAAAGAGTCATATGTTGCTAGACTATCAATTAGTGATATGTTGCTAGGTTATCAATTGGTGATATGTTGCTAGGCTATCAATTAGTGATATGTTGCTAGACTATCACTTAGTGATATGTTGCTAGGCTATTAAAGAGTGATATGTTGCTAGGCTATTAAAGAGTGATATGTTGCTAGGCTATCAATTGGTGATATGTTGCTAGGCTATCAATTGGTGATATGTTGCTAGGCTATCAATTGGTGATATGTTGCTAGGCTATCAATTGGTGAGATGTTGCTAGGCTATTAATTAGTGATATGTTGCAAAGTTTTATCTTGATTGATTCTAGTATTTATGAAAAATATTATTAATTAGACGTGAATGATGACCTACTTACAGATTCTTTGATTTGTATTTTAAAAAGTATTTTTTTAATAAACAATGACATTTCTTACCGCTTCCTCAATTTGTCTCTTATATGTTTTGACACGAATGGTAAGCTGATCATTTAGGCTCTGCAGCTCAGCAAGTTGTTTTCGCTCTTCCTCAGTCTGAGTCTGAAGCTCCTTGAAAAATCGTTCAGCCTTGCGCTGATTAGCAACAGCTTCTCGAACACGTCTGTTCTCAGATTCAAGTTCAGCTTCCAGGTCACGAACCTGATAATAAAATATACATTTTCCAAAGTTTGCAATTGATTCTTTCTCTGCATGCAATCTTGGATGTCAGCTTAATTGTGTTCCCAGAAAATGGCAACACACATCAGGGCCATTAATTGTATAAGCCTCTACTACTAAAAATATATTTAAGAAGTAAAGATATAAAAAATAGTAAAGAAGTAAGAGATAGTAAAGATAGTAAATAAGTACAGAAGTAAAGATGGTAAAGAAGTCTATTGTCTTTCCCCAGGTGGTTTGTGATCCACTCTTGCTGTTAAGTGTAGGGGTGATTGGAGCTCGAGCTTGCGTTCTATCGCCAGATGTGTGACCTCGGCTGTGCTATGACCGTGTCTGTACAGGATGTCCCTGACGTTTTCTATCCATCTTTTCCGTGGTCTTCCTCTGGCTTTGTATCCTGATCTCATTTGGTTATATGCTTGGACTGGCAACTTTTCGTGATGCATTCTCATAATGTGGCCAAACCACTTGATCTGTTCTCTCTCTATGTAATCTTTACAAGATATTATACCTATTCTTTCCCTGATATATTCATTTCGCAATCTATCAAGCCTGGTGACCCCGGTGACACATAGTAAAAAAGTAAAGATAGTAAAGAAGTAAAGAGAGTAAAGAAGTAAAGATAGTTCCATAACAAATAGAAGACACCCTGTAACATTTGCATAATTTATTTTATTATGTTCTTTCTCTCACCAGATCTATCTTATAACAAGACAATGGTTCTACTAAATGTTCTAGCAGGATGTGGTCCAGAGATGCCACACTGAGTGGAAAATGCAATGTGTCATGGTTTTATTTGTATAAATAGCCAGAAACATCTACCTCTGGCGTTGGTAACTAACACATTCAGTGTTTTTACTACTTCCATTGAATGTCTGTATATTGCTGGTATAGTAAGACATCCGTACTAGAGAACTGGTTCTTGCACTTACACGCTGGTCACCAAGTTTAAAGCTAATCATGGTCATGTGTTCTTGACCTTTTTGCCACTATTTTGCATCATTATCAACATAGCTACAGATTCCCACTTTAGAAATTAAGTTCATTATCAAGAGCCCCATGGACAAGAAATAGAACTTGTCACACTTAACCAACAAGACATTACTGTCCATAAACTCAGAATATAGTCAGAAAGAATCATTTTCATATTGAAAACAGGTCACACCAGACTCCAACAACACATGCATAGTGGATTTAGAATTAGCAACACTAATAGAAATATTGCCTGTGTGAACAATCCACAGAAAACATAGAACATATTCTACATAATTATCCATTGTACATCACATGAAAATTCAAGTAGGAAGCAAGAGGATAAATTAAAAATTCTTGAGACCAACGGGAATTGAGCCACTGCTGAGGTTTCTTCAATACTTGTACGGATTGTTTGTTGTTGTTGTAATTGTCCTTGTATCGATTAGTCCATTCTCAGTGACTTGAGTACACAGTTTGAATGTCTTGACAAAATCGCATCTTTGTTTTGGAGATGCGGTTAGTAAAGTATGGAAAAACCCATTTACTCTAGTTGTCAGGTGATTTGGGGCAGTTAGAATGAACTGGTTAAATTCCCGATGGTCTCAACAACATCACATTATGCAAACTGAAAATGAGAAACAGCACCAAGGACAAAAAAAATCTTAAATTTACGATGGAATAACAAATAAGTCACTCATCATACCTCATTCAACTTCCTGTGCCCGAAAGAACACAAAATTCAAATGGTTATTGACTGAAGCATAATGAATGATCCCAATTCACAAATAAAGCAATCTACTTAACTTCAAAACAAAATAAACTCTATTCAACTTGGGGAAAAAAAATACCACTCAACATCAAAACAAAACACTCTACTCAAAAACAAATCAGAAACAGAAACTATGTTTAACTAAAAACATAAACACAAAATGTACTTCAAAATTAAATGTTATTTAACTTCAACAAAAACCAACAAAAAGTATACAAACTTAAAAAATAAAACTCAATTCAACTTTAAAAATAGCACACTCTACTAAACTAACCTAAACATTGTACTCAACTTCGAAACAAAATACTACATTCAAATTAAAAACAAAACACTATATGCAACTTCAAAGAAAAACCCTGTGCTCAATCTCAAAACAAAACACAAACATACATAACTTTAAATCACAACACTACTCCATTTCAAAACAAAACAGAAACTACTCAACTTTAAAAACAACATATGGTTATATATTCCAAAAACTATATCTGGTAACGGTTAGGGAAGATGGTAGCATACATCTGGCTTACCCTACTCTGGAGTTTAGCAACCATTCTCTTGCCTTCTCTTTGAGCAAAAGCCTCAGCTTCTTCCAGGCGGACTGTAATTTCTCGGATTTCAATTTCAAGCTGTTTGCGTAGGCTCTCTGCATTCTTGTAGTTCTCCTGTTTAGCAAAAGATACTTTAGTGAATATATTAATAGCAGTAGAATTAATCAAAAGGCAATTCTTTAAAAAAAAATCTCTATACCAACATTGTGTTATCTATCTGATGTGTACACTAACAAAAGAACAAGAATGAAAGTTTACTTTATGTAAAATGAGATATCTATGAAAAGCAGCACACAGAACAAGAAGAGATATTGTGGGGAATGAAGGGATTACAAGAACTATTAAAACCACATCTGTGATCAAATATATTGAAAAACAGAGACCGAAATTTTTCGGATTTTTAATGAAACCATATTGGCTATGAGCAAGAACATACAACATGAAAATGAAAACACTAAGAGCCAGAGGAATACCAAGAAGATGGTGGATTGAAGAAGTTACTGATATCCTAAGAAGTCACAATATTACTGCTTTTCAAGCTACCAAATTCAAGGGCATAACTCTAATTGAATTTTCAGAAGGGATGTAACAAATGGTCATCATCACTTGTGATGGACAAACAACGCACCAAATATGCAATAGTACAACAATCAAGTGTCACTTAAATCCTGCAACGTCTAATTAGTACATGGACAGATAGCTAGATAGATAATAATATAAAGCTCTATAATCGCAAAGCATACCCTCTATATTTTGTTATAATAGCTAGATGTGAATTAAACAAGATTCAATGCACATGTTCATTGGTAGTATATGATGGTATACGCATTGTTTGCATTTTATTGCACAGTCTAAGAAATTACGTCAATTACGTCACTTGCAGAACATTAGTACAACTGCAGGATACTGCTAGACTTTAGGACTCTGGCAGGGGGTGACTGGGGTTAGATATAGTGTTTACAATAAATCTAATGTTAGTACATGTCCCACCCCTTCACAGTCTATTGTCTATTGTTTTTCCTCATGTGGTTTATGATCCACTCTTGCCGTTAAGCGTAGGGGTGATTGGAGCTCGAGCTTGCATTCTAAAGCCAGATGTGTGACTTTGGCTGTGCTATGACCGTATCTGTTCAGGATGTCCCTGACGTTTTCTATCCATCCTTTCCATGGTCTGGATTTTTAACCTGATCTCATTTGGTTATATGATTGTACAGGCAACTTTTCGTGATGCATTCTCATAATGTGGCCAAACCATTTGATCTGTTTTCTCTCTCTATGTAATCTGTACAAGATATTATACCTATTCTTTCCCTGATATATTCATTTCGCAATCTATCAAGCCTGGTGACACCGGCAGCTTTCTTCAAGCATTTCATCTCACATGTCACTATCTTTCTGTAATGTGAAGATGAGAGAGACCAGGTTTTGCACTGGTAACACAGTGTTTGTAGGAATATACTGTAGATCATTTGTCTCTTAACTTCCATCTCGATCTTGGGGTAAAGAAGTAGTGGTGACAGTTGGTATGTTACTGCATTTGCCTTTTGACCACTTTTCAGTGGCATTCCAAACAATAAAAACTTTTATAGCCACAAAATTCTTAAAAACTGTGAACAGGAAGTAGTAGGGGTATATACTCTGCGATTATTGTTCCTAGTATAATTATTATTGTCACATGACACTGCTCACCCGTACCATCAGTTTGATGCACCCAGCATATAAAAACATTGGACATAACTGCTCTAACAAATAATTTCTGAGCATAATTTCTTTCCATGCAGCAAATATATACCAGTATGACAACATGCAGCAATAATCAAGCTTTTAAAAAAATTATATTGTGACCTGTTCTTGACGTAATTCATCAGCTAAGCGTCCATTCTCATTAGCAAGTCTCTCGGCACGTTCCTCAGCTGCTCGCTGGTTGTTGATGGCATCATCTAAATCACCCTATTTAAGATAGAAAATGAAAAAGTTACCACTGGCACTACTGCTCACTCCACTCATAACACACAAAATGTATTGTTACCAGTATTTCTCTTTCTTATACTAAACAGGTTTTCAAAGGGTTAGTGTTAAACAGTATCAAGTTAGACAATTAACAATAACATTTTGAAAACCAAAATTTAGGATATGAAAGGAAAATAACTATATTTCATGCCTGTAGGTAGATTGTTGGGAAGTACCTTAACCTTATATAAAAGTGAAAGAATAAAATAATGGAGGCAATTTTGACAAAGTATACATGGTGCATCCTGTTCTTCAGACTACATCCTGTTGATCTGCTGCCGTTTGAGAACAGACGCAGAAGAAGAAACAAAGTATATTTTTCTTCTAAATTTGTTCTGAAACTCTTGCAGAGTAGTAGAATGTAGACCAAGAAATGGAATGTGTTGTGTCGTGTTTACAGGTTGACGTCTATCTCGCACGAAGTGTTCCACCGTCTATGAACTTGCCTCGTGTAATTGGACGTAATGTGCCTGTGCCCATCGGGTACTGAACCGTTTCTCATCCGCGAGCCTGGTTCCGTATGAGGAAGAACTCCGCAGAAGAGTTGGACCCTGGCTCTTTCACCTTCTTAGCCGAGTTGTTGCTCACCGACATCAAGAACCCCTCACCCAAGTTCGAGTCTCATACCACGCGTTTGAGTGCATGGCGCTCTCAAGCTGAGCGACCATGTCTCAATAGCGCCTGAACCAATGGTGTACTAAACTCTTTCTCTCTGCAAGTGTATTTCCGGTATAGGAAGCTTGACAGTAGAGTTGGGCCAGGGCCAAATTCGCTGTCCCTTTTGTGCCTGAGCCCATCAGGTACGGAACCCTGTCTCTTCTCGAGCATGTTTCCGGTATAGGAAGGCTCAACATTAGAGTTGAGCCAGGTCTTCTTGCTTTGCCGGGCACCCATGATTGGATCTGGGTCTCTGCCCATAAGGATCACAAGTAACTAGAAGCTTGCCTCAAGCTAACAGAGTTTGTAGTTCTGATTTCCTTGGAATGTTTTCACTTTCTATTTGCAGTTGGTGCTGACTTCTGGCTCTGTTCTGCCCTTTTCATTGTACTCAGTATGAAATCTTTTCGTCTCTCGCCATGCATCTACATTTTCGTGCCTTTTTCATTGGCCGCTCCTCCAATGTTCGGACTGGACTGACTAGTGTCACTGTGCATTGACAGTCCAGCTGCATGTGTTTGTGCTGGTGGTGTCGGAGATATTGTCTGTCTCTTATGCATTCAAATCTCTTTCCATCTGCTATCTCCACATTCTCGGACACAATCCCCAAATGATTTGGCCAGAATCAGCTCGAGCTGCTGTGTTTCTGTTTCCAGGGTGTACTGCGAGGAGGTACATTTGGAATCTTGGTTATCTGCTAACCCTGGGTCCGCCGAGAGCAAATGTGTTCCCTTTGCACCCCAGCATGCTTTCAAGATTGTATCAATAGAAAAAAGGAAATACGGGTAATAGAGCCTATAGCTTTGCATTGCAAAATAGACTGAGAGCCCTAAATTATGTCCAACTGCACTACAGAAACAATGGTGATTATGATGAACTTAGTTTTAATCATTACAAAAACAGACTGCATCTACATTTCAACAAAAATGCCATTATCAAGAAAAGAGCATAAAATAAACAACAAATAAGAAAATAGAGCTTTTAATAAACACACATCTATGTGTTGTCAGGGTAAAAAAGGGGAGCCAAAAATAGTGATTTTGTGCTGTGTTGTGCATGTTGTAAATGTGATGTGCTGTGCATGTTGTAAATGTGATGTGTTGTGCATGCTGTAAATGTGATGTGTTGTGTATGTTGTAAATGTCATGTGTTGTGCATGTTGTAAATGTGATGTGCTGTGCATGCTGTAAATGTGATGTGTGGTGCATGTTGTAAATGTGATGTGTTGTGTATGTTGTAAATGTGATGTGCTGTGCATGTTGTAAATGTGATGTGTTGTGTATGTTGTAAATGTGATGTGTGGTGCATGTTGTAAATGTGATGTGCTGTGCATGCTGTAAATGTGATGTGTGGTGCATGTTGTAAATGTGATGTGTTGTGTATGTTGTAAATGTGATGTGCTGTGCATGTTGTAAATGTGATGTGCTGTGCATGCTGTAAATGTGATGTGTGGTGCATGTTGTAAATGTGATGTGTTGTGAATGTTGTAAATGTGATGTGTTGTGCATGTTGTGAACGACAACAAAGGAAGTTTAAAGGATGCGGGTTTGGCTGATCTATAGCTGAGATTAAGGGTCAAAGTGTCACATAAGACAGGCTGAAAATGTGCCAGGCACAAAGGTGCTGATATCTCAGCTAAGCTGTAAACTATGACACAACCAATTCCATTTTCTAGATTAATTCATTCATTTTGCTTTTGTGCTGAAGTTAGCGCATAGGGCAGAGGTCAGATCTCTCCAATTCTGTCTGTTCAAAGCTATCCTGTGCAGTTCTTGAATAGTATGAATATTGGTCGTTTTACTTTCTCTAAGTATTGTTCTTCTGAGTGTTTCTTTTGGTCTACCCCTTGCTCTTTTGCCTGTAGGTATTCATTCAAGTCATTGGTGGTGTATTCTGTTGGTGTTTTCTAGATTACATCCTATTAATCTGCAGGAGTTTGAGAATGAACACAGAAGAGGTAGATAAAAGAGAGCACAATATCTAAAGGTAAAAGTGATCTGAAAATGCTGTTCTGGCCAGATGTCAGAGTCAAAGGTGCAGATATGACAGAAAACTATAAACTTCAACACAATGCACTCCATTTTGTTTACTGCATCCTGTTTATCTGGCAGGAGTTTAAGAGTTAATGAAGAATAAACTAATAACAACAATCTGGCCAATGCAGAAGATTTTTTCACTACACAAAATTAAACAATCTGGCCTATATGGAAGATTTGCTCACTATACAAAATTAAAATGATTATGTTCATAATGATGATGATATTAAACAAACAGTGGTTAACCTGTAGAGCTCCAACATCGCCTTCCAATCGTTTCTTATCATTAGTAAGTGAGCTAACATGAATGGTCAGTTCACTGACTCTAATGTTGATTTCCTGCAATTCATTCTCAGCGTTCTTACGGGCACGGTCAGCCTATTTGACAACAAAATGTAAAAAAAACCATATTATGCAAGTTTAAATAAAGCTAAGCATGTATTTATTGCATGTCAATAGAAATGGGCAAAAACCTATCGTAAGTATTGACAAGGAATAAACTTGATACTATCAATAATTTTAAGTCAGCTATTAAAAGCACAGGAGAGGATTCAGAAGAGATCAGAAAAGAATAGTATATGCGCTTACAAAAATATCATCAATGTAAAATGTACCACAAGAAACAAACAGAAAAAGAAAATCACATCTGTTAAGAAGCTATACTTCTTCAGTGGCAATATATTGTTGTAAGACAGGACAATAACATCCCCAATAGAAAAGAAACATAATTTGAAATGAAATGCTTAGATGCTAAGAATATCATAGACAGAGAGACAATCCACTGCAGACATGTGCAAAGACCTGAACATACAGGAAAATTGTCATGCAAAAAACATCAAAATGCAATCTAAATTATTTTAGGCATATAAAAATACACAATAGCTAGAAAGATTAATGATGAAAGGATAGGTTTCAAGAAAGGAAAAACATCACACTGAAGAAATTAGGGAATGTAGCAGAGAACTGAGATACTTACAAAGTGACAGTGAAGACATGTGGAAAATGACACGTCACATAAAATAAAAAGGCATATTTTACAAAAATAATGATAAAATTTCTTTTAAAAAAGGATACTGCTTTCATCCATAAATAGTGTGTCCTGCAGAATCATTACCAATAACAATTGTCAATATTTCTTTTACTATTAATAGCAGACTAACCTAATTTTCTGTTAGGGAAACATGACACATTGCAGTAGCAACTCACCAAGTTTCAGTAGCAACTCACCAAGTTTCAGTAGCAACTCACCAAGTTTCAGTAGCAACTCACCAAGTTTCAGTAGCAACTCACCAAGTTTCAGTAGTAACTCACCAAGTTTCAGTAGCAACTCACCAAGTTTCAGTAGCAACTCACCAAGTTTCAGTAGCAACTCACCAAGTTTCAGTAGCAACTCACCAAGTTTCAGTAGCAACTCACCAAGTTTCAGTAGCAACTCACCAAGTTTCAGTAGCAACTCACCAAGTTTCAGTAGCAACTCACCAAGTTTCAGTAGTAACTCACCAAGTTTCAGTAGATCTCACCATGAGCACCTTTAGTGGCCTAAAGAATGTTAAGATGGTATACTATCTCTCTTCACGTGTTTTGAAGCATCTGAGGTGTGAAGGATGGACAAGTGTCAATTATTTGCTACCAAATATTATCCTGTCCCTGCACCAGAGTTTGATAAACAAATATCTCCATAGAAAGAAATCTAAGAGGGTTAAATCTGGTGACTTTGATGCTCATTCAATGGGACTTAATCTTCCAATCAATCTGTCTGGAAATTGTTGATGATGGAAGTTTCTTATTTCATTGACATAGTGCAGAGGTGCTCCATCTTGTTGAAATATGAATCCTTCTGATATCCTGGAACTGCACAGTTGTGCAGCAATGTTTATGTATGTTGCTTCTCTGACTGTGGGTTTGATGAAGAATAATGTCCAGATCACATAATTTAAGGTTACGGCACACACACATGAAGTTTAGGGCTGTCTTGCTTATGCTTCATTAGGACATGTGGGTTTTTACAATGTGTTTTTTTTTAAAAACTACTTTAAACATTTAATGGTTTCTATAGGAGTTAATCATAAACAAATCATTCTAGATTACAAGATAAGGACATATTGAAATTTGTTATTGGTTGAGATTCTACAGGGCATGGGGCAAGCAAGGGAAGAGGCCACCTCACTTAATAGTTACTGCGGCTTAGTACATGAAGAGTTATCTTCATTCCTGATGACAGGTTGCTGCCATGGGACCTACCTTTGCCTGACCTTCAGGACACACTGTATAAAAAAAGTCCAGGTTTCTCCATATGTGCTCTATAAGTTTACTTCTCAACCTAGCAGTATAGTACTGCCAAGTATTTCATTTGTTCATTACAAATTAGAAACATTTTATCATTATGCTGGAGATTACAAAATATATAATGTAATCAAACAATTAAAAATGCCTTTCACTTACAGCCTCAAGAAGAGATCTGGCATCTTCAAGTTCTTGAGAAAGAGCAAGTCTCTTTCTTTCACTAAGGGACAGTTGGTTTCTTAGATCGTCAGCGTTGCGGCGCTCTTCATCCAAAAGAGTCTCAAGTTCCTGAAATAAAAATCAACGTGTATTTTATAATTATTCACTACATTTTTAAACATTGTAATCCTTTCTAATAAATAACAATAATTGAATATTATTTACATAGTAATTAGTTCAAATCTAGTATAACCAGATGTTAGCAACAATGCTCACTCAAAAATTGTTCCTTGCAAGACATTTCAGACAGATGAGATGACATTTGGGATATCTACAAAACCATGTATGCAAAGTATTCTTCAGGATCTTTTAAAAATTAAAAATTTTTTTTGAGAACTGCAACTTTACAAACTGAGCATAGAGCAGTGAATCTGTGTGCTGTACTCTCTCATGAAGAGCATGGAAATGCAGTCACTCAGCTTAGAGGAAATATTGATGGACAGCAACAAACATGATGATGATGAAAATAATCACTTTTAGCCGTGAGTTTTTGTCAGCCTATAGCTTTTCTGACAAAAGCAAAGGTCTTCCTCAATTGGTAAACCTAGGCTGTTGTCTCAAAGGCACGGTTGTATTGGGACAGGGTGGAGATGTTTGGGTGTACGAATGCATATTTAGTCCTCGAAGGGAGACATTCCAATGAACGATAATCACATCCCACCAAGAGTACAGCATACACTTCCTGGTCAACTATCTCATCATTCTTCTGTCAGATTTGTTGACGCACCCAAAGTGATGGCACACCTAGCATTCCCTGCCACAAAAGGACAAATGTGCAATGTTCACTGGCCTGCATATCTATGGGAAGGATATCCAAACAGAAAGCAGTTCAAGTCGTTGGAGTGACACATAGATAGGCATATAGAGCCACAGACATACCAAGAGTAAAATTGGACAGACAACATCAAGGATTTACTGCGTACATACGGATACAAAGCAACCAACTTGAGACACCTTAATTTGAACTGTAAATTAAAACTACCTCTTGTACCTAATGGCATGTATGGAACATCTACCTGGGGGTAGATAATACGAGTATATAGAACTCTGAATGCAGAAGGTGGGGAGGTTTTACCAGACCAACCACCATGCAGCAGCAAAATCCCCAGAAGATAATATTCCTATATACTGAGGCTTGTTGAAGCTCTACAGCACTTGAAACTGAGGCCTGTGGAAGCTCAATATAAATAACCCAAATATCGGAGGATGACCGACAAAAATGAAGTGCCGCAGTAACCATACAAATAGAGGTAAATGCAAATAAAGTAAATAGGTTACTATATCAATATAAAATAATAAAATATAGAAAATAACAATAAATAAAAGGAACAAACACAACAGGTGTGGCTTTTTGTTGATTTCCTGGTGGGAGAGATCCATTTTGTTTATATTCGTTATGGTCTGTTGTTCTTAACTGTTTTTGTTGTCTTTAAAGGTCCCAATTGGACCGACACTGACAGTTGTGTTTGTTCCTTTTATTTATTGTTATTTTATATATTTATTATTTTATATAGTAACCTATTTACTTTATTTGCATTTACCCGTGGAAGCTCAATAGCACATCATACTGAGGCTTGTCGAAACCCCACAACACTTCATACTGAGGCCTGTGGAAGCCCCAAATCAATTCATTATGCATTTGTGACTATTTTATTTATACTTCCTTTGAGTAGGAAGTGTCTTCTCAAAGCATTTCATACTGCTGAAAGTTTGAAGTCTTTTTTGGCACGAAATAAAGTTGGAAAGATCTTCTGATAGCACAAATAATATACGAGAGATCTTTTGCTCATAATTCTTGGGGATTGAAACAAACAATAGGGCTACATAGAACTGCTAGATAGACATACATTTTCAGCATGATTGTAAACGTAACAATTCACACTCTGCCATCTTTGATCTCTGATTACTGATTATTCTAACAGTAAACATTACCTTGACTCTGGATTGTAAACTCTTGACTTGTTTAAGATATTCAGCATTAGCCCTGTTGGCGTTGTCGAGAGCTCCCTCTAGTTCACGAATGTCAGATTCAAACTTCTTCTTGATACGAGTAATCTCAGACTTGTAACGAGTTTCAACCTCAATCAAAGTGCGCTGGAGTTCTTCAATCACCCTGGCACTGCTACGTCTAAAATAAGAGAGAATTTAAGATGTTTAGTTATTATAACACTGATGCTTATAAGATAGGAAAGAATTTAACACATTAAATCATTATAGCACGGCTGTTTCTAAGACAGGAAGAAATTCTAAGATATCTAATAATTATGGCGCTTTATATCAAAGAAAGGAAAACATTCAAAGATATCCAATAATTCTGGCACTACTGTTTTTATGATGGGAAGAAATTCAAAGATATCCAATAATTCTGGCACTACTGTTTTTATGATGGGAAGAAATTCAAAGATATCCAATAATTCTGGCACTACTGTTTTTATGATGGGAAGAAATTCCAAGATATCCAATAATTCTGGCACTACTGTTTTTATGATGGGAAGAATTTCAAAGATATCCAATAATTCTGGCACTACTGTTTTTATGATGGGAAGAAATTCAAAGATATCCAATAATTCTGGCCCTACTGTTTTTATGATGGGAAGAAATTCAAAGATATCCAATAATTCTGGCACTACTGTTTTTATGATGGGAAGAAATTCAAAGATATCCAATAATTCTGGCACTGTTATATCAAAGAAAGGAAGAAAAACAATATATTTAGCAACTTTGACACTACTACTTTTAAGAGGAAAAACAAAAATCTAATATTTTCAAATTCAATAAATAATTAATAAAACTGCGTTAAACTTTTTTTTGGTACTGAATGCATTCATATAAGTACTTTATACCTTCCATTGTACTTTAAAGGTAAATGAATAACATGAGTATAATTATGAATCATCGAGGATTGACATCAGAAAACATGTTCACACTCAAATTTCAAGGCGAATAGGTGCCAGTTGATCCGACCTTGTTTAAAAACCTGTGTACTGCATTATGAATTTTTTATCAGTTGGCAAACACATGTACTAGTCAATCTTGCAGTGTCACCCTGACTTTGAGGTTTGGAAATGACCTCTTGTCTAGAAGGTCTTAAGTTTAAGTTACCACTTGAGACCATTTCAGGCTAAATCAATATTTTAAAACAATTATGAAGTATCCTGACCAAGAGTAAGATCAGTCAAGTGATTATTTCTATTGGTGATTAACAATAAACACTGAGGTCATGTGTGCATCTGTGCACATTGAAGCGCCTTCAGTAAATTAGACTCCCTCTCCCACCCCCTCCCCTCCCCTCCCCCCCCTCCAAGAAAAAAACAGTCTTAGCAACAAAATATAATAGGCAAGTTTAACTAAGTTTTATACATCATAAGAAAAGAATAGACATTACAGTAGGATCTGTAGCCATTGATATAGTGTGTTTTGCTGCTGAGACTTCCCATGTAAAAAAGGGATCAGAGCATAAATGGTTATTGACCAAAGAGCAATGGTAGATTATATTAACATAAGTCTCAAAGAAAGACATGGACACTAACACATGAACAAGAAAGAAATCTTACTAAGTGTGAAATAAGATGTCTAAGAAAAGCAGCAAATGACTGTATAAGTGACGATGACTCTTGTTCCATGACTAGTATAAGGGAGCTTGGTTTCAAATATGGTATCGCTAGAAAGGAGCATTTTCGTGGGCAAGAAAGAATGATGGTCAATCAATGACGTACTGGGACCGTGAGTCATCGTGTAATGGCAGATACACTCAAGGAAAGATTTGAGCACCTATGGACTTGTCTGGAGTGCAATGACGATGATCCAACGACTAACTAACATAGGTCTATGAAATACATCTTTCTGTCATTTTTACAGATGACGGTAGAATACACAGAGAGCGTGAGACAAGAATTCAAGAAGCCTACTATGTAAAGTATGAACTTTCACCAATTTTGAAACACAAATCTATGCCAATGGAAATCAAAATGCAAATCATAATTCAATCTTCATACCAGTATTGTATTATCAATGTCAGACATGGACACTAACAAGTGAACAAGAAACAGTGGCGTAGTGAGGGGGCGGAGGTGCGGACCGCCCCGGGCGGCATCATCGGGAGGGCGGCAAATTTATTTTCGCCCAGTCTTTCATAATCACTGACATATTTTTTTAATTTCACAAGGGCGGAATATTATAATTCCGCCCCGGGCGCCATTGACACACGCTACGCCACTGACAAGAAAGAAAGCTTACAACGTTGAAATGATATGTCTAAGAAAAGCAGCAAACAGAAAAGATCATATGAGAAATGAGGAGATTGCAAGGACTGTTGGAACAACATCTGTGGTCAAATATATTGATAAACAGAGACTGAAATGGTTTGGTCACTTAATGAGAATGAACTGTTATTGACCAGCATAGGCCTACAACATAAAAATAGAAACAGCAAGACACAGAAGAAAACCAAACAATAATTTGAGATGCCACAACATTACTGCATATCAAGCAACCCAATGTGCCACACCCCAAAAAAAACCAATTGTCATTCAATCCTGCTATAACTTCCAGCAAAAACAGAGAAAGTACAATAGATAGATAGAATTAAATAAATATGGTGAGATTAAAGTATGTGACAACGCATGATATGGTGGAATCCATATGGTTCAACAGCTCAAAAGGCAAAATAGCAAAGTGTGTGATGCAAAGAAACACATTCAGGACATAATAATGAATGTTGGTTGGCCACCATTGAAAAGTCTGGGTCCTTACCACATATAACGCAAAATCTAGCAACGGATCAACAACATTTGAGTACTAGAAAGAAACAAATTAGACAATAAAAACCAAACACAACATTTTGGACACATTAAAAGACATGACATCTTATTAAAACCTTACTTGAGTGCACCATCAAAGTAAGAGACAGGTGATGCTGCCCTTGATGACGGTTTACAAATTTGGACATTCATATTCAGAATGAAAACTAAGGAATTGATTGCAGATCTATCTTGTCTATACTAGATCATACCTTGGCTACCATTTGAGAAATTTGGTATTAAATGTGGTGCTAATATAACTGAAAGTCTGTGGGGTAGAATAAGGAGTGTGTGCAACAAATGAGCTACAGGTACTGTTAGCATGTATCATGTGCTGTCACACGTGTAGTACAACTCACAGTGTATCTCACCATGCATCTCTGATCTTGGCGACTATCTCAATCTTTTAGAGAAGTGAAAAAAAACTGGCTAAACAACACGGTTTTCTCTAAAAATTACAGTATTATTGCCATATTAAATGACAAGATGGTCTAGAAAAAAAAACCATAATGGAGAAGTTGATGCCACGGCAATGAATAAAGCATAGGCCAAAAAGAAGAAGGATGCAAGATATCAAAGACCACCTGAAAGACCAACACTCACAAAAGTAGAAATATTTGCTCATGATCGGTAGGAGTTTTGAAAGGCTGTAATAACTGCTAAATCCTGTCCAAGAAATGCATGATCTCAACCTGATGACCTGCATGATCTCAACCTGATGACCTGCATGATCTCAACCACAGCAAGGCAATCAACTGTCATTTTAACTTGACTTGACAATTTATAAGAAACTGAGAGTAAATTACCACAATGTAAGACTTTCATACCTGATATTTGACAATGTAAGACTTTCATACCTGATATTTGACAATGTAAGACTTTCATACCTGATATTTGACAATGTAAGACTTTCATACCTGATATTTGACAATGTAAGACTTTCATACCTGATATTTGACAATGTAAGACTTTCATACCTGATATTTGACAATGTAAGACTTTCATACCTGATATTTGACAATGTAAGACTTTCATACCTGATATTTGACAATGTAAGACTTTCATACCTGATATTCTCAAGTTCTTCATCTTTTTCTCTAAGTCTTGCTTCCATGTCTTGTCTCAGTTTTTCAAGTGCAGCATTAGCATTAGCTAACTTGTTTTCTGCATCACGAAGAGCATCTTCAGTATCCTAAAATTAAGATGAGAAAAGTGGATAAGTTTAATGAATGCTTTTCTTTAATGCTCAGTACTTTCTCATTTTACTTCACTATCCATCGTATAACATTTACATAAACATTTTCTAAATTATTTCCAGTCTACCCTATTTTAAAATTTCCTTTCAGGTTCTTTTCATGTTATGTCAACATCATTGAGAGTTTTTACTGTCCTAATAGGGAGCCGCGTTAGCGCAGTGGTTAGCGCACTGGCTTCGCATATGAGTGGTCCTGGGTTCATTCCCCAGCTGAGGCGGACATGTTTTCAGATCGCAACGGCTCCCAGGTCGACCCAGCCTTAAATGGGTACCGGATTAATCCGGGAAGTAAAGACTGCGAGGGAGAGGAGATGGCTACCGCCCTCATTTGCAGAGCCTGTGAAATGTGAGATCGCTAACATCTCACACCCCTACGGCATTAAAAAATGCTATGGGTTACTTTACTTTACTGTCCTAAAGTTTCATGCATGCAAGGAGACAACTATATTTTCTATGTTTGTGTTCATCCTCAAACTCTTGCTGGGTCTCTCTTGTAGCATGACAATGATACTACTAGATTTCCACTAAAAGATAGTTCAGAAGATGGAGATATGTTGTGTTGCCATTTTATTTGTTGCACCAATGACCCAACACATCCGACTTCAGGTATTTAATATCCACTTCTACCAAGACTGAATTTTGACTTTGGTAGTCAAATAGGTATCATTTTGAAATCATGAGACATCTGCTGAGAGAGACTACGCACCCATATGTCTGTCTAGATTACTAGGAAGTCAGGTCAATGATATCTAAAGTTTACCTTTAGAGCAGCAGCAAGGGAATCTCTTTCTGCTTCCAGTTGGGCACGAAGAGCTCGTAGGTCTGCCAGTTCACGATTGGCATCTTTCAGAGCTTGATTTGCTTCACGAAGCTGGTCTGAAATGATTGTTAAAAAAATAAAGTTTAATAATCACCATTATAATTATTATAAGAGAATAATTAGTACCAAAATAATTATTGCTGTCAACATCATCACCATAATGATAATAATCCCTATCGTGTCCAATGCCAGCTGATATAAGCTGTAATGTAATTGGTAGCATATCATATTCAGGACGTATCCATCAACAGAACATTTTTTGGCTGTGATGATTTTCTAGGCAATATAAATACATTCAATAGTTTGCCATTGTTTTCTAAATGATCTGGATGCAAAAATTGCCTGCAACAGGACTCAAACCTTGTACCTTGGCTATGACAGATGTGCTCTGTACCACATCGCCACACAGCAGGGCGTAGCTAACATGGTATTGAGAAATGTATATTTTTCAATTTGGATAATGACATTCTTCCACCTATAAGTCCTCTATACATTTTTCTCTCTTTCTGTTATCCTCTGTCAAGTTCTCCACTAATTTAGTCATGATAATATGTTCCAAGCCTCTTGTTTCCCTGATATGTCCAAAAGAAAATGGACAATTGTTTTCTATACTTTAATCTGTAGCTACCTCTGCCTTGCAGCACTATAGCCGTGATGTTTATCTGTACTAGAACAGGCACATTCAGATTGATAAGAAGTTATGGGAATCTACAGTTCAGTCACTGCCTAAAACCACCTCTCATGGTTTTCCTCTTCTACTTTCAATTGTCATGTTGTACGCTCTATCAGCTATGTCATGTTGTACGCTCTATCAGCTATGTCATGTTGTACGCTCTATCAGCTATGGGTGTTGGAGCTATCCTCATAAGATAACTAAATCATTAAATTCTATGTTTTTCTATAAAACTCATATCAGATAAGAGTTCATTAGAACTGAATTATTCCTTACTAGAAAACTATTGCCATATGAAACAGCCCTGTTGGACAAGCTCTACTGCTATCACTGCTGGTGGCTACAGTACAGTTAGTTTATGAAATCCATATCCTCATCTGACTGTGACTGGAGAATGAGGAAGAAGAAACCCCTTACTGCTGGTACATCCTCTGGTGCTCCATCACCTATGCCAGCATGTGAAGAGTGTGAAGATGTCATCACTGATGTAATAAGAACTCATTAATGAACAAATGGTCACATGGTAATTTCTTCCTATGTTTAGTTTCCTGCGCTGGAAATTGACAACATGGTTGGTATGATAAAGAATCCATCAAAATTTGACCAATGAGCAATGATTTAGTTTCCTATATCTCCAGGATGTTGACCAACCAAAATTTATCAAAGAATGTAGGTGGTGTATGGTGGAAACTGTTTTTAGAAGACAACAGGGAAGGATTGGGGAAGAATGTTTTGGGAATGGCAATAAGTAATAAACAATCACAAATTGTCACAACACAAATAACATCCTATTGTCACAATACAAACCATCATGGATTGTAACAAAACAAATACCAGTAACAACCAATTGTCACAATACAAACCTCCAATTGTCATAATGCAACCAATTATTATAACACAAGCAATATCTTATTATCACAACACAACCACAGTTGTCACAACACAAATAAGAATAAACTATCGCAACACAAATATCAACTTTCACAGATAGTAAAAACAAAGCAACCAACCCGAAAGCTGTTTGTTTTCTCTCTGCAAATTCTCATTACGTTCGGTCAGTTCAGCATTAGCAACACGTAGTCTGTAGACTTCCTGCTCAAGGTTAGCCTTATCTGCACGGAGGCCATTATTTTCAGCTGTCAGCTCGTCCACTCTCTTCTGAAGGCCAACATTCTCATTCTCCAGCTGTCGGTTGCGTTTAGTCAAATCTTGAACTATTATCTGAGTCTGTTGTCAGGAAAGAAAACTACTGTCAGAAGCTATACATCTGTTTATCTTTCTGCTCACCTACTATCCTACCTTCCCATCTAAGTATCTCGCAAGAAATTTTGGGTTTGTTGCAGTACAACTGTAAACCATATGACTAATGTAGCAGACATATAAGATCAAACAAAGTTTTTAAGACTTCTTCGCCTATCCCGAATTGTAAGTTTTTACTCTTAGGCAACGTATACCAGTTTGACAAATCTGTATATTTTCCATAGTTGGAATAGACTTCCATATTAGGTGTTTTGATTAGATGGTTATGGTTGAAGGATTTCTTATCTAGATTGTGATTAGATGGTTATAGTGGATGGATTTCTTATCTAAATTGTGATTAGATTGTAATGGTTGATGGATTTCTTATCTATATTGTGATTAGATTGTAATGGTTGATGGATTTCTTATCTAGATTGTGATTAGATGGTTATGGTTGATGGATTTCTTATCTAGATTGATGTAGGCATATACATTCACACAGGATATGCTGTTATGTTTATAATAGGTTTTAATTTTAACTAGCAATAGATCTTAATTGGCTGTTTGGACTTTTCGATCCCAAAGAATCTGTAGGGCTTACATATCCTGCACATACTGGACACTTAGCTATCCAGGGGTTAGATAAGTGACAGTGTGTAATTGGTCTGGGTTAATGGAGATAGGCACAGAATACCATTTGCATAATCTCCAATAGTCAAAAATGTACAATATTTACATGGATTTAAATATACAATTTAATTTTACAATATTTACATTTTCATGTATTCCAAATCCTATGCTAGAGCATCTAAATCTTGCAGCATATGTAAAATATATGGATATAATTTATGGTACTATGATTGCAGTCCAATCCCCATTTTTCATTCTTATTTCCCATTAGTGCCTACCTACATATTTTGTGGTTAATTTATCCAAATATTTTATCAATAAATAATCAATAATTAGTTGAAATATTAATTTTTTAGGGTTATGTGTAAGAGTTAATTATGTTTTAGATAACTAATCCTAACCCTAAATATAATTATATTTTAATTAATAAATGATAAACATAAATTGTTAAACATAGGCAAGTGAAATAATCACACAGGTAGGCGCAACTGGGATTGGACTGTGATCATAGTACCTAATTTATTTACTAAAAAAAAAAAATGTATACAATTTATTCACTAACATAAAATAGATTTGAATCATTTTATTTGCTAACATAAATGAGATATATATAATTCATAAAAAACATTGAAATCTTGCAGGTAATATACAATGGCATAAAAGTGAGTATACATATATGATTATATATATATATATATATATATATATGCCATAAAAAATCTGCTTCTTGTAACTTTCTTCTATGAAATATATGCAAATAATATCTAAACAATGAAATCTTTTATTTCACATACATTTTCTAGTTCGATGGTGATCTCTCTAAGTTCAATTGTAAGTTTAGCCTTAGCCTTCTCTAATCCTCCATTCTTCACACGCAGTTGCTCTGCAATGTCCTCTAGTTCAGTAATGCGAGAGGTCAGTTTGCGTCTAAATAAAAACATAAGAATAGTCAGTTTTCAATAAAAATATAAAAGAGCACAATACATGTTTGGTATGTGGGGCATCACTAGATAGAAGTGAGTGATACTGTGGGCTTAGCTAGTGATGAAGTTATCTCTTTAGCTGTGAGCAGGTAGGTCTTAACAGGCCATAGTCTTTCTGATAAAAACACAGGTTTTCCTCAGTTGTGGTTTGTTATCACATAGACATGGTTGTGTTTGGAATGTCTATTTATGCATATTTGTCTCTGAAACAAGACATTTCAGTATTTGTCTCTGAAACAAGACATTTCAGTATTTGTCCCTGAAGTAAGACATTTCAGTATTTGTCCCTGAAACAAGACATTTCAGTATTCAGTATTTGTCCCTGAAACAAGACATTTCAGTATTTTTTTTCCTGAAACAAGACATTTCAGTATTTGTCCCTGAAACAAGACATTTCATTATTTGTCTCTGAAACAACACATTTCAGCATTTGTCCCTGAAATAAGACATTTCAGTATTTTTTTTTCCTGAAACAAGACATTTCAGTGTCGCAGTATCCCAGGATCATCATGTCCTACTAGGTGTCTGCAATGATAGTTCATCTATCATTTCCCATCACCTAGGAGTCTGCCATAAAAGGACAAATGTGCAATGTCAGCTGGTCTGCATCACTTCAGCATTCATGGAGACCATTTACTAGAAAACAAAAGTAACAAATTCAAACAAGACGTACAGTGACAATGGTGATTATTTCATGTGATTATTTCATATTGTCAACATATTTCCTAACTTTTCTTAGTCTCCACCTATGCTATGCATGGAAAGAAGAAAAAAAAACATATTCTTTGCTTCCCTTTCAGTTATCAGCAACATATGGCAGACAGAAGTACTTCTTTAAGATTGAGGCAAAATAGAAATAAGGCATATCCAAAGTTGCATGCTGAAGAAGAGTGCTGCAGAAACTGAATGAAATGAAATAAGACTTGAGCTTAGTACAAAAGATAGCTAAAGACAATGAGACTAGTATATTTATTTGCTCCTGTCCCAAGCACTGAAGACACAACAAACTCATGATTATGATAATAATTAATGTCAACAATAAACAAACAAACCTTAATTCCTCTAGCTCTTCAGTTTTCAGTTGAAGTTCCTTGTCAAATCGTGCCTTAAGTGCGCTGTATTCTGCATTGACTTTGCTAAGCTGAGCTCGCAGATTGTTGGAACTTTCAGCTTCCTCCTCATATCGAGCATTGAGGCTGTCATAGTCACTCTGAAGACCTGACAACTGTACTTGAAGATTCTGTCTTTGCTAAGAAATAAAATTACATATTTACAGGACCAATATCAGATTTGATTCATGTTGATTGATCATAGAAGAAGAATGCATATTTACAGTCAGAAATGCATTTGAATACAATATAATGGATATGTAGGGCCTATTGATAAGAACAACACCTTTGGGTCATATTAACCTATGGAAAAGTTAGCTAACTAGTCAGTGCTATTATTTGGTTCTCCCCTTTTGGGCCCTAACAACACATTTGCAAGGTATACTGTATATTATTTACTTAAGTTCTTGGTATCTGTTGGATAAACACCATTAAAAAAATGCTCAAGATATAGAAAACTGCCTTTCTTGCCATCAGAAAGGATGTAATAACACTATAGCATTTCTGAATATCTAACAATTTTAAACCAATCTTCCATGTCCACCATGTCCAGGTGGTCCTTGATATCTTGTGTCTGTCTTCTTCTTGGTCTACTCATTTTTTACAAACCGAGCATTATCCCCTTAATGTAGTTTTTTCTATTATGTCATATTGTTTATATGGCATAAACATTGTACTGTTTTTCTAGAGAGCATATTGTTTAAACAGGTTTTTTTACATTCATTTCTCTTAGAATGACATTAAAGTTATTTTCACTTGTGATAGTTTGTATATCTCTTCTTTTCCTGATTTGAGACATTACCTTCCTGTATATATTCTCTTCTCTTTTATCAGCTCATCTGCCTTTTCATTTCCCAGCACACTACAGTGTAATGTTGCTCACTGAAGTGCAATTCTTCTTATTTTTCTTGTTATGATGTTTAGTTTGCTCTGCTGTTGCAGGAGTTTATGATTATTGAGAGTTTGCAGATTAGATAGTGCATCTATAAAGATGACTGCTTGTTGATATTCAGTGATCAAGCTTATTTTATTGCTTGAAACTTCCCAGTGTACATGGAGCCGAACATATCTGTGGCGATATATTTTGTTTCAGGAAAGTGAAAGAGTTAATAAAACTACAACTTAAAGATCACTTACTCTACTTTCATCATCCAGATTTCTCTTGAGATCGTCATTCTGACTCTGCAATTGGGATTTAGCTTTAGCTAAAGCAGCATTGCTGGAGTCTAGTTCTTGTACCTGGATATAAATACACATTAGTATTATACCTCAAACTAGAATAGCAAATTGTCAATAATTGTGTATATAATTTGTTTTATTACCTCAGTTTGTTACACCAGTATGAAGGTATTTAATTAATATTTAATTTTATTGTTGCACTATATGTAACTGAAGATATAATTTTAATAAGGCACTAACTAAAATGATATATAATTTTAATAGATTAATAACTGCGATTGAACATATGATTTGGTTCTTTCCTAGAAGAATGGTTTACATTTCACACTTTTTAAGAAATATGCACCAATCCGAAATGTTAACTAATTTTTGATGTCACTCTGCTGGTTCATTTTTATTTAAGAAATGACTGCCGCAGCTATGCTGAAATTGCCTTCAATTGCTAAAGGTGGAGTATGCTTGTTACGGTTCAGGGAGCACATTGTTCACATTTCTGAACAAAGCAGTGCTCAGACACAGACTCTGGACACTGTGGGCAACATAGATGGGGAGCAAGTCATTGTTTCTGAGGACATAGCAAAAACAAGTCGAAATTGTATTTACAAAATGGGTGTTGTAAATACTCTGAACATGTCTTCGACTGTTAATGATGCAGTACGATTGTTACAGTTGTGAGTAGTTACTTCTGGTGCAAAGATATCCTTGAAGAGCCCGTAAGAACACCAGTCTGTTTCAACTAATTAAACCTTCCTCAATAAATCTCCCCCAATTTCTTTTCTTTAAATAGTTAAAAATAAACATTCACCTGTCTCCTGATAAATATAAGCCTAATAAATATAGACAAGGGAAATAATATACAAAATAAGTTGAAAAAACAGTGTTATCTCCCATTTTTGGATATTTCATTTCACATCCCGTAAAAAATGTAGACTCGTCTCCTAGGAAAGAACCTATAATTTTGATTGATTAGTAACTGCAATCGACTATATAATTTTAGTATGGCGCTATATTCAATTGATCATACAATGTTTTTAATAGGGCACATTATAAATATAATCTGACATATGCCTATATTTAAATAGGGCACCAGAAACAGTGAAAATTAGGTCATAGTTTTAGTGCAGAAGAAGACAGTCCATTCCCATTGCACTGAATGTACTAATATAAGTTGGATATAAAATTAAACTACAATTGAAAACTAATGCTATAATAGGTTATGATACAATTATTTATTACCTACTACAAATAGAGCACTAAATATAATTTAATATAGAATATAATTTGATATAGAAATTATATAGAGCACTAGGCACATAAGAAAATGCAGATGGAAATACTTGGGTCACGTTTTAACACTAGATGAAAACGGAATAAACCAACAAGCCCTTACACGTGGACACCTGTGAGTAAAGAAAATGAGGAAGTCCTAAAACAACTCTAAAAACACCATATTTAAAGAAGGGGAAATAATATGTCGCAAGACCATGCAAGAACTAAAATTGCAGGCTGTGGACAACAGCACATGGAGAATTAAAACCTCTGCACTACTTGCTGCCTGGGGCACCAAAGGAGCAAACAAACTAAGCACAATCCAACATAGATGTAAATAGGACACTATGAAAATAATGAGAAATATATCATATGTTGTTAATATAGCAATATAGAAACATATTTATCGATACTGTGTTATGATACCACATACCTGATGTTGAAGGTCAAAGTTCTCTTGTGTAAGTCTGGCCTTGAAAGAGGTAAGATCATTTAGTTGACGGACGGTATCATCTACTTGACCTTTAAGGCGAACGTTGGCTTGCTCAGCAGCATCCAATTTACTTTCAACATTAGCCTATCAAAGCACAACAATGAAATTGTTAATATACAATTCTATGTGTTAATACAAACAGAAAATATATGCACAAAGTAATACATTTTGCAATCTATAAAATGGGCGAAGTCACATGAAGAAACATAGTTTAAATGTGTGTGTGTGTGTGTGTGTGTGTATATATATATATATACATTGTTTTATAGGTCGACAGATGCATAAATGTACACATAAATATTTGTATTTATGAGAATGGATTGATGTAATAGAACTGCCGAACATACCTTGGCTTTGCTGAGAGAGTCCAGCTGGCCAGAGATTCCATCAAGCTCAACGACAAGTGTCTGCTTCTCTTTTTCAACCCTATTGAAAATTAATAAAGTCACCTATTAGAACTATCATATCAATACATTCGAATCTCATTATAACAACTTGGTCTGGACAGGCAAAATACGAGTATGTATATGATAACAGAAATATGCTATATGCAGTATAAAAAAATAAAGAATAAATACCGGTATACTCGGGATTTTGAAAAGTGTTAAATTGCGATATTTGTGATAAAAGGATATGCTATAGAGGGATATCACTGTAAATATATATGTATATGATAAATTTCCTGTGACATGGCGATCTGAATGATATCCGTCATGATAACACGACCCCTGCAGTGACCCATTACAACGCTCTTAGATACAATGGTTCTCTGTTTATCCCAGTCAGTGCAATTTGATTATGTGCATTGAACTACAGAAGTCACTTTGCAACTGAGAACTACATTATCTATATCATTGGAATATTGAGGCCTGCTGGGTTGAAAATAATTCACACATTTTTAAGTTCCCCCCCCCCCCCCCCATTCTCCAATAATTCTTCCTGAAATTTATTGTTTGGCTCTATTTCTTCCCACTTTAGAATCACTGATACTCATTCTGATTTTTTTACATAATAATAAACTACATAGGTCATAATTAGGGTCAAAGTAGTGCTACTTTGGAGACATCAACACATAAAGGCACAATACTTCAATAATAGCATTTAAGTTGGCATAATTTTACTTAGTAGCACCCATCTTCTCTCCAAAACTTCCCTTATCATCAAGTATAAATAAAATACCTATCATTGTGGACTATTTTGCTGGAAGAGTGAGCAAATCTGAGGTGAGTTGTGATGTTAGACTAATGACATATGCAATCATAGTCAATTATTAAAAGCGCAAAGTGAGTGATATATGATATTATACAACAACCACTTATGACATGAATGTTTTCTTATTGAATATGTTACCTAGATTTCTGTTTTTGTAGGTGTTCAATTTGATCTGAGAGCTCATGTACGGCTTCTTGGTGTCTTTTCCTCAAGCTGTTTTCTGTCTGTTCAAACTGAGCATTCACAATTTCCACATCTTTTCTTAGCTTGTTAATCTCTGCTTCTCTTTTCTTGCTGATTTCAATCTGCACATTCGCAACAGAAATATACACAAAATCATTATTTTCTATAAAATATAGAATTGGATAGACTGCATTGATCATAAATGTAACACTAAGTCTCTATTTCTTCAAATATATTTTATGTTCATTCTCAAACTCCCACTGCATCTGTCTTGAGGCATGATGGTCCCATGAGATTTTGAGCAGAATGTAGCCCAGAGAATGGAAAAGCATTGTCTCAGCATTTTATTATGCTGATGATGGTCTCACAACCTCATCTCATTGCATTAGAAAAGAAAATGAGGTGCAGTCATGTTTAGTTACAAGCAATAGAGGTGCTCACATGAATTTTACATATCTTTATAAAAAATGAAATGTGTGGCGCATGGCCAAGAGGTTAGAACACTAGTCTCACATGAGTGAGGTCTAGAGTTCGATCCCCGGTAAGGACTGGGTTTTTTTCTGTCGGAGGGTAAATTAAAAAACTCACCCTGTACGTGATGTGTCAAGAGCATGCGGCCTTTATCACACAGTTATTAAATCCCCTCCCTGCAACACCTGCACTGGTAAAATGCAGTATTTTTTTAAAAAAAATTTGACAGTCTTTTTTTATTTATAAAAAACAATAGAAATAGAACAAGGTAAGAGGAATGCTACAAGACAAAACATCATGAGTCCACATTCAGCAAGATCTTGCTAAACAACTTCAGCACATGCTCCCTATCCATCTTCATTGTTTATTTGTGAAATACCTGTCTCTTAATTACCTGTGATACCTGCATGTTCTGACAGTAGATATATGTTTTAAGCAGCAGGTTATAAGAATATATATATATATATATACCATCAGATGTTACCAAGTTTTAACAGCTTTTCATCATTGAAAAAGAATTTACAAAATCTATGACCAGAAAGATTACCTATATATTCGTGCCGGGACAAAACTATTTCAAAACTACAGGAAAAGGTAATAAAGCGAATGTTGAGGGTTATGAATGAGTAGATACACTTGCATGCATAGCCCCACAGTGTCTTATAGGTACATTATTGGATGTATCACATCATTAAGGCATTAAGGGACATCGTCCGCTGAGAATATTTTCACAAGTGTAAATCATGGTCGCTCTCAAGACTGTGAGATTGGGGTAAAGATTGAAGCATCGGAACAGTTCATAAAGAGAAAAATAATTGATATGCCTATACAAAGAGACTGATAGCACTGAACTGGAACTGTCAGCTGCTACATTCTGATGGATAGGCCCCAAACTGAACCGGGGATTGGAGCACTTATGGGCTTGTCCAATGATATCTGATGTCTTGCTGATGATATCTTTCAGTCATAACTCATAACATAGTTTTGTTAGTGGAGCAGCACTTTATCAGTGAAACTGAAGAAAAAAACATACACACAATACAATTTGGTACCTGTTGTGAAGCTACGCCTCCCTGTTCATCCAGACTGTCCTGTACTTGCTCATATCTGAATTGGAGTTCTGAAACCAACTTCTCAGCCTAACAAGACAGAAGTAAATGGTTGTATCAACACTGTTTTATATCAGAATTGTGGATTATGGATGACAATCTTCCACACAAATATTTGATCATGTAACAACTTTCAACACCAACGTATATGCAATCTGAATAACAACAATAACCGTTTTAAAGCCATGTAGTTATATGTACTGTGTGGTATAAATTATGTCACCATTTACCTATGGCATTACCTATAACATTACCTATGTCATTATCTATGTCATTATTACCTATGCCATTACCTATGACATCATTTATGACATTGCCTATGACATTAGAAACTTTCATGTGATTGGACATTTGCACACAAAATGATTGTATATGCATTCTACATACACACATAGAACCCCTCTGAGTAGGAGGCTTCTTCTCAAATCATTGAGTGCCTATGAGGATTGAAGTCTTCTGGGTATGAAAGAAAGTGTTGGATAACCTCACCCCTCTGGTCTTCCCATTGGATGTGGGAAACAAGAGTTTGTTTTACTCATAATATATTGGGGATCACAACAATCAAGCAAAAAAAATAATGGTGAAATTTTCAAAAACATTGTTTCCACAATTATAAACAGCAGTATGTGCACAAGCATACAAACAAAATGTGCACAATCTTTCTAACAATATGTGCACAATCTTACAAACAGTATGTCTATATATACATCTTTTAGCTCCCTTTAAAGCATAGGGTCCAATCTCCTTCTTCTTGTTCTATCTTTAGCAATTTCTTTCATTTCTTTCCCCATTCTACCAAGCCTTTGTGTCCCTACCGCTAATTCTTTCCTAGTGGGCTCCAGAGCAGTGCCTGTCTTACAATGCTTTCCGTTGATCTTATTAATGTATTATTAATGATCTTATTATTTTTGAATGAGTCATTGGTGATCTTACCATAGCCTTTCATACCTTCTATTCTACCTGAACGGTCCGGTTGTGCAATTTCCTGTGTCGAGAATTGAACTTGGTACATCACAGATGCACTCTGTACCACACTGCCACAGAGACTGACCCATTTAAAAAAAAAAATTCTACCAGGCATCCAGATGAATATTTATATTTTTGTAGTTGTCCCTTTAGTGTACACACATAAGCTTAAACAGTATTTGCAAAATCTTAATGGTAACTGTAAATTTTGAGGATTAATATTTTCAAATTCATAAACATCATCTGGACAAATTTCAACGACAATGTCTGCAAAATCTTAAAGAATATTTTTATACTATTCTTCTTCTTCTTCAGCGTTCATTCTCAAATTCCCACTGGATATCTCTTGTAACAGGACAATGGTCCTACAAGATTTCCAGTTGGATGTAGTCCAGAGAATGGAAATGCGTTGTGTTGCCGTTTTATTTGCGCCAATGGCCCAACACATCCGTTTTCAGCGATTATACTATTCAACAATATTGTTTACACTATTCAACAACAAAGTTTGAGAATTCTAGAAAAACATTGTGACACTATTCAGCAACATCAATCTCTAACACTTCTTATTCACATCATTTAACATAAAACTCACCAACATTTTGATATATTTCAACAACATTTTGACATTTCACCAACATTTTGAGATATTTCAACAACTACTCTGACATAATTCAACAACATTTTGAAACAATTCAACCACATTATATTGATTCCATTCAATAGTATAGGAGCCTAAGTAAGTAAAATTACCATCATGAAGTGTACAAACAGCAAATTATCAGAACTTACACATATTTGTAGAGACAGATGATAGTGTGATTTATCGCAACAAATACTGAGTGAAAGAATTATTAACATAAAATCTAATTTAGTAACAATATTAACATAACAAAGCTTTCAATCATACCTTTAGCAGAAAAGTTAACATTCTCATCTTTCAATTTTAAGGTTAACATAAAAGAAACTATTATAATCTGTCTGCAGGACTTAACTTTAAATTATAAAGTTATCTAATTAGTTCCATTGAATCCATGACATGAGCACACACAAAAACAAAAAGGTTAGTATTATGTTTGAAATGGAACATACACCATACATAAAATACCTGGTAGTATTAAAATAATAAATGTCAATCATGTTACTCAAAAAATGTTATTTTTTTCATGTCTTTGTTCCGTATTCTTTTTCAAACTCTTGTAGATTCACATAATGTATTTCAAAGAACAAAATGCTTTGTGCATGTTTACAGCTTGGCTGATATATCTGTACCTTTGGCCTGATAAATCTGACTTTAGAATGGCTTCTGTGTCATTTTGACTGGCTGTGTGATAGGGCATCCAGCATCACCAACACTTCCATATTAGCCTTTTATGACATGCATGACAGTGCCAATGCCTACTTTTTTATGCCAGCAACACATGATATATGCTTATTATCTACTTACTCTGATGCGTCCATCTCTCTCACTGTCTAAGGCCTCTTCCAACTCCCTCAAACGAGCCTGAAGAATAGACAATTGGAGTAATATATACAAATTTACTTATTGCTACTATACTAAAGAATAAACAATGAAAATGACATGTAAAAATATACTTATTGTCACCATTGCATTTACAACTTCCTGACAACAGACAAATACTAATAAGGTTTATTTCAGCACCAATGAATGACAAGCAATAGAACTATTGCGGCACTAATAAGGTAGAATATTTCTTGACGTTTTCAATATTAAAGTGGGATTAGCCATTGAGCAATGTTACCAATTTCAACCAATGTTGTCATTCCTAATCTTTTAAAGAAAATTGTGGTAACACTTCTATGGTTGGCTTATTATAAGCATTTATGTGTTTAATAACAAAATTTTCTCTCTTAACTCGAACCAAATGTATATAAACTGGTATTGAATAGTTCAGCTGGAGAGGGTAAAAAATACTTATACGGAGAACTGGCTTTCACTTTCACGTGTATTCGAAGTGATACAGAGCCCGTTTGTGACGGCCAAAGTACCAAGTTCGATCTCCGCCACAGCCAATTGTGCATCCGGACCGTTCAGAAAGCACTGGCAAACTACTGAATGTATGTATATTGCCTAGAAAATCACTACATCTTGAATAGAATATGCTGCAAACAAACAAAAATGTAGAGTACATATAAGAGTGACCTCCACTTAGAAATGCAGATTGTGTTTATATAGATACAACAATAGATATAAACACAGAAAAGAATTTAGATTTTTTAGATGTTAAAAGAAAAAGCACAGATGAACTCCATGTTCTTCATTACTTCATTATCTATCTGTCTATATGTACTAGGAAGGGATGTATATTTAAGGTATGATGTTTCAAGTAGGCTTCCATAGTGCCATATCGGGCATTTCCCCTTCTGTAGTGGACATTTCCAAGATGAAGTCACTGCATGATAAATATGGGTTCAGAACTTTACCATATAGGTTATTCAATGAGGTCTATCGACCCAGTTACATGAACACATATATATATATAGGCCCCTATATATATATTCACGAAGGGTACGCACTTTGTTTGAAGCTAGACATAAACCACCAACAACTCTTTTTCACAACTAAATTCTTCTGCTTCTGTGTTCATTCTAAAACTCCTGCAGATTTGAAGGCGTAGTCCAGAGAAGGAATACATTATGGAATGATTTACAGTTTGGCTACAATATCTGGATTTCAAAAATATTGAAAGACCTGGTAACACAAAGACAGAAATGGAAAGCTATGGTTTCTACCCTATGCGCCGCCTATGGCCCTGGAGGAACATAACATAACATACAATATCTACACCTTTTGGCCTGAAACATCCGACTTTAGCATATATTCTTGGCACTTTGACCTGTATGGAATGGGACAGCCAATGCCACTCCCAAAACCTCAGTGGCGTAGCGAGGGGGGGGCAGAGATCGGACCGCCTCAGGCGGTATCATCGGGAGGGCGGCAAATTTATTTTCGTCCAGTCTTTTACAATCACTGACATATTTTTTTAATGTCACAAGGGCGGAAAATTATGATTCCGCCATGGGCGCCATTGACTCACGCTACGTCACTGCAAAACCTCCTTCGTCACCTCTTACAGATATCAGTGTCACTATTCTTTGCTCCCCTATTGGGTTGGTTCTGGTAATACATGGGAGAAACCTAAATCACTGCCAGGTCGAAAATTGCAAACTACGATTTATGGTAGCAGAGGTAAACGGCTGCAGAACAACATCATGATAACAGGGCATGAAATTGAAGCAGATAGACAACTATCAAATAACTGTGATCCTGGATATACAGTGATGGAAAATTCTAGGAAGAATAAAAAAATAAGAATTGAGATGAGCAGTTATATTGAATAACGTTGAGAAGTCTGTACATATTTTATTCACGACATAAAAGTAGGTAAACCCTGCATATTTTTCCGTAGTTATTTTCTATGAAATATTTTACATGCAAGAAGTTTCCATTGCTTTCGGAGTTTTGAAATGGAAAAGAAATATTAATGCTATAGTGAATATCGCAAGTTGTACCGTACTGACTATTATTTATATTATGCTGAATGTTTTATGAGAGAACTGCAAACATAAAAATATGGTTACAAGCCTTCAAACGGAAGTGATATAGGCGAATTATACACATTTGCTACAGTAGCATAAAGACAAATGTGTATGTTAGAAATAAAATGGGGATACTAGTCCACACGAATCACAGCTTAAAGTTGTAAAATAATAAAAATGTGCATGGTTTGGACATGTAAGATGCTGTGATATCCTGTCTAAAACAAATCTTTCGGGGAACAATTCAAAGTGGAAGAAGCAGAAGAAAACAAAGCCATGGACAGAGCATATTAAAGAATTGATGGCTCACAATTGTTATAAATTCGTACATCACTCGGGATATAAATTATTAGAGGACTGTGTGTGTAGTTGATGCACCTAATGCAATACCAATATGAGACTCACTGATAATGTGTTTTAATATGGATATGGATTTTCTAATTTAATGTGAATTTTATATTTTAAAATAGATATAGATTTCTTCAATATAAATATTAATTTCTATTATAGATATCGATTTTTTCTTTAATATGGCATATAGATATAGAGATTATATATGCAGTCAACCTCATTATCTCAATTAGTTTTCGTATATATGTGAAGTCAATCTCATGACCTCAATTATATGTGAAGTCAATCTCATGACCTCAATTATATTTGCAGTCAACCTCATGTCCTCAATTAGTTAGTCAATATATTAAGTCAATCTCATGACCTCAATTATATGTGAAGTCAATCTCATGACCTCAATTATATTTGCAGTCAACCTCATGATCTCAATTAGTTAGTCAATATATTAAGTCAATCTCATGACCTCAGTTAATTCGTCTATGATAGTATTACAACAAATATGCAGTCAGTCTAATGACCCAGTCCTCAATTACTGCAAGTAAATTAAAACAAGAATGTACATAAGGAGCTGACTTGGTGGGGGTGTTGAAGGTTTGGCAGAGTTCAACCCTCCCCCCCCCCCATCTCCTTCACATGTTTTAGAGAAAAATTTTAAAATCTGTTTAGTACTAAGTTAACGTTTAAAATAGAAGGCACTGCCTTAACGGTACCCCCCTTCCCCAAATACAAATCAAATTTGGAATTTCTCAAGAATGAAATGATGGGGCCTAAAACTTTTTTTTAAACAATAATTCCCTTACTTAAAGGTTGTATCTACGGCCCCCAGAATGAAGAATGCACTTTTATATTATTTTTGAGTGAATGAAATGATGTATTTCTGTAAAGCTTATGTGTGTTTGTGTGAATTAAATGATTTTTTGTACTGCTTTAATGTGGGTAAATGATGTATTCCTGCGAAATGTGTATGTTAACAGCGATGTATTCCTCATGAGCAACGACGTATTCTCCCGTGAGCAATAATTTATTCTTGCGTGTGCAATGATGTAGGCCTATTATTGCTTGAGAATGGTGTATTTCTACACAATTTAGAATGAGAGAAAACTCACCAGTGTCAGTGATAACTTAACAAACTAGAAATATAGAAGTTTCAGCAACATAATGTAGGGCCTACTGTACGAGAAGATAAAAAAGAAGAAGAACGAATCTACGGAAAGAAAAGCTATAAGTAAAGTATCCGGTTTGGGAGATATTAGAGCATGATTTTTTTTTTAATGTCTGCGGTATCTACTAGATCCCATCTACTTCCTTGCACAATGTAAATGTAAGAAACGATGCAGTCCTGCAGATTTGTTGTGTGAAAAAAAAATATGTATTAATGCAAAATGTGGAAAATAATATTTTGGCAGTGCACATTTGAATGTTGCACCAACTGGCAGACATATTTAGATAACAACTGTTTAAATTATTTTTTGTTTAACACGGTGTTAGAAGCTGAGTCTGCTTGTTAAAGAGAACCCGTGTCTGTGCCAGGTAAAACTATATAAACGTCATCACATCCCGTAGATATGGAAGCGAGAAATTCATGTGTATATAAAGGGGTGGTAGAATGACTAACACACGAAAACAGGAGGAGAGTGGGTGTGATGTTGGAAACAAACAGCACGCCGCCATCACAGAGGAATGTGTACTTCTAGGTGAGCAACCCCTTGTTGCAGCTCGTGCCAAAATTATTTTCTCCTTAGCAACCACGTACGCAGACTTGGCGCATGCGTACTTGAGGAGTAGAAACGCTTACTTGGCAAATTACTTTAATATTTTTTTTTGTTATCCGTGACGATGGCCATATGTGCTAGAGCTAGCTAGCTACGTTGTACATTTGATCTTAGATATACCTTAGATATATTTAGATGGTGGAAAAAAAATGATGCTGCAGTTTATTTTTACTGATACAGCATACATTTAAGTTACTGAATTTACTTACAGTGTCGAATTTGAGAATAAGACGCGAACAGTCCTAATTGGTTATGACCTATTATGCCCCAGCTAAGATATTTTAGCTCCTACATTTTGCAGCGAATAACATTTCTCTTGACACTGGTGATTTATATCTATATTGTAAGTTTGTTTGAATCCCCAAGAATTATTAGTGATAGAGCCTGTGTATCATTGTATACATTGGAGAGGTTTATTTAGAATTTTTTTACACCCAGTAGACCATCAGCGGTGTGCAATGTTTTGAGAAGGTGCCTCATACCTAGAGAAGGAAAAGCAAAAAATTATACTAATGATAGTACAAATGAAGTGATGTGGGATTCCACAAGAGGAGAACCTCACTATATTAGCATTTGATTTACTGTAGGGGATGTGTGGCCGGAGGGGGGGGGTTCAGTTGCATGATGGTCCATATTGTTGTGAGTCTTTGGTGAAATTGTAGCTCTTCCGTTGGCGGCCAGTTATTTTTAATGCACCTTGACAATGAATCGTTTGTTTAATAATATTGTGTATTATTATTTGGGATGGGCTTCAGATTTATATTTCCTGGATGCCTCCACTCGAATTATCTAGCACTACTCACTTAGTCTCTTCTATCTCCGCTGCCATGAGGTTGAGTTATTTGATATAAAAAGCACCAGATGATGTTATCGACCGTTTTCTTTATGGTTTTCTTTCAATATTCGGACTTGCAAGGACTGATTCTCTATTGCGATCAACTATTATGCGCCTATTCTGATATGGAACACACACACACACACACACACACACACACACATATATATATATATATATGTATGTATATACATATATACTCGTATATTGGTTTATTTTATGTTGGTGTTTGTTCCACTCAAGTTGGTCAACCATTGTCCAAAGGTTTTCTGTTACATGGATGGCTTGTTCAGTGGGCCATTGATGAGACCCATAGCCGCAACCGCATGCGTGAAGAGATAGTATTCTAAAGTATAATTACTTCTGGCTTTCTCCACTATGTTGTCATACCTCCAGTGGAGAGTACATAGTATTGCTAACGTGGCACATCAAGCATGTGTTAAAAAGACCTGACGGGTCCTTTCGGGATCTGGATCCATGTTCCTTTGATTTCCATCCTTGAGTGTGAGTGTATGTACATGTGTGTGTATGGGAATAATAGACCAATCATATATTTAATATAGGTTTTCTCCTGAGCTTTCTTTCATACTCATAATACTCTCTAACTCTCAGTGATATGTGATGCTTTGCGAAGTAGCCGCTTACACAGAAAGGAGGCGGGGGGGGGGGGGGGGTTTGAGTGGAAGTATAGGCCTATCCCAGAATCATCTATGGTCGTAGTGGTTCTGCGGAGAATACGTAAACACATAGTGATTTCCATCATATTTTATTGCCGTCTGTTTGCTGAAGAATGTGTAGAAATAAAGACACATTCATTCCATCATTTTGTCAGTCTGCGACGTTTTCAAACCCCCACTACTTCTTCAACCCTCCACTGTTCACAGCAAGATTGAGACAGGGTGTCATGTCGGGTATTATGTCCAAACCAAATCAGTTTTCTTCTTTAAACTGTTGATGTAATCGATTTTTGGAATCATGTGTACCCATTCGTTTTTGTCTTATATATTCAGTTGTTATGTAATCTCTATAGCAGACCAGTAGATTATGTATATAGTATTTATGTTTAAATGCCTGGATCCTCTAGAACTGTCGTGAGTGTTTAGACACTCACGTACTTACAGCATGATGGATACAACTAATGTTATGCATAGTTTAAGATAGTTCTTCATGTAAGTATATATATATAAATAGTGTGTGTGTTGTGTGTGGGTGTGTTTTCTATAGTTACACAGCATGGGAGGTGTCGCTGTGTGTATATAGAAGGCATTACTAGTAACACAGAGAAAACAGAAGTTATGTTGCAACCAGCACCTGGCAAAAGTTATCTCGAGACCTGCATAAAGGTAAATGACGTAGCACTGAAAGTTATGAATAGATTCACATATCTAGGCAGTACGTTATCACAAGATGCCAACGTTGATGATGAAGTGTATACAAGGATAGCAAAGGCAAGCAGCACTTTCGGAAACATTGTATGCAAATGTGTGGCGCAGAAATGTCATTAACCTACAAACTAAGCTAAACGTTTACAGAGCAGTTATACTTCTAGTACAATGTGCCAGGTTGTACTGTTGTACGGTAGTGGAACATGGACTGTGTATAGACGTTATGTTATGAACTCAATCATTTTCACACAACTTGTCTCAAAAATGTTATGAACATCAGATGGCAAGACAAGATTCCAGATACCACTGCCCTTGACAGATCTGGTATCCCTAGCATTGACACTATCCTGATGCAGACACAGATTCGTTGGGCAAGTCATTTGGTACGTATGTCAGATCATCGCTTGCTAACGCTACTTCTCTAAGGTGAGCTGGAGAAGTGTACATGATCTCAATGTGATCAAAACAAGCTCTACAAGGACTCGTTAAAGACCTCACCAAAATCCTTTGAAATAAACCAAGATACATTGGAAGAACGTGCGCAAAATATATCTACATAGCGCGTTGCAGTCAAAAAGGGCTCATCATTTTGTGAAAAGAAAAGAAGTGCAGCAGGTCAACAGTGGAGAGTAGCTAGAAAATCATGGTGAACCAAAGTCAGTCTACAGTTGTCATTCCATGCCCGAACTGTCCCAGGACATTTACAGCTCGAATGACTTATTAGCCATCTACGAACTATTAAACATGGACATAATTCTAACTGAATTTTCAAAAGTGGATATAACAAATGGTCCTCATCATGGATGAACACAAGCATAGAAGGCATATTTCACTTTATTGCACATCCAATCATGGTAAAAAGCCTGCACTATTTTCTGCTATCAATGTTGATCATTTTCAATATGACAGCAGGCCTTCAATGCGGCCAAGATCAGAATATATATTCTTGATTAGGAATCAGCGTCACGGCATTTCTATAAGTTTTAGCTCGTGGTCTATCATCCATCTAAAGGAATATAAGCTCAATGTACCCGTAAGTTGTTGTTGGTACATTCTTCTAATCTTTCCAGAGATGAAGTACTTTCTTCAGATCTTTCCATAGATAAGGTACTTTTTCAGATCTTTCCAGAGGTACTTTCTTCAGATCTTTTCAGAACATCTGGAGCACTTGTTTAAAGTATTGCCAGATGACATTGCACTGAAGCATGCAACACACAAAATAACCGGAAAAAAATGAAGAAGTCGAAGTATTATCTTCTTTAAAAATAGTCACAGCAAAAGATCAAAAACAGTCAATGAACATAATTAATTGTCATGATTAGATAATGAAATAAAATATGGAACATATTTGATAACGATTCTACACAGGAAGCAGAAAGATGAAATATGCGAGCGTGAAATTAAACATTCGTTTTAATTATGTATTTTGCTCCATGTTCAATGTCTGATGCCATCCTTTTATTTAAAATCATATGTTGTTATGGTAGACTTAATTTGAATAACTCGATTGTATAAATCGAAATTTAAAAAAATGTTACGTGGTTATACTGCTCTGGTCATGTAGGGGTCAGAGACAATCAGAGTAAGAGTAATCTACTACGGTTTTGTTACATGGATGGCTTGTTTAGTGGGCCATTGATGAGACCTACAGCCGCAACCGCATGCGTGAAGAGATAGTATTCTAAAGTATAATTACTTCTGGCTTTCTCCACTATGTTGCCATACCTCCAGTGAAGAGTACATAGTAGTGCTAACGTGGCACATCAAGCATATTGTAAAAATGCTAACGTGACACATGAAGCATGTTTTAACAGCGTCAACGTGATACATAAGCTATGTTTGTGAAAGTGCCAACGTGACAAATAAAGCATGTTTAAAGAAGCACATAAGCAGAGTAACCAACGTGTTTCGACCTGAGCCCGAAAAAAACTGATAATAATAACAATTTATGTGACCTACCATGCACGTTGTAAGAAACAACTAAATAGCGTTGGGGTGAAATTCGCTGACCCAGCTCATAGGTTATGGCAAAAACAAAAGTCATGCCCTAGTCGAATGTATCAGACAGGTGCAAATATCGCAGTCAAATTGTAAACCATGACAGAACTTATTCCGTTCTCTGTGCTACATTCTTCTAACTTGCCGAAGTTTCAGAACAAGCATTTAAGAACAAGGCTTACCTTCCGTGTTTTCTTTCCCTTCCACCGTTAAACCCCCTTCCACGTATTCTTTCGCTTTCCTTCTCTAAACCTTCTTTCAACATATTATTTTTTTCTTGTAGCACTCTAGTCTTCATTTTCACATGTTCATTCCATATCCCACTATAGAATTCTTTCCCCGTGATCTTTCACTGTCCATTCTTATTTCTTGAGTTTTCCATGAGAATAATTATCTGGCAATACTGACTAGAGGTTTCCTTAGTGTAACCTATCCATCTATATGCCCTACTTATGGTTTTCTATAATATGTACTGACTGCGCATATGGTTTTCACTTACAGTTGTTGTTGTTTTTGTGGTTATAATATGTACTCACTGCGCAAATGGTTGTAACTTATGGCTTTTTTCTGTACGAAATGGTTTCTCTGCACATAAAGAAAATAAAGTGCATCTTTTCGGATATCCTTGAGAATGATCGATTGGAACTACGAAGTTACCTGCTTTTATTGGTGATATGGAAGGCAAGAAGGCTAAAGCTGTTCAGTGTTCCACAGACTCCTCCCTCGTATGTTCAGAGTGCGGTAGAAAAATCCATTCACGCATATAACTCATTAGTCACAGCGAGACACACTGTAGACATCATCATCGTTATCCAAAGTTGAGCTGAATGGTCATCTTCCACTACGACGAGCGAACAACATTATTTATACGCTTGGCGTGATGAGACGGAGTGCATATGGGAAAATTTGCTTATAATGAAATCATTATTCTACGCCTTTTGAATCCTGATGATGTTCGTCCATTGTAATCGACAATGACCAAAAAAGCTCAACGATAATAATAATCACAATAAGTAATAAAAAAATAATGAAGTTAATAGTGTGTTTTTAAATGACTAACAAGTCCAATGCGCGCACAAAATGTTCTTCTACAGAAGTGACAACTGTAGAGGGTGTATTTGGGACGTTGAAATGTTTTTTTCTTTTCTACGAGCCCGCTTCTGTCTTGCAGTATCTTGTCTGGCCTCTTCCGCCGTTAGTACTCCCGTTCTAATTCTGTACCGCCATGCTGTTCTATACTGAGCGAGGCTCTCCCAAGCGCGTACGTCAATGTTAAGATGTTTCAGTGATAACTTGAATGTGTCTTTGTAGCGCTTTTTCTTTAATCCTATTGATGTTGTGGAGGCACAGTCAGAAGTTGCTAACTAGGATTCACTCAACATTGGTAGCATGTATACCCTACTTAGGACAAAGCGTTCGATTCAGCATTTATTTGCCTGTAGTGTGCATCTATGGAATACTTGGGTCCAGTAGGTTACTGAAAGGTCTGAATGCACAACTTCCTGTGACGGATATTTAAGTCAAGTACCTAATTTTCCTTTCCACTATTTCTTGATGGTTGTAAAGCCCTGATATAACCAAATTGGACTAACGTCCATGATTGAAGGACCGTACGTAAGTGTAAGAAGTATATTTTACTTAACCAAACTCACGAAATCAAGCACTTTGTCCACTGGAGACACGCTCTGTATCTCTCCGAAACAGTTACCCGTGAGCTGCTAACAAGGAACATGAGGAGGATGTCAGATAATAAGAAATTGTTATCTGATTGATCATATCATCAAAGAACCTTGCGAGAGTTGCTTTGAGATGAACCCCGTAATCAAGACGTAGGGTAAGACGATAGGGATTATATAATGAAGAGCTGAGGTATAGATGAGGTTCTCGGCCAAAACATGGGAGGGACACCCATTGACCAAGTAAAATGGAGATAGAGAAAGAGAGAGAGAGAGAGAGAGAGAGAGAGAGAGAGAAGGATTGAGTTTTTGTCGTCCTGAAGACTTAAGCAGATACTACAAGACTTAAGCAGAATCTGCTTTGCTGATTTGTTATTAAGTAGCAAGGAGAAGAATAAATAGTGCAAAGCAGAAAGTAGCGTGTCGATAATATGATCTTCTTCAATTTGCTCTTGCTATTCCACTAATAATTAGCACGGCAGCACTTTGTATGTTATTTCAATTGTGACTTTGTATGTTATTTCAATTGTGACTTTGTATGTTATTTCAATTGTGACTTTGTATGTTATTTCAATTGTGACTTTGTATGTTATTTCAATTGTGACTTTGTATGTTATTAGTGTAAAATTTTACAGATTGTCAGGAAGCAGGCCAGTGTAAAATTTTGCAGATTGTCAGGAAGCAGGACAGTGTAAATTTTACAGTTGCTCAGGAAGCAGGCCAGTGTACAATTTCAAGTAGAAAATGAAGGCCTCAAATTATTTTAATTGCCGAGACACATAGTCCCTACGTTTGACACATTATTACTAATTTTAAGGAGAAAGTGTCTTGCCCATTTGCACTAACTCACTCTCGGTCTATTGACTAGTTCCGAGGGAATGGCAATGCCAATATGCTTGGAAACAAGCAGAGCTGCATGAGGTGTCAGAAAGTTGTTTACTACACCATCGACTGCCTTATAAAAATATAAGAATAAGTAGAAACAAAGTAAACGAGTGCCATTTCCAAATTATTGAGGTATATTAGTAAATACGGCGGTGTTCCTGTATTTGTCATCAACGACATAAATTCCTTAAATTTCATGGACAGCCAAGAAAACGAAAATGTAGAAGTCCTCAGATATTCTAGAGTAAAAAGACAAATTATAACAAAAATTAGAAGCAAAGATTTTTTTAGCACGTGCTGAGAAGAACAGAATTTTATTATTAAGTAACCACCGGAAAGATCAAGGGGATTCATATCACTCATTTTGCCTTTACCTTTTACCTTTACCTCAAGGGGAAAAGAGGCAGGGGAAGACAAAGAGAGAAATGTCTGGATGTGTTGACAGGAGAGAATGTCACCAGCTGAATTCATTAACAGAAGAGACACAGAGCTGTGGAGAAACATGATCGCCTACCCCACTCAGTATCTCACTTGATTGATTGATTATCGTTTCTTATTAGACTCAGGTGATTAGAGCATGCAAATAAGAAATGTATGTATCCATGACCTAGTGGTTAAGCCATTTGCTTAATGTTCAAGATATCCAGGTTCGATAGGGGATCTCCATGACGCAGTGGGTAAACCGTTTACCTTCTACCCCAAGAGGTCGCGGATTCAAATTCGGTGCATGCTGTCATGTTTACATAGTGGATTTCTTCAGATATCCCTCATGATTATCGATTAAAGCTAAGAAATTACGCGCTGTAAGTGACTCTCAGCAGTCATCGTTTTGTTCATATGGATGTAGTACATATAAGAAAACCCGAGTACAATTAAGCCAGTCCTTTTAAGCTCTTTGAGCCAAACCAGTAGAACGGTGGAAAGGATTGTAAGGTTCAAAGTACCACTAACCTCCTAGAAAAGTATAACATGATATGCAGAACAGTATACAGCATATACAAAAGACGGTAATCTCTTCCCCCTCCCTTTTCCTTACCACCATTTACTAGGAAACTATACAACATATATTTATTTGAGACAAAGAAAAAAACACGCTTTCCTGAATGAAGTAAGGGATTATTTTTTTATATTTTAAAGAAAACACACACATACACACCCCCCTACCCCACTCTCCCTAATCCATTGGTAAGGACGTGTTTACTCTCTGCACGTAGAAAACAATGATGGACACTAGAATGCTTCTTCTCCCTATTACGTTCGCTAATAATGTCTACATCTGCAGTGTTTTTTTTTTCTTGCGTACATTAGCTAGTGTTTTCTATTTCTTGTTTTATATCATAGTTTAACATTCATAGACGTATCAGAATGTGCACCTTAATGTTTCATAGTTAAAACAATCTTGAAATATATGCTCTGAGTTTGGTTGGCTTGATCACATGTACACTTTGTTACAATGTTTAATTGTGTGAGTTGTTTGACTTGATCACATGTACACTTTGTTACAATGTTTAATTGTGTGAGTTGTTTGACTTGATCACATGTACACTTTGTTACAATGTTTAATTGTGTGAGTTGTTTGACTTGATCACATGTACACTTTGTTACAATGTTTAATTGTGTGAGTTGTTTGACTTGATCACATGTACACTTTGTTACAATGTTTAATTGTGTGAGTTGTTTGACTTGATCACATGTACACTTTGTTACAATGTTTAATTGTGTGAGTTTGTTTAGTTTGATCACATGTACACTTTGCTGCAATGTTTGATTGTGCGAGTTTGTTTAGTTTGATCACATGTAAACTTTGTTACAGTATTTAATTGTGTTTGTTTAGTTTGATCACATGTACACTTTGCTGCAATGTTTAATTGCGCGAGTTTGTTTAGTTTGATCACATGTAAACTTTGCTGCAATGTTTAATTGTGCGAGTTTGTTTAGTTTGATCACATGTACACTTTACTGCAATGTTTAATTGTGTTTGTTTGACTTGATCACATGTACATTTTACTACAATGTTTAATTGCGTGAGTTTGTTTGGCTTGATCACATGTACACTTTGCTACAATGTTTAGTTGTGTGAGTTTGTTTGGCTTGATCACATGTACACTTTACTACAATGTTTAATTGCGTGAGTTTGTTTGGCTTGATCACATGTACACTTTGCTACAATGTTTAGTTGTGTGTACATACGACTGCTGAGTTTATTAGAGAATATACCAGAACGATAAAACATGTCTATAAAAATCAAGTCGACGGAAGAAGACAAAGAAGATTGTTGGGCAACGTAGAGGAAGACTTACAGAATTATGGATCAGAATATGAACAACAATAACGAAGGATAAAGACTGACAGAGAGGAAGTGTGTCTGCAGCAATGAGCTGTCCCGGTTTTCATCGCCAAGAAGAAGAAGAATACGAAAAAGAAAGATATACTTAGTTTAGGGATGCTGTTGTCAGAACTATACCCGCCTTTTGTAGTTCCTTCCCAAACTCCTGCTATATCTTTCTCTTGTAGCAGGGCAATGACCCTAGTAGATTTCCAGCAGAATGTGGTCCAGACAACGAAGATGCACTGCATCAACATTTTATTTGGGTGAACGGTCATACACGTCCGACTTCGGTGATGACAGCTAATACGATCATTGTTTTACCAATTAAACTGTACGATGAATGACGGAAATTGTATCACCTCCTCCTTTGCTTTCTTATAAGATGTGATATAATTTTCTCAGGATGGTCTTACTAATGGATATTTGTTCTTTATAATTGTTTTACGCTTTAACTGGAAAATTAAACCATATCCAAACAAGTACACTGAACCGTGACCGATTTCATTGGCTGTTACACAAAGTATAATCATAGTGACCAATTAAAATCCCGGGAATAGTCAAGTGAGTCATTAAGAAGGCTGAATTTTCAATTAAGTAGTAGGTATTATATAGTACACCGTAATGATTGATCAATAATATAAAGAAATCTTAGTATAAACAGACTAAACCCAAGCGTATAAGAGCCTATTATACCAATATTTTCATGGCGTTTAGCAAATATTTGAATAAATGTGAGCAACTTTAGAATGGTTTAATATTTTAAGAGTTAAATATGAATAAGATTGATCTGTTCTTACCTCCAATCTGTTTTGAGATGTTGGAGATGCCCCACGATAGACATTGTATGTTCGGGAGATCTTGCTGCTCCTCATCACTGATATATCCGAGTCGTAGCTCATGGTGGCTGTAGGTCTGAATGCTTGCTATGGCTTCTGGAAAATTCTGAAAGTTAGACACTCCTCACACTAGAGTGGTTTAGGGAACTAGTCGTAGACAAGCAAGATTGAAATGATGAATTCGAATTCAAATAAAACGCGAAAGTATAAAACAACTATATTGCTTGCAAAGATTTCTTGGAAGTATCGTGTCTGTTCTCCCTTCCTAACTTGCCACTCTGATGTGAGGGGATCTGCAGAAGTCGCACAGGTAAGAAGTAGGTAGCAGGGTAAATTCCTTAAATACTGGTTTTCCCTTCACCTGCATACATTCCAGTTCTCGCGCACGCGTGTGGGCAGACTTGTTCTGCTTGCTGCATCAGTGAGTGAGAACGTGACTCAAGAACCAAAACTTGATTACAAATTATTTTTTTCTTCTTTTGAATAAAGTAAAACACACTTTTAGTTATTTATATATTTTAACTTTTTGTTTTAAAAAAATATGCTAACAAAAGCATTCTCATAAAGATGTCTATTATTTGTCTGTATATAACGGAAACTGATTTTAGAATTAGGGAACTGAAGTCTCTGGATCGTAAACAAAGGGATATACCATTAATTTATGTGTTATATTACACAGACTGCGTGTTGATGTCTTTGGCCTAGTTTAGGTGCATGTATGTCAGAGGTAACGTCAATCTCAGACAAAGGTTTGTCATGTCGGATGCCAGTGAGAGAGGTTTCAGCAACGCGTGGAAGGTGGAAGATTCCCAGGTAAGAATACAAGGTAACGGAGATTGGTGTCTGCTCCATATATGGAGGGATGATTCTGGCGGGGGCTTTGAGAGAAAGAGGGCAAGACGAGTTGGTCTAGAGGCTGGGGGAATGCCTTCAACTTGCAAGAAAATAATTTCTAAGAAGTTGATAAGAGATTTGTTATTAATTTTGAATTGACGTCAATGCAGACTGAAATGAGTTTTCTGCAGAAAATGTTGATATAAATGCATGCTGATGGTTCCAGTAGATGATTAAACGTTTTTCCCAATTATGATACCCAGGTGCCAAGTCCTAGTCGATGTAATAAATTGTTATAATATCTGTTCATGTCTAGTGTTTGTTTGCAAATTAACATCAGAATATCTTTATCCTCCGTCGTCAATTTCCAGATTATAGATGCCTAGATATAGGCATGCACACTTTTTCCTATCACGTAGGTATTCCCTAAAATCTAGTCACAAATTAAGATGTTGATGATGCTAGAGACTCATGGAAGTACGACTTTCTCACTGTTTTTCCATACCAGAATGGGAAGTTTTACTTTCAATTCCTGCCATTACTTTTTTTGAGCAAGTTTTATAGACTTTTTGATGCAAGTTCCAGATGATTGTTTTAACCAATGTCACCATAGAAATGCAGTGTTACAAGACGGACAAGCTTCTACTACAATCAATGTTACCCTGGAACTTGCATTGTTACGAGCTTTTACTACAATCAATGCCACCCTAGAAATGCATTGTTGCGAGATTTTACTACAGTCAATTCCTCTGTTGAGTTCTTCCCCTTAAGGAACCAGGCTCACGGATGAGAAACGGTTCAGTACCCAATGGGCACAGGCACAGCACGTCCAATTACACGAGACAAGTTCATAGACAGTGGAACACCTCGTTTGAGTCAGACTAAGAGCAAGAAAATAGTCTGGGCGAAGAGTCTCCACTACGCGTGCCTGGAGACAGATATAGAGGCTGTCACAGGCTAAGGGTAGCCCACCCGAATTGTCAAGGCATGCCGAAATCGGATGTGCTAGGCCTACAAGGCGCGTAACGGTGGCACAACGTAATCACGCTCCCGGCGGAAATCGCACGGATATCCGTGATGGTTACAATGGAGCGAACGAAAAACAAACAAAACAAACTACAGTCAATGCCACCCTAGAAATGCATTGTTACGAGACGGACAAGTTTCTACTACAATCAATGTCATTCTAGAAATGCATTTTTACCAAACGGGTAAGCTTCTACTACAATAAATGTCACCCTAGAAATGCATTATTACGATTGGGCAAACCTTTACTACAGAAAGTACTTTCTCGTGACTTTTGCAATCTCGATACATGCTGCAGATAAGAGGGTTAATATCTTGCCAGCAGTACATGCACATGTTTTCGGTGGGCATCATGACCGCGTAAAGTAGGCATTCTTAACTTGGCACTCACGAGCACATTGGTGCTCTCGTAAAGATATGAGCTAGCGCCATACGAGTTAAAAGTTCGTGCGAGCACTAACACTTACATTTGGGCGGTGCTCGCCGTCTGAAAGGTTGAAAACGCCTGGTCTACCGTAAATCAACGTTATTGATTTCCAAACGACATTATAACCCTTTCTAAGGCAGTTCTAAAATACTTCTCAGAATCATCATGAAGAGAGTGAGAAACAAAATAAAACCAGAAATAAGTCCAGAACAATGTGGATTTGTAGAAGGCAAAGGCACCAACAATGCGATTTATATATTGAGAACACTAATAGAGAGGTCTATAGAGGTAAAAACAGATCTGTACCTCTGTTTTATAGACTACACTAAAGCTTTTGACAAAGTTAAACATAGCGAAATTATACACATGCTAGAGAATCTGAACATTGACAGCAAGGATTTAAGAATAATCAAGAACATGTACTGGCAACAAACAGCAGCAATAAGAGTAGGAAAGCAATTTGGCCCTTTTCAACAAATAAAACAAGGAGTCAGACAGGGATGCGTGCTTTCACCAGAACTGTTCTCTCTATACAGTGAAAACATATTGCGTGCAATAGTAGATATCCCAGGAATATCAGTGGGAGGACATAACATAAATAATTTGAGATATGCGGATGACACTGTTCTGATTGCAAAAAAGTGAGGAAGACCTTCAAAACTTAATTAAAGTAGTAGTCACAGAAAGCAAAGAGAAAGCCCTCTTCCTAAATATCAAGAAAACAGAAGTAATGGTTATTTCAAAGAAATAAAATAACACACCTTGCAAGATCATAGTGAATGATATAGTATATAAACAGGTCCACCAATTCAAATTTCTAGGTACAATTATAACAGCAGATGGAAGAAGTTCAACAGAAATAAGATGCAGAATAGGACAGGCAAAAACAACATTCAGAAAAATGAAAAATATACTGTGTAATATGACCTTGTCATTAGAGGTGAGAAAGAGAGTTCTGCAGTGCTATATAACCCCTATACTAACATATGGGTGCGAGTCTTGGACAATAAACAAACTGGAAAGGTGGAGATTGGAGGCAACAGAGATGTGGTTCTACAGAAGAATGCTGAGAATACCATGGACTGCCAGAAAAACTAATGTAGAGGTGTTGAAAGAGTTATATGCGAAACGGACTTCAATCAACAATATAAGAAAAAGGCAATCTTCTTTTTTTGGCCACTTCATGAGACAGGCAGGTTTAGAGAACATAATCACAACAGGCAAGATTGAAGGCACCAGAGACAGAGGGCGACAACGTGAGAAAATATTAGACAGTTTGACAACCTGGCACGGCAAAGAAACAACAACGACTTTGATATATAATACTGTGGACAGAGAGCTGTGGAGAGCCATGACCGCCTACGCCACCCGGCATGACACCTGATGATGATGAAGGCAGTGGCAATAGGTTTTACACCATTAGATTGTATACGTTAAAAGACAAAGATTTTAATATTGCCACTGAAAACATACTGAAGCAATTAGAGTTATCTTTCTTGCACCTTTTAGTGACAGGAAATAACCGGCTTGATTCTTGATTAGGAACAAGCATCACAGCACTGTTGGCATTCCCATATATGCTCCGAATATCGTTCCGTAGGTTATCTAAAAGTATATAAGCTCAATGTCCCAGTCAGTTGCTGATACGCGTTCTTTAGTGGGACACTCCAGAAGAAAGCTGTTTTGAAGGAGGGTGTACTGACAACTGTATACAACTGTATAGCCATACTTCGTTATAATAAGCAGATTATTATAAAAATTTTGAAATTAATGCCTTAAATTAGTAATCTGTAATATATGTTTCTAAACATTTATTAGTATTTGACCTAATATACACATAGTTTTAACTGCAAATTTAGGACGCAATTGATGCGCAATAGAGCTGCCCCTGCCCATTTGAACGCATTGAATGTGGAAAGAGAGTTGCCACTGGCCCATTGCAGCTATGGTAAATTTTGTGTTACAACATGTTAAACTGGGCTTATATAACGATGGTAAACTATCTCAAGTGTGCTCATAAATCAATTAAAACATTTCAAAACAATATAGGCTTAGTAAATATGCTTATATTTTATTTATTTACACCCTATTAACCGCCGAAGACGAATGCGTTGGGCTATTGGCGCAAATAAAACGGAAAAACAACGCATTTCCATTTTCTGGACTACATCCAACTGGAAATCTTGTAGGACCATTGTTCTTTTACAAGAAAAAGTCAGCGGGAGTTCGAAAATGAACGCTGAAGAAGAAGAAGAAGATTCTATTGTTTTTTGTATTAGTATGCTCATAAGGCAGTGGCAAATAGGTTGCTACCCCCCACCCCCTAAACATTGTTCAAAGTCATTTTTTTTTACAAAATTATATTCCTATAGCATATTATATGCCCAGAGGCACTCAAAGATGTACAAAACTTGTTACTATCATAGCCAGCCTTCTCTGCCTTATACAATAAAGGGACGGAGACTCTCTCATGCATGGCCGGCCCTAACAATTGAGGGGTCCAATGCGAAACGGATTGCGCGGGGCCCAGTCTGGGTTAGAAGAGGATAATAAAATAAATTCTAATATGAATTTATGGGCCTATGAAGTGCGGGGCCCACTGCGGCCGCATAGGTTGCAATGGCCTAAGATAGGCCCTGCTCCCATGTGCACAAAAACCACTACTTTCACTATTAAAACGATGAAAACTTGTAGTGGATACAATTTTCTGTTAAATACGATCCCGCGGAGATTAAACCGTATACCTTGACTGTCCGAGACGCGCCATATGACACATCACAACATAGCGGACATTAAATCATATACATTGACTGTCTGAGACGCGCCATATGACACATCGCCACAGAGTTATGAAAAACTACTCCCAAAATGAACAATTTTTTATGAAATAGAAAGATGATAAAACTCACGATGATCTAAATTTGTCAGATGAATTGACACTATGAGATCAAATTTCTAATATGGCACAAGAATCGTTGAATTAACTGTGTCATCTTTCAGAACAAATATGCATTCATGTTAACACTTACAAGACTAAGACCATAACTTTCAGCATTGTAAATATATCTTTCTCAGCGGAGAAATAATTCAGGCAGTTGTTAATTTTTAATATTTTGTCTCCAAAATGACACACAATCGAGGAATTCCAAGGCTGCAATAGAAGTGGTTTGAGGAAGCCGTGTATTGATGCATTCAGTAAGGTGCCCTACGACTCTAACGGATTATTACTAGATGGTGGATTTAAATGTAATCAAGTCTTTATATGACAACTCACGATGCTGTGTTATAACAGATTATGGTAAAACAGAATTATTTCTATATAGACAGATGTAGTACAATGTTGTATTATGTCACCATTACATTCAAACCTGGCTATAAATCAAATTGGTAAATAAAATTTTCTATTTAGAACTTATCCGTCCGTGTGGTGTCGGGGCGTGCATGAGAGCTAAAGAAATTTCTATTCGAATTGCTATCGCCTAAGGTACATTCAACTATCTAACAAATATCTGTAAATATGCCAAATAACGATTGTTTAACTTCAGTTCTTCTTGATTCTTGATTAGAAACTGGTCTCACAGCATGTGGGACATTCCCATAAGTGCTCACCTTCTGTTCCTGCAGCCATCCAACTCGATGGTGTTTCGAGTCTAATGCCGCCTAAACTGACAGACGTCGACAGCAAGGCACAACTCTGGCCCTTGCGACAGGTTTCTTTATTGTTCCGTCTACCCACGCCATGCCCGTAACTAGTTCAAGCACAACGTTTGCCAGTCGGAACAATATGGTAACTGTTATCGAAGGTTATGACTACGGAATTGTATAGATGACGTGCCATGAAGCTTCTATAAGAAAATAACCTCAATATAAAGGCATGTCATCTACTAAGGTTTTCTGTTGCATGGGTTTAATATACTGGCGATTTCTGCTGCTGCATTTACGAGCTAAACGTGCATCAATACACCCCAGTATAATATATATATATGTAGAACTGGAGAAGAAATTAAATTAATTTGAAAATAAATGTCTTAGATAATTCTTAAATACTGATTGGGAAAAATTCAAGTCAAACAACCAAAGTAGATATGACATCAAATCGCAATATGTTTCTACAAAAATAAGAAATACAATTGGTAAACTTTAAACATACATTTACTTAGAATGAATGACAAAATAGATTACAAGTATTAAAATGGGTACCAGATGGCAAAAGAACAAGAGAAAGACTAAGATAAACTCCATTGGAATATGGAATATAATTAAGAGAGAGCATAACCATGGGTATAAACAATATTCATGAATTGTCCAGAGTATTACCGGGCTTGAACTGGAAAGTACTTCTTTCTGTCATATGTACTGTATTCTGAGAATTAAAAAGTAACATAAATGGACGTGCGATATATATGTATTTGTAAACTTATATGTATGTAGATGGCTGTGAAATCCAACCTGGAATCTGAAAGACTTGTTGCAATGTGAATATGAATTAAGAAGGTCTTGAGATGCAAGAAAACAGTCTGATCTCTACTTTTGTATTTTCCTCTTGCTTGCAGTATTCTATTATGTTCACAGATTTTAATAACACCACTGATCTGACCAAATTTTGAAAAATTGTGTTTCTTTCCCAGTAACTTGGGTCAAGCCTGCAGGGCTCGAGAGATGTCTTCAAGTAGTCATTGAAACGTTTTTCCGACCACCACTTGAACGTTTACCTGCGAACAGTTCTAAAGAACAGTCTCTCCGGAAAACTCTCGTCAGGAATATGAATGACGTAATCGACCAATTGAAGTTGAGATCTGACTCATAAGATATAGATTTTTTCCATCTGGGATTTTTAGACGATCTCCATTTCAGGGATATGACAGTGCCTTTGCATACCACGAAGTTTTCTCATGCACTGAGGGGTGAAACAAATTCAGCTGCCTTACTAGGCAGTTATAAGTTCAACTGTCTTGTACAGACAGTCTTAAATTCAGCTGCCTTGTACAGATAGTCTTAAATTCAGCTGCCTTGTATAGACAGTCTTAAATTCAGCTGCCTTGTATAGATAGTCTTAAATTCAGCTGCCTTGTATAGATAGTCTTAAATGCAGCTGCCTTGTATAGATAGTCTTAAATTCAGCTGCCTTGTATAGATAGTCTTAAATTCAGCTGCCTTGTATAGATAGTCTTAAATGCAGCTGCCTTGTATAGATAGTCTTAAATTCAGCTGCCTTGTATAGATAGTCTTAAATTCAGCTGCCTTGTATAGACATCTTAAATTCAGCTGCCTTGTATAGACATCTTAAATTCAGCTGCCTTGTATAGATAGTCTTACATTCAGCTGCCTTGTATAGACAACTTAAATTCAGCTGCCTTGTATAGACAGTCTTAAATTCAGCTGCCTTGTATAGACAGTCTTAAATTCAGCTGCCTTGTATAGACATCTTAAATTCAGCTGCCTTGTATAGACATCTTAAATTCAGCTGCCTTGTATAGACAGTCTTAAATTCAGCTGCCTTGTATAGACAGTCTTAAATTCAGCTGCCTTGTATAGACATCTTAAATTCAGCTGCCTTGTATAGACAGTCTTAAATGCAGCTGCCTTGTATAGACATCTTAAATTCAGCTGCCTTGTATAGACAGCCTTAAATTCAGCTGCCTTACATAGACATATTAAATTCAGTATTGTATACCTTGTATACTGAATTGTCATAAAGTTAATAAGTTTTGTCGTTTTGCATGTCTCTCTGTACATGTAGTCCTATTTAGTAGACACTAAACCTAAACTTTCATAAATTTCATAATTTTATTTTAAATGTATTCCATATTAATATTATAATAGTAATCCCATGGGATGGGATGGGATGGGACAGGCATAAATTGCCATGGGATGGGATGGGACAGAAAAATATGTCCCATGGACCATGCTGCCGATCTGTCTGCCTGGCCTATTATCTGATCATTAGTTGGTATCTGTGTGTTTGTGTTTGTGTGGTGTATATATATATATATATATATATATATATATATATATATATATATATATATATATATATATATATATATATATATATATATATATATATATATATATATATATATATTGTCTGCTTACTCATTAAATCTCTTACCAGGTTATAAATGCAACATTCTCACCTCTGGCACGTGACTTGTCTGAACTCAGCCTCGATACTTAGACTATCATATATTCTTCATGTGTTAGTTAGCTCGTTTCTTTAATTTCACCTTGGTACACATGAAATTCTCCGAAATAGCTTTATTTTGCAGTCTACGTATGAGATTAGAATCTTAAGGACAATGTAGTTTATTGTAACCTAGGAACCAAAGTTCAGGGTCATTTTGGCGCCATCTGTTGTAGCCGTCGGCGATAGGATATATACTCAAGTATGTGCTACACATTCGTGCAATATCATGTCTTTCTATTTTTTAAATGTTATTGTTGACTTTATGAATTGAGCAAAATTATATGTTAATTTTCCGTTTGTGTTGTTTCCATTTGTTCTTGTTCGTTCACTTTTAGTCTTCTTCATTGGTGACTCACAGGCAGCAGCAGACCCCAGGCTCTGAGCAGTGCCGTAGAGTTTTTTCAAGAAATGAAACAGGACAAGATGTGTCTTTTCGTTCTCCGTACGTTGGACAAGGCATGCAACAAGAGTTCGACTTCATATGGCTAGTGTTACAGGTGCATTAGTGTTTTGTGCCGATCTTGTATTTGTGATATATGTGATGATACAGTCTGTTATGCCCTGTTCGCATTCATAAAGTGATAACCTGGACAGCTGAGGTAGGCGTATGTTTACTTCATCTGTGTGATCACGACCCCACTTTGATTTGAGAATGGTTTTAATTACTTCTTTGATTGCCTTTTATTTACTTCGTATATTATTCCGTTGGAGTCCATACCTTCTTTGGCTCTATGAACATGATTGTGAAAGTACAGGCTGGGTACACTCGGGAAGAGTGGCTGGAAGCGGTGAAGAATTCCTGTGTGCGGGAAGTGACTTTTATTCTTGTGCCGGGACATGCGGAAGTCCGGGGTAATGAGAGAGCAGATAGTTTGGCTGCACACGCGGCTACTACGGTTGTTGGCGGAGCAATGGATAGGGCACACATTTTGAACGTCCTACGGAAAAACGCACGAATAAATGACTGTATAAGTGACGTTGACTCGTGTTCCATTACTAGAATAAGGAAGCTTAGTTTGAAATGTGGTGTCGCTAGAAAGGAGCGGTTTCGTGAGTGAGGAAGAATGATGGTCAATAAACGACGTACTGGCATCGTCAGTTAACGTGTAATGGTGGATACACTCAAGGAGAGATCTGAGCACCTGTGGACTTGTCCGGAGTGCAGTAACAATGATCCAATGACTAACTAACTAACCTTCTTTGGCGAGTTTGTCTTTCGCGTCATTTCCCAGAATGTTGCAATGTGCTGATATTCACTGGATTGTGTACCTCTTTTATAGCACTGGGCTAGGTTATCGAGTGTGAATTCATCAGGGTACATAATCCACTGATATTCTGACTTCGTAAGGTTTCATTTACCGATAAGACAACAGTGAGAATGACAATATTATCCTCTTCGTGAGCTTTAGGCTATATTCGCTGAGGTTATTTACTGCATGTCTCAGGGTTTCCATTTCTACATTAAAGTTCTTGTAGTATTTCCAAGTAGCAATTAATAGAGGTTCTGCCCCTGTAGTTTTATTAGTATGCCTCCTCCCCAATTTTTAACAACATTTCTAGCAGATCCATCAATGTATATGTGTACCTAAAGTGATGGTGGAATGTTTCGGTCAATTTACTTCCGTTATTATTGTAACGTCTTATTGTGCTAAATGTATGGCATAGAGTGGGTTTTTGTCTGGGAACCATTTTCTTGTCTAGGGTGGTGTGGTTGATTACATGTATATTGGCTTATATTAGAGTTCGGTAAATAGCATTGTTTCCGATTGTTGTTTGAAGACTAGCCACGACGTCACTCTGTTTTACTTCCTTTCCCGTCTGTTATACGTTTGTTCATGTGATGCTTTATGAGTCTTTTAAACTTCTCCGCTTGTTGTAAGACTGTTTTCTCATCTCTCTCCGTACTCGTCGTATGTAATATTATGATCTTGAAAAGGGCATTTTGGTAGAAACTTTGATTCGTGTGTGTGTATTTTGTACGCTTTCAGTGATTCTTAGAACTTCATTATCGTATGTCTTCTATTGTCGCCTATATATTATAATAATAATCTCCAGGAACATATGGAAAAAATGCAGGTATAATCAAGATTTGACACCCAGTTTTTAACCTGCTATTGTTCGTATATAAATTCATAATCACACATAATCGAATATCTCAGAAACTGTCTGTTTGATTGCAGAGATCATTGCCATGCAATGTTGGATATTAGATTTTATCTAAAGAAAAATACTTTTATCATTTAGTCCATACCTGCTCTGCATTGTGCATGTCGGCGAAACTTGTGGAAATTTTTGGTCCATTGAAGATAAGTGGAGTTAAATTTTTGATATTACAGTAAACATGTTACTGTCAAATAATATTGCATTCAAAGGCGCGTAGTCTAGAAATACTTGATATGTCAAATTGCTCTATGTGTTGTCAATTTTATAAATTATCTCACGTATGTACAATAGTAAACGTCAACGAAATATGTAACAGTTAGTCTGCTCTTCGGTCACCATTAGACTCCAGGGTTTCTTATATGAGCTTAAATACTGTATTATTTTAACCGATATTGAATGAGTTGTATTTCGTTGCCACTGTATATGTACCTAATGGTGTGCTCAACATACATTTATTTATGTAGGGATATTATGTGGTATGTCCACGAAATCATTTCTTCAAAATTCCGAATCAGATGATTACAAGAGGTTGATTATTGTTAATGGTTACAGAAATTGTAGTACATCTTGGTGCCATCAGTCATCATTCTCTCGGATTACATGATCAAAACATTTTGAGAGGTACTCGAGTATCAGAGTTTCAACATCACACACTTTAAACGTTGTATTCAGTTTTCTGCAACTTGCCTTTTGACCTTAGCCCAAATGAACTATATCGGGTGTGCATAGTATGCCGGTAGTCACAGAGAATATATCGCCATATTGGTCAATGATTTTATCAATATAATACAACTTTGTCTTATTTCTCTTCTTCATAAGCTGTAAGTATTCGGGTTTCAAAAACTATCGTCAAATTAGATATTTTCCACAGTAAGCCGTCTTAATTTGGTCTTTTGTATTTGATGCATTTGGTATTTTGGCTTCTAGTGATAGAGCATTGTGATAGGAAGCATTGTCCATTACTAAACATGATGGCCCTTCTAGAATTGGAAGGAAACTGTTCTCAATACAGTGCCTGAAATAATGTCCATTCATTTCAGTACGATATTCCCTGCTATCTTTACATTTTGATTGGAAATTTCCCTGAAGTAGCAACAGGCCCCTGTTACTACTTAAAGCCTGCGTGAGTATAATTTGCTGGTCTTTGTTGTATGGAATGTTTCTTTTATTTTCTCCATCTACTGATTGCCATTCTTTAGTCTTTGTATTGTAATAATTGACCCAGGATTCATCCAAATTTACAATATAATAAATTGGCTTCCCCGCTCTCAAATCTGTCTCTTAACAGGTAGTTACTTTGGGCAGCAATCAAGTGTGGTTTTTTACAAATAATATTCCTGCCGCCTAAGGTTTTTCTGAAAGTGAATTCGGCGGTTCTTACAATTTTTCACTGAGAACTTTTAGATATTTCAATATCGCAATCGATCTGAAATTTTACTTTTATTTTTCGAAGAGAAACAAGTTCATTTCCAGCAAACATTTTCAATATCTCCCGCCTTGTGACATCTATGTCAAAGTCGTAAACTTTATATGTTTCTTCTTTGCTTCACATGATTGCTTTTTGAATCATGTTTCATCCAACGGGAAACGATGATCTATCTAGACCAAGTGCCAAAAGAGTTCGCCTTTTAGGGTTATTAATATCACAGAATAAACGACCCATCTTAGATTCTTTGCAAAAACGTGTGTAGAGCAAAAAGGTATCTTTCTGTAGTGTAATAAATTTGCACTTCAAACTCATTTTGAATTATATATGAATGTAAATTGCAAGAAACTGCAACGATAACACAATAACCACACGTCGAATACGACTTTTTTGAACGATACTTTCAAACATATATTTGAGGCACAGAGAATTTGGTGGTTATGCAAAAATAAAAACACAAATTAAATTCAATGTACTTATTGCATCAATTCTGTTGGTCCAAACTGATTATTTCAGTGCTTTTGATTGGTTACTATGTTGACAATACGCTGGAGTGACCAATGAATAGAGAATTGTGCCAACATGGGAAGTGACGTATGGCCGTCAAAACAAAATGATTGCACTTAGGAAATCATATTTCAAGTCGGAAACACATCCTACATTTCCGTGTAAAACAAAAAAATGAGGGTTCTTAGTTGTGTTTTTGTCTGTTTTTAATGGTTTTTTAAAAACACAAACAAAAATCCCTTTTAGACTACACGACAACATAGCCCTGCCTGTAGATAGGGAGACACACCGATTTTGGTGACGTTCTTAGTTTGTATCATGTCTTCAAATGGGCAATATATTTGTAATTTCCGTCACAGGAAATGAAAAGCCCCCAAAAAATGCAAATATGCTCGGATTATTTAGACAGTAATTTTCTGTGGGCATGCTATAATGAATAATGTAAAACATCTTGTTTTGCAATGCAGAGGAGGTCCATATGTGTATAAGTTATAGAAGCAACGTGTTAAACTACTAATATTTGTGAAATGCAAAAAAAAAATTGTTTAGCGTCGATTTGAATCAAAAGTCAGATTCCAAAAATCTCTACGTTCAACTACAGTTTCTGAAATATTCGCTTGAATGTGTAATTAAGAATTTATAAACGTCTATACCTCCCAAACACTAAGCCCTTGACTTAGTCACTACGCCTTGGAGATTCCGGCCTTGAAAAGCATAACACAAGAACTTGCAGACTTGAGCAGATGATCCTTTGCCCCAAGTTTTAGTTATCTCGTGACATTGAAATTACATTTCTCAGCACACACGAAACTTCATTTCTATTTATTCTAATATTGGCAAGCATTGGAGGCGCACGTGCTTACACGGTAGGTTTTGTCCGCGAGCGTTTAGTCGGAAATATTTGCACCTCAGGCGAAACGTGGGTATCACACATTAGAATAGTGAGTTCCTTTCTTTGTTAAGTTTTCGTATGACCTCATTCAATTTACGCACAGCTTATTCAAGTCCTGTGCCAGAGATAATGCTGCGCATGTATCTCAAGCAGCGTCATGTATTTTGGCTGATGCAACTGATATTGGTCACTACGTGTACACTTTTGGTGCCAGCCATTTAAAATTACGGCTAAAGTCGGATCAACCAAAATTAGGGTCGTCATGTGGGATCTGCACGCAGGACTGTCGTTAATAAGGACTCTGTTTATTCCTGCAAAGAAAATGCCAACACCTATAAAATTCTTGCCAAGGAAAGATGTTCTGGTCCAATTGTTTATATTAAAAATAAGAAATGTTTTTTTTCCATTGCATATGTCGTTTCAAGTATATAAGAACAACAATAATACCAGATGGAAGAAGTACACAACAAATAAACATCAGAATAAGGCAGGTAAAGACATTTTTAAACATGAAGAATGTCATATGTTATATGTGCCCTGTCATTAAAGGAGATGAAAACGAGTATTTAGGAGCTACATATCACTGATTCTAACATAACCAGATGCCCCTGGTTACGAGGGTTCGGAAATGAATAACAGGATGGTGAAATATTAGGGATAACATAGATGTGATTCTAAAGAATATACAGAGTACCAATGGACTGCTAGAAAAACTAACGAGGAGGTGGTGAAAGTGTTAAATGCGAGACAGTGGTATTGTGCAGACTTGTGGAGAAAATTTCTCAAATTATGAAGCAGAGGCTGAGGTCATCAAGAAAGCAGTTAATGTAGTACACCAACAGTTTGATCTCACGGAAACTAAACTATCAGACATAGTCATTTTTACAGACTTCATAAATGTTTTGGAGTAACAGTCCTCAAATTCTTCTTCTTATTCTGCGTTCGTTTTCAAACTCCTGCAGATTAGCATGATGTAGTCCAGAGAACGAAATGCGTTGTGTCATGGTTTACAGCATTGCTGCGATATCTGCACATTTCGGCCTTACATATCCAAATTCAGCATGGCTTTGGGTCACTGACCCTATATGGGATGGGACAGCCAACTCCATCCCATAACCTCCTTAGTCGCCTTTTACGACATGCGTGGAATGTGAACAGTGTTGCTATTCTTTTCTCCCCTTTCAGGTCCCGGCAACACACTGGCGAAAGTCCTCAAATGAGAATCAAGATATCATCTACATAACAAGATCGCTGCACAATCTTATCTCCACATATCCAATCAGCGCGACCCAGAAATGGATCCCTAGACATAACGATCTAGCAGAAAATGAAACTGCAGACAGACTTGCAAGAAGAGACGCCTTAAAATAACAAAAGACCTTGCAGTATGGGAACAATAATGTAGATTCCCAGAAACAACACTAAGGAAATCTGCAAGAACAGATGGGCAAATGGCTGGATGGTCGAAATATATGTAATTAAATGACACGATCAAATGACAATGACTACATAAAAACTGCAGGAGAAACCAATCATGTATCTTTCAGTTTTGAACATGACATACAGAAGTAAAAAAAAAAACACTTAAACAGTATCAGACCCATGCAACTACTCGTGTAGAAACTGTTCTTGTCTCAAGGAAACGGTGGATACTTCCTTATTGATTGGAACTCCCCGCTCATCTGCCAGGAAAATAAATACAGACACCTTTAACAATCACTAACTCACTGTAAGGGTCATTAGGTTAACTTGAGAATACCTGCACTTTTTTATGAATGGCATTGAATTGTCAAGAGTGGAACTATTCATCAGAAATTGAATATTCACAACAACAACAACAACAGCATATTGATGTGAATAACAACGTGGCATGGCAGAGAGTAAACACCGGCCTTAATACAAGATACTAGAAATAGAAAGCTGTGGAGATTCATGATAGCACACGCCAATTGGCTCGATATGAAAGGTGTGGAGATTCATGGTAGCACACGCCAATTGGCTCGATATTTGTCGCTGATGGTGGTATAGTCTTAAATGGAAAGCGGTGTTAAACCATGTATATTTCTGTTGATTCTGAGGCAAAGTGATAAGGAGCACTTCTTAGACAGCCAGGGTACCAGGTTCACTTTGCATAAACTTATTGTTATTAAAATAAAATTAAACGTATTCGTTGGGGTGACGTACGCATCTTTCAACCGTTGATATAAATTAAATTTTGTTATATCAAGCCTTTTTAACTTCCCGGAGAACCACAATCTCCTGGGTATATGATAGCGCGTAACGATTGTGTGTATGTCTTGTGGCCATGCATTGACAAGTACGGATAAGTTCAAACAGCCTAGATAAGTAACGTTGTTCACAGGCTCTTAACTCTGGAGTAGGATGTGGTTTTTCCGTGTTGTCAAACTCAACCACATATTCCATTTCTTGTGATGCCTTCCATAAATTCTTTTCTCTATTTTACAATCATGCTTCCTTCAGAATACAAACACACTGGCTTCCTGGAATCTGTCATCAAAGTCGACAGTCTGTATCATCATCATAAAGCGCCGTCTCCGCAACAAAAGTTGGCTGCAACGGAACTCCAACATCCTCTGTCTCTTGCTTTGGTGGTGCACTCTGGTACACTGTATCCTGTCCATACTTTGATGTTTCGCTACCACTTGTATCTCTGCTTACCTCTTACTTATCTTCCTTTCGACTTTACCCTCAAGTTTTTTGTTGTTTTTTTAACCCGCAATATGGGAAACTCGAGACTGGACTCAGCATGATTAGAGAATTTAACATTTGTTACTGCATGTTTTCCCCGTTACTGCATGTTTTCCCCGTGACTGCATGTTTCCCCGTTACTGCATGTTTTTTCCCGTTACTGCATGTTTTCCCCGTTACTGCATGTTTTCCCCGCTAAAGAGTGCAGTGTGGCCTAATGGCAGTGAAAATGAAAGACGTGGCACCATCTACAGGTACAATTTTTACTGTACCTCCAGAAGAAAAAAATACAGTATCAACCGTATTTTTAATCTGATACCTCATGGTTATGATACCAGGGTTCTAGCCACTAGATCACGCGATCCACAATGACAAGCATTTCTTTAAAGACGCATTTTAAACATCACAGACATATTCCATTCAGACGTAGAAATATGTTACAAATTCACACATTGAACACAAATAATAACTCGCTGATGACACATTGAGCACTTGAAATAATACTGGAAATTTAATTAAGATAAATGGTGGCATAGAAAACAAACAAGATTGAGATCAAGGTAAACATTTCCTACTTTTCATACAAACAACAACAAAATTACACATACTTCTTGACTAAAATACGCATTGACTTTGACTGTATATATATATAATATAAGTATGTACATGATGGTGCGTGTCGATATCCAAATGCTGATGAGTAATACTAACATAAGACCAATGTGTACGTAAGAAATAAAGTAGAGATGTGTGCAGGTGTCCAGGAGCCATTGCTTTCAATAGTGAAACGACGAAAACTAGCATGGTTCGGACATGTATGCAGGCACGATTCCTTGTCAAAAACAATACTGCAGGGAACTGTCGAGGGTGGAAGAAGCAGAGGACAAATAAAGACATGGACAGACAACATCAAGGAATGGACAGGGCTAGATATTTCCACACTCATCCGCATCGCTGAGGATAGAATTCGCTGGAGGACTGTGTGCTGAAGCTTCCAATGTGGTACCCCTACGACCCTGAAGGGTTATGGGTTTTATTGATTGATTGATTGATTGATTGAGTAATACTACATATAGCACATGTGTACATCCGTATGTACATAATTCTTCAGTACTTCATTTTTTCTAAGAAAAGAATGGTGGGACTTATTGAATAACTCAGTTGTCCAGAGCATTACATGGATATACTGCCCTGGTCATACTGGGGTCAGAGGAAACGAAAGAGCCGACTTATTGGCAGGAAATGCGGCGATAGACGGCACATTGCTGAGAAGAGATAAAGCAGACTTGATAAAGGCAGTAGTAAATTCATTTCAAGATGAAGATGATGTCAATGAGGTTGAGAACGTACACATACAGATAATGTTAGAAATGAGAGTATCTAGAGGTGAGGGGAGGAAAAGTACATTTTTTCGAAAGTCCCGAAGATCACACAATCAACATCTGACCGGAACTATAAGTCTACATACACTGGGATGGCTGCTGGAGCGGAGGACGGAGCACTTATGGGAATGTCCCGCGTGCTGTGAAGCCAGTTTCTAATCAAGAATCATTACTTCAGGATATTTTATATACTTCGTGGTAAATTCAACATATTTGTGGACAATTTCCTGACAATGTCATATTATTTTAGGAAAAGGATGACATTTATATCCATGACATTTACTTCATATTGAAGAAAAACAACTAATATTGATAGCGTAGATGCACTTCTCGCTCGTTGATGCCGAGGACGAAAAATGGAGCAAACAATAGTAACACTGCGACGTACCATAAATGTCGTCACAGGCGACCGAGGAGGTTGTGTGAGTGGACATAATTTTCTTATCCCGTAGAGGGTCAAGGAGACCCAGAAACCATACTGTCGTAGGATATGTCATGCCGAAAGGAGAAGATATCGCGGCCAAGCAATAAACTGTGACAAGAAAGCATTCCACTCTCTGGACTACAGCCTGCTAACAGGTAGGAGTTGAAGAATAAATTCAGAAGAAGGAAGAAGATGAAAAAGAAATGTATTGTGTATTTTTATTTGTGTAGTTTTTGTAAGTAAAGTAACCCATAGCATTTATTAATGTCGTAGGGGTGTGAGATGTTAGCGATTTCACATTTCAGTGTCTCTGCAAATGAGAGCGGTATCCATCTCCTCTCCCTCGCAGTCTTTAAAGTAGTTTTTGTAATGAACTATGAATTAAGCTGATTGACCAAGTTTGTGTCCTCGCCACTCTCCTCTACGGTAGTGAAACATTACCAACATATATTCGCCAGGATAGACGACTAAACCGTCTTCACTTGCGGTCCCTACGTAGATTTCTTGGAATTAGGTGACGAATAAGTCACTAACACTGATGTATTGGAAAGAACATGTAATATCACAGTATTTTCTATACTCAGTCTGTGCCCACTCAAATAGTTGGGACACATTAGGAAGATGGTAGAATACCGAATAATATTCTTTATGGAGAATTACAGTCTGGGAAAAGATCTCAGTATAATCCTCTACTGCAGTATAAATACGTATGCAAACGTGATATGAATGATATAAGCAATGATTCTGAACCATGGGAACAGGATGCCATGGATTGTATTGCATGGAGGAGAAACATCAAGAATTGTATAAAGACGAAAGAGAAAGTGATCACATTTAGATCAAGGACTGCACGTTTATGAAGACACACAACAGCACAAGATAGCACAAGTGGGCATGTGATTCTTTATATTGTGACTCTTTATGGCTCAGACTGGTCTTGTAAGTCAGATCCATCATCCTCAATGATGGTAGATTATATTATGTATAACACAACAACAATACCATCATCTGGAAAGACGGAAAGATGCATAAAACCACTAATGAACCATAGTGGTGCTTAATGGTGAATTACCACATCACTAACTTGTTTATGTATCAGAATTTCATACATTACACTATCCATAGATAAATTAAGTATAGGTTTGAACTACTTCATGTTATCATTCCTTGGGGCAATGTGAAACTATTTCAATGCAAGTAGTCTTCCATAGATAGTCCTATATAAGTTTATGAGCCTAAGCCTACGATAATGAATGCTTGTCTGGTATCAGTATATCTTGTCAATTTTAGCTACATTTCCGTATATATTGCGATTAAAGGGTAGTTTCAGAATTGAACCATAAAAAGAGTCTAGCGTCAATGTGCTGGTGGTTATGATGTTGAAATTTATAATCATCTACCAAGATTAATGACAGAACAATATAAACCATAACATATGTCTGATGCATGTGTAATGACAGAACAATATAAACCATGGCATATGTGGGATACAAGTGTAATGACAGAACAATATAAACCATGGCATATGTGTGATACAAGTGTAATGACAGAGCAATATAAACCATGGCATATGTCTGATACAAGTGTAATGACAGAACAATGCACACCATGGCATATGTGTGATACAAGTGTAATGACAGAATAATATAAACCATGGCATATGTGTGACACAAGTGTAATGACAGAACAATATAAACCATAACATATATGTCTGATACATGTGTAATGACAGAACAATATAAACCACGGCATATGTGTGACACAAGTAGTTTTTAAAAATAATTCTTATGTATGCAACATATTTTTAAATAGTGTAACCATTATATTATAACAATTTAGCTTGTGTATAAAAATAGTATTCTTGACGTCAACTTTTTGTCGAACAACATGTCAATAACTTTCAAACTGTTTAAGAACAGTTAAATTGTTCCCACCCAATTGTTGATGTAATTTCTGGACAACTTAAAAGTGACTAATGATCAAATGCATCAAACAAGAAAAGTGGTGATGTTTTCTTTGAGGCCTGCTAGCAAGACTATTCTAGAGAAGGTCTTGCTGAAATAAGTTCAAGAAGAATATTAAACTGAAAACACTAGGAACAGATCAGTAATTGAACCCCTCGTCTAAGTCTGAGTATCTACACATATTTAGGAGCACTGGGGACTAGAGGTTTGTCTCCTTCTGATCAAAACTTTAGTTCCTATTTCCTTGTAACGTTTTCCCGGTCTCTTTGTACGGGGCACTACGCTCTGGCGCTGTGCTGCCCTCTGATTGTATTCAATATAAGTAGACTAATGCATGAGTCTTAATATTCGTCATGACGTCTACCCATTTCGTAACATTTGCATTGACCGCCCCTCCAATACTCAAGCCGGACTGACTAGCGTTACTGTGTGTCGACTGTACCGCTGTATGTGTTGGAGCAGAGGTTTCGGAGAAATTGCTTGTCTTCTTGCATTTAATTCTCATTCAATCTTCAACCTCACATTAACGAACACGATCCCAAAAGTGTTTGCCAGAAGTAGCACGAGCCGCTGTACATCTATTTCCAGGGGGCACCACGAGGAGGTACTTTTGGATCTTGGTTAACTGTGGCTCCGGCGAGAGCAATACAGTACCATTAGCATCTCTTTTCTAGATATGAAATAAAACTATGTACGGGAGAATAACCATCCCAACCTCCTCCCTTACCACCTCGTAACATAGAAATTGTTCAAAAATACATAAAAGTTCTATTGTTCGAAATTCCTGGGATAAAAACATACAAACAGCTCACATATATCATTACAATCAACTTACATATCACCATGCAAACATAAAAACATCTCACAGATAGCCATACAAACATAAAACAGCTCACAGATACAGAGCCATACAAACATAAAACTGCTCACAGATACAGAGCCATACAAATATAAAACAGCTAACAGATACAGAGCCATATAAACATAAAACAGCTCACAGATACAGAGCCATACAAACATAAAACAGCTAACAGATACAGAGCCATACAAACATAAAACAGCTAACAGATACAGAGCCATACAAACATAAAACAGCTCACAGATACAGAGCCATACAAACATAAAACAGCTCACAGATACAGAGCCATACAAACTTAAAACAGCTAACAGATACAGAGCCATACAAACATAAAACAGCTAACAGATACAGAGCTATACAAACATAAAACAGCTCACAGATACAGAGCCATACAAACATAAAACAGCTCACAGATACAGAGCCATACAAACATAAAACAGCTCACAGATACAGAGCCATACAAACATAGTAAAACAGCTAACAGATACAGAGCCATACAAAAATAAAACAGCTAAAAGATACAGAGCCATACAAACATAAAACAGCTAACAGATACAGACTACTGCCCACCCCATTGTCACTGCAATAACAACGATCATTACAAAGTGTATCTATATTGAAAATAATATCAAGAACAATAGTAATGTCAGTATTATAAGATCATTGCTAACAATTGGAAATCTGGCACAATTAAACAAGCTAACATATCTAGACTTTACACCCGTTATTGTGCGACAAGTGTCTGGTATTCCTGCAAAGTAAAAGTCCTGCATGATCTGCCCGATTCTGGAGTTACAGAACGTGTAGGCGCTTGTTTCACACATGTATCGTGTCACGGATACACTGAAATTTCAAAGACAAAACAAAATAAGGTATTTGTGTAGTAAATTACTAGGAGATAGGTCACAGGCATCTAAACATGCAAGCAAGGACTAAGTACAACCAAGCCCGTAAGTAGAAGTAGCTTGGCGTTAAATCCCACCCTCAGCTCCATCCCCTTTAGAAAGAGCATGAAATTTAATACTAGGAAGCAAGCCAGAAAAGCGTGTCATCAATCCACCCCTTTAAAAAAATATATATCCCCCCCCCCATATCATTAGAAGTCCGACGACAACTAGGATGGACGCTATTTTAAAAACAATTTTTAAGCAATTTCTTATTTCCATGATGATCGCCTCACTACTTGTTGTTGTAGTTATTGTGCATTGCTGTTGTTCAATATTACGATTTCTCTGTCAATTGTTCTGTGTAGTTTCTTTTGGGGGAACTACTTAACTTTTGTTGCCTTTTCCATAAGATGGTTTGTTTAGGAAGTCTATTTACACCCATCCTCAGTACAGTTACTCCATGGTTATTTTTTTTTAATACTGTAGGAATTTGTGATTATACTTAGTGAGACTTGTGCACAGACCTTCATTCAATGGTTGGAATTTTGTTGTTTTTACTATCGAGCTAATGGAACAGCAGGCAATGCATAGCTGCCGACATATGCCGAGGAGGCAAACAAGCACAAATCTGCTGTCATGTTGTGACGTTGATTCGTCAAATAATGAACAAACTGTTATATCAGAAATAAAATTGATATTTAACACGCATAATTTGTAAAGAACTCACTTGCAAGCAAGTTCTTGTCTCGCCGCTAGAGGGAACTGTTTATGTTTCTCCATAGTGACAACTGTGTTAATCCCTTGGTTGAAGTTGCTATAACAACGTCGAACTTCCGGTGTGCTCAACAAACATCTTATGCTGGAACGCAGTGCTGAAATTAGTTAAGATTATTTGAAATAATGTAAGCTTGCGCTAAAATAAACAAAACTGTAAAATCAACTTTCTTTAGAACCTGCACGTACAAACAAAACAGTCAAAACAACTTTCTTTAGAACCTGCACGTACAAACAAAACAGTCAAAACAACTTCCGTTAGAAACTGCATATATAAACAAAACAGTCACACCAGCTTTCTTTAGAACCTGTATATATAAACAAAACTGTCAATCGAGCTTTCTTTAGAACCTGCACGTATACACAAAACAGTCAAAACAACTTTCTTTAGAACCTGCATATATAAACAAAACAGACAAACCCGCTTTCTTTAGAACTTGCATATATAAACAAAACAGTCAACCCGCTTTCTTTAGAACCTGCATATATAAACAAAACAGTCAACCCCGCTTTCTTTAGAACCTGCATATATAAACAAAACAGTCAAACTCGATTTCTTTAGAACTTGCATATATAAACAAAACAGTCAAACCCGCTTTCTTTAGAACTTGCATATATAAACAAAACAGTCAAACTCGATTTCTTTAGAACCTGCATATATAAACAAAACAGTCAAACTCGATTTCTTTAGAACTTGCATATATAAACAAAACAGTCAACCCCGCTTTCTTTAGAACCTGCATATATAAACAAAACAGTCAAACTCGATTTCTTTAGAACTTGCATATATAAACAAAACAGTCAACCCCGCTTTCTTTAGAACCTGCATATATAAACAAAACAGTCAAACTCGATTTCTTTAGAACCTGCATATATAAACAAAACTGTCAAACCATCTTTCTTTAGAACCTGCATATATAAATAAAACAGACAAACCAGCTTTCCAAACCACCACAAGACCTGCACATTTCAAGTAGTAATATACGGATGTGAATCTTGGACAATTGTCATCATCAGGTGACGTCTCAGAATCGAATCATTAGCTGCAACAGACTATCTGTCGGATGTATTGACTACAAGTTTTTATCGTCTCTAAGATTTCACTAATAAGAAATTGTTTGTAGAGAGAACAGGAAGGAAGATTGAAAGGGAAAAAAAGAGAGTCTGTGAAATTGAAGTTACGGGAGCTATCATTCGTTCGTTATCTTAGGTAAGGTACTGAGCATATATGTGTATACCCTGCGTGCCATGATGTAGGTTTAACTTATTACTAATCATTACATCTCATGTCCGTAGAAAAATGGATGGGGTTAGTAGTGTTTAAATCCCCGCCCCCACTTCACCTTTTGTCTTTTGTAGAAAAATAATATAACTTTTAGTACTGGGAAACACGTTACAATAGAAACTATATAAATACATTAAAACTCGGTGATTCGGTGTTTTTTTCCCTAAATTATTAGCCCCCCCCCTCCCCCAATACATTTTAGCGAGTTCGTATGTATCTAAGGCCATGTTGCATTTGCTCGATAAATTTCTTTTGGTTACAACATCGAAATGTATCTGCAGTTGAATTTCGACGAACTCGCTCCTGACTTGTTTTTTTTTTAAAACTATGCAGCACCGTGTTATGTTGAAATATTTCTCAGTTGTTAACAATTTGTACAGGATGCCTGTAAGCTATTTTGCCACTAGACATGTCCAATAATAGTTTCTACGTATTTCAACAGAAATCTACTTCATTCTGGTTATCATGTTCTCTGCTAAACTTCAGCTGCACCAGTGTTGCCAGATTAAAATGTTAACTTAAAGCCAGACAGACAACACTAGAAATCAGAAAGGAAAAAGCTAAGAAAACTAAGAAATATTTTTTTTAAATTTTAATCCTATGCTTACAGCTATTAAACCTTTGATGCACCATTATTTTGTATAATACGCATTGCATTTTTACATTAAATTCCATTTGGATTTATATGTAATTTCCACCTTGTATTTATTTTGTTCGCATTTTTATATCAGATATTGCTAATTATGAAAGCACATTGACAGAGTTTAGGATCAGCTGCCTCTGATCTGTCTGAAGTTTTCTTTAGCCATATGTTTTTTTTCTTGTTGAAACTAATGTATTAATGATAGCTCACACATTGTTTTCATTTCTTTAAGTGCATCTTGTGGGATATTGGTGAAAACAATACATTTTATGCGAGTTTCGTATATGTCATTACTATAACCACGCTTTAAACATAGGTGGATTCCTAATCCCGGAACTACGCTACGCAGACGACACAGTGCTTCTTTCAAATGATATGAATTGATTTGAACAACTAATCAAGAACACAAAGAAATATAACGAAGCACAAAACTTGTATTTAAACAAAAATCATGTCAACAGATATAACAACACAACAACCAACAATCAGGGTAGACAATACCGAGATAGAATGTGTGGATAAATTTTAATACTTAGGAGCAAACATCAACGGTGCAGGAGACTGCATGGCAGAAATAAGGAAGAGATTGGCAATAGCATATTGCAAAATAACACGGTTGAAAAACATATGGAAAAACAACACAATAGAAACGAAAGTTCTAATGTAACGAAATTTTTTTTCCGGTTGCAACATACGGCTGTGAAACATGGACCCTCAGTAAAACAGCGGCAAAGAAGATCAACGCCTTCGAGCTGAAATGCTACAGAAAGATACTTAGAATATAATGGAAAGAAAATATCAGAAACTCAGATATTATAAACACATTGAAGATTCCAGAGTGTTGGTTACTAAACACAATAACAAAAAGAAAACTACTCCAGTTTGGTCATATAAAGGGACACAACTGTTTAGAAAGACAAATAATGGAGGGAAGAGCACCTGGGTAGAGGAGAAAGGGCAGACCAAGAAGACGATGGACTGACGACATTAAAGATAACATGAATACATCGCTAGAAAATTCAAGCCACATCGCCAAAGACAGAGAGAGGTTCAGAGAGTTCAATGGGAAGACAACGTTCTGGAAGGAATACGTCACATGACACATAACCATAGAAAGTACACTTCATAAATCATAATCAATGTATCACTATTAAATTCAGTTATGATGTTTACAAGCTTGTATGTGATCACAGACGGTGTCATTACTTACTATTTGTGCATTATATTATGTTCTCAATAAAGTACTTTTGGTTGAAACGGTAATTTGTGTTTGTTATCATATATATGTTTCTAGTGACTAGCAAAACTTCATTATCTTGTTTGCAAGTTACGTCTCTCGGATTTAAGTTTTGCTATCGGATTAAGGTTTTGCTATCTGATTAAAGTTGTGCTACGATTAAAGTTTTGCTATTGGATTAAAGTTTTGCTATTGGATTAAAGTTTTGCTATTGGATTAAAGTTTTGCTATTGGATTAAAGTTTTGCTATCGGATTAAAGTTTTGCTATCGGATTAAAGTTTTTCTATCGGATTAAAGTTTTTCTATCGGAATAAAGTTTTGCTATCGGATTAAAGTTTTACTATAGGATTAAAGTTTTACTATCGGATTAAAGTTTTACTATCGGATTAAAGTTTTATTATTGGATTAAAGTTTTGCTACTCCAGTTATCGACTTCTAAAATTAAACATTTACGTAATAAGGAGCATGTAGTCGGACGGCTAGAACGCTGACGTCAGATTCCTGAGATCCCAGGTTCAATCCACGATTTGGACAAGGATTTTTGTCTTTCGGAAGTGCAATAAACATTTCTTAATGTACACGTCGCGTCGACAGCTATGACAAAACAGCCTTTATTTCTACAGCCAAACAGCCTCCTTGAACCCCGTAACAGGAAAAGACGCAGTAATGAAAGTTGATGCGGGCGTTTCTGTTGACGCGATAGCGATCTGCATACCGAAATGTCAACTAAAGAAGCGGAGCAAAATTTATAGCGATCTGCCTTTTTATGAGGAGGTTTTGTGAAGTTTTATGAGGAGGCTTTATGAAGTTTTATGAAGAGGCTTTGTGAAGTTTTATGAGGAGGCTTTGTGAAGTTTTATGAGGAGGTTTTGTGAAGTTTTATGAGGAGGTTTTGTGAAGTTTTATGAGGAGGTTTTGTGAAGTTTTATGAGGAGGCTTTGTGAAGTTTTATGAGGAGGCTTTGTGAAGTTTTATGAGGAGATTTTGTGAAGTTTTATGAGGAGGTTTTGTGAAGTTTTATGAGGAGGCTTTGTGAAGTTTTATGAGGAGATTTTGTGAAGTTTTATGAGGAGGCTTTGTGAAGTATATATTTACTATTATTTTCTCCGTGATGTTGTGATCTATGATGATTGCTACATCATGTCCAGGCTATGCTACCGGATGATGATAACTATGATGTATAGAAGCTCACTTAAATGTGTAATATTCATATTTTGAGAAAGAAATGGGGATGTGTGGTGGAATGAAAATAGAAATGATGGTATTTTTACGTTGATGTTATTTTCTAACCACTCTAAGCAATTTGCTCAAAAACAATAACATTCTTCAAACTCCCACCACAATAAAGCAGGCACACAACAAACAAAGATTCTTCAAACTCTCACACCATAAAGAAGACACAACAAACAAACATTCTTCAAACTCCCACCATAATAAAGCAGGCATACAACAAACAAACATTCTTCAAACTCCCACCACAATAAAGCAGGCACACAACAAACAAACATTATTCAAACTCTCACCACCATACAGCAGACACACACAACAAACAAACATTCTTCAAACTCCCACCACCATAAAGCAGGCACACAACAAACAAACATTATTCAAACTCCCACCACAATAAAGCAGGCACACAACAAACAAACATTCTTCAAACTCCCACCACAATAAAGCAGGCACACAACAAACAAACATTCTTCAAACTCCCACCACAATAAAGCAGGCACACAACAAACAAACATTCTTCAAACTCTCACCACCATACAGCAGACACACAACAAACAAACATTCTTCAAACTCTCACCACCATACAGCAGACACACAACAAACAAATATTCTTCAAACTCTCACAACCATACAGCAGACACACAACAAACAAACATTATTCAAAGTCTGACCACCATACAGCAGACACACACAACAAACAAACATTCTTCAAACTCCCACCACCATAAAGCAGACACACAACAAACAAACATTATTCAAACTCCCACCACAATAAAGCAGGCACACAACAAACAAACATTCTTCAAACTCCCACCACAATAAAGCAGGCACACAACAAACAAACATTCTTCAAACTCCCACCACAATAAAGCAGGCACACAACAAACAAACATTCTTCAAACTCCCACCACAATAAAGCAGGCACACAACAAACAAACATTCTTCAAACTCTCACAACCATACAGCAGACACACAATAAACAAACATTATTCAAAGTCTGACCACCATACAGCAGACACACAACAAACAAATATTCTTCAAACTCCCACCACAATAAAGCAGACACACAACAAACAAACATTATTCAAACTCCCACCACAATAAAGCACGCACACAACAAACATTCTTCAAACTCCCACCACAATAAAGCAGGCACACAACAAACAAACATTCTTCAAACTCTCACCACCATACAGCAGACACACAACAAACAAACATTATTCAAACTCTGACCACCATACAGCAGACACACAACAAACTAATCATCATCACTTGACATTATTTCCAAAACGTAGTCTTCATTATTTATCTATTGAAATCTCCTCGGTCTTGAGCAAGTTGCGAGTTAGTGTTAAAGTCATAGTAATATTTTCTTACAAAAGTTTATCGTCAGGAGCCCCTTTCGATATTGTTTAAATCAAAAACCGTAAATTACTCTTGCCCGATAGTTTTTTCAAAGAAAAAGGCAAATAAGCCAAGCTTAAATCTATAACAACCGTCGAAGACGGATGTATCGGGTTATTAGCGCAAATAAAACGACGATACGGCGCATTTACATTCTCTGGACTACAACTTGTTGGAAATTTATAGAGATCAAGTGAGAATTTGAAAATGATCACTGATGAAGAATCTCTAATGAATCAAACTTTTTAAAAGCTAGATTCCAGGAATTTTCAGGAAAGTTACGGCAACTCTGTAACCCCTCTCCTCCCCCCTCTATCCTTATCAGTCTAACATTCTATTTTTATCTACCGAAACCAAGCTCGACAACGTGCTTTTGTATATCTCTGCCTCGAATTCTAACTTTCATTGGAAACTCTGCAAGTCACAAATATACACTAGCTAGTGCTAAGTCACCTCTCCTTCCATGGTGTGTAGCGATAGAGTATGCCAGGTAGGATGTGTATGTTATGTTGTATCTTAGAGATATTTTCTTAACCGCCTTTTCCTACAGTAATTTGACGTAACCATGTTTCACAACGTGAACAGTTGGTATAAAGTTGGCAGTCTACGGCTATTATCTGGCAATCATTTATGTGATTATCATAAAACCCCATAACAAACACTCCAATATTAAATATTTATGTTCTCATATGTTCTCTTCGTTAACGCATTCATGTTTTTTCACTTTTAAATCCTTGTGGAGTATAGGTCTTAATAAACATCATCATCTTTCTCTTATCTTTATTCCACCCATTTCTTTCCATGTTTTATCCGCCCATCTTATGTATCTCTATCTGTATATTGTCTTTTCTCTGCGTATGCTGTGAGACGTCACAGGATTGAATGATGATCTGTTTTTGGGCTATCGCACGTCTGGTCGCTTCATATGCAGTAATACTGTAACGCAAAATGAGGTAAAAAGGTTACTAAAACACTTACCTAGCCTATTAATAAAAATATATTTTTAAGTTAAGAAACTTCATCACGCTTTCTATTTATTTTTTTATTTTGTCGTTTTCTGTTGTTTGTCTCTTGAAAAAGGTTCAATTTGAGCCGATACGTTGAGAATTGTCCTGTTTAGTTTTATTGTATGTTTTCTGTTTTTTTTCTTAAAAATATATTTTTATTAATAGGCTAGGTAAGTGTTTTAGTAACCTTTTTACCTCATTTTGCGTTACTATTTGTTCATTAGGTTACTGCGGCACCATCCACTTTGTCGGACACTCTCTGGCCATGCAGTAATACTGTGCTGTGTCGGAATGTTGGTAACTTCGTCAAGTAACTTTTTATTGGTCTTCTCTGTGTCTTGTTGTTTCCTTTTCAAGTTGTAAGCTCTTGTCGCTGGCCAATAAGGGTTCATTCTCATTAGGTGGCCGAACCATTTCAGTCAATTTTTCAATACATTTTCATTGATGTTGTTCCAACAGTTATTGTAATCTCTTCATTTCTCACATGTTATCTTCTTGTTCTGTTTGCTGCTTTTCTTAGACATCTCATTTCACACGTAGTCAGCTTTCTCTCTTGTTCTTTAGTTAGAGTCCATGTCTGAAATTGAAATCATAATATTGGGATAAATGGTAAATTAATAATTTGGCTTTTAATGCCCATCGGTATATATGTGCCTCATATATATATAGCTTTATTTCTAACTCATTTGCTCTTCAGAGAATCTCCCAGACGTAGTGGGTAATCCGTCTCGTGACGTTTTGTTTACACGATGGATTTTTTCGGAGATTATCGTTTGACTTGCGTGTTATAAGTGGTACTCGCAACAGGCGTCATGAGGCTTCATTGGAAGTGACTGCACATGTGCGGAGACCCGCGTACAATGAAACGAATCTTTTATGACTTTTTAATCCATGCCTTGTACTTTGTATTCGGATTATATAATATAGCCATTTTTCATACTTTTTGGTAGTAATTTTATATGTATGCCTATATATCTCCTAAGTAAAACTTGAACATTTAGTAATCACCAGAAAGATCAAGGGGAGAAGAAATAGAGAAAGACAAAGAGAGGAATGTCTGGATGGGTGTGACTGTGGCACAAAAAGAAGTCACCAACTGAACTTATTAACAACACAAGAGACAGAGAGTTGTGGAGAAGCATGATTGTCTACGCCACTTTGCATGGTACTAGTTTGATTGATTGATCTATCTCCTGTGCCATTGGTGAACTCGATAAGTTCAAGCAGCCATATGCGACCCGGTTAAACATCAATTGTTGAACAATTTTAAGGTATTATTGAAATGTAGAAGCAGTCATGGTGGTACAAAATATTACAGATCTCTACAACTGATGTAATATCACAACCTCTACAACAGTTGCCATATCACAACCTCTACAACAGTTGCCATATCACAACCTCTACAACAGTTGCCATATCACAATCTCTACAACAGTTGCCATATCACAACCTCTACAATAGTTGCCATATCACAACCTCTACAATAGTTGCCATATCACAACCTCTACAATAGTTGCCATATCACAACCTCTACAATAGTTGCCATATCACAACCTCTACAATAGTTGCCATATCACAACCTCTACAACAGTTGCCATATCACAACCTCTACAACAGTTGCCATATCACAACCTCTACAATAGTTGCCATATCACAACCTCTACAATAGTTGCCATATCACAACCTCTACAATAGTTGCCATATCACAACCTCTACAACAGTTGCCATATCACAACCTCTACAACAGTTGCCATATCACAACCTCTACAACAGTTGCCATATCACAACCTCTACAATAGTTGCCATATCACAACCTCTACAACCGTTGCCATATCACAACCTCTACAACAGTTGCCATATCACAACCTCTACAATAGTTGCCATATCACAACCTCTACAACCGTTGCCATATCACAACCTCTACAACCGTTGCCATATCACAACCTCTACAATAGTTGCCATATCACAACCTCTACAACCGTTGCCATATCACAACCTCTACAATAGTTGCCATATCACAACCTCTACAACAGTTGCCATATCACAACCTCTACAACAGTTGCCATATCACAATCTCTACAACAGTTGCCATATCACAACCTCTACAACAGTTGCCATATCACAATCTCTGCAATTGTTGCCATATCACAATTTCTACAACAGTTGTCATATCACAATCTCTACAACCGTTGCCATATCACAATCTCTGCAATTGTTGCCATATCACAATCTCTACAACAGTTGTCATATCACAATCTCTACAGCTACCATCACAATCTCTACAACAGTTGTCATATCACAATCTCTACAACAGTTGTCATATCACAATCTCTACAACAGTTGTCATATCACAATCTCTGCAATTGTTGCCATATCACAATCTCTACAACCGTTGCCATATCACAATCTCTGCAATTGTTGCCATATCACAATCTCTACAACAGTTGTCATATCACAATCTCTACAGCTACCATCACAATCTCTACAACAGTTGTCATATCACAATCTCTACAACAGTTGTCATATCACAATCTCTACAACAGTTGTCATATCACAATCTCTACAACAGTTGTCATATCACAATCTCTACACCAACTTGCTAGCACAATCTCTACAATAGATGTCATCACACTCTCTACAACAGTTGTCATATCACAATCTCTACACCAACTTGCTAGCACAATCTCTACAATAGATGTCATCACACTCTCTACAACAGCTGCCACCACAATCTCTAAAATATATATCATCACAATCTCTCCACCAGCAGTAATAAAAAAAACTCTACAATAGGTGCCAAATAATAATCTACACGACAGCTGTCATTACAACCTATACAGCAGCTACCATTACAACTTCAATAACAACTGCCATTTTACAATCTCTACAACAACTGTCATAAGAATCTCTACAATAACTAACTTCACAATCTCTTCAAAAGCTGTTAGCACAATGTCAAACAGCTGCCATTGCGTAACTTCTACAACAGCTGCCATAACAATCTCTAAAACAGCTGCCATCACAATCTCTACAACAGCTGTCATCACAATCTCTACAACAGCTGTAATCACAATCTTTACAACAGCTGTCACCACAATCTTTACAACAGCTGTAATCACAATCTTTACAACAGCTGTAATCACAATCTTTACAACAGCTGTAATCACGATCTCTACAACAGCTGTCATCACAATCTTTACAACAGCTGTCACCATAATCTTTACAACAACTGTAATCACAATCTCTACAACAGCTGCCATCACAATCTCTACAACAGCTGACATCACAATCTCTACAACATCTGTCATCACAATCTTTACAACAGCTGACATCACAATCTCTACAACATCTGTCATCACAATCTCTACAACATCTGTCATCACAATCTTTACAACAGCTGACATCACACACTCTGCCTCTACTTCAGTCTCACTTTAAAGCAGTTTAACGTAGTTTCCTCCCCTCATTGTTCCCAAGCGCCGTGACCTAACGTCCATAATTTCCCGACTGCAACACACTGAATACTCACTTTCCAAATCCAACGTACACAATCCTTTATAGGCACGGTGCATGTCAGGCTGCGAGAAGATAAGCTGCAGAAACCTGTCGGCAGGGTGATTGGACAGGTGTAGGCGTGCCTGGAAGCAGGCCATATACTTCGAATAGCTGCTGTAACAGGTAACAGTTTATATATCAGATATAAGTATTTATATTTCAATAACATAATGTTTAGATAATGTCAAAAAGGAATGTAATACTGATAACAAAATATCAAACGCGATTATGTATCATGTTTTTCGTCTTGTAGACTATCTTTAATAAAAAAACCAAAAGTAATTATTTGAAAGATCATTTCTCATCATTGAACCCTCTCATCGATCAAGTCACTACAGGCCCAAAATATATATATTTATTTTTTTTCCTCCAAACCCAAACTAGGATTTATGGCGTTCATGACAATCTCTAGCTCTATATAAACTGAATTTATTGTGGTGGTGGCGCCCCTGTACTGGTTTGGGGCGGTCCATTAATTCATCATCATCATCAAGTGCCGTCTCCGCAACGAAGGTTGGCTGCAACGTATCTCCAACATCTCCTGTCTCTTGTCTTGGTGGTGCACTCTGCTAGACTGTAACCTGTCCATCGTGTAATGTTACTCTCCCACTTGTATCTCTGCCTACCTCTTGATCGCTTCCCTTTGACTTTACCCTCAAGTAAGGTCTTCAATAAGGTGTCATGTCTTTTAATGTGTCCAAAGTATTTTATTTGCCTGATCTTTTGTCCATCAACTACGTCAACATATTTTGGTAAATTTCTACCCCCTTCCCTTCAATTCAATGACTGTGAAGAATTCAGTGCCCGTCCCCTGATTAAATATTTCAAAATTCCCCCTCTTCTCCTTTCCCAATATTTGTTATAGAATAAGAAATGTACGAATAAAATAGTTGTTCTGTTTGATATTTCAGAAAAAATGTTTCGAATTCAATACTGTTGTTGTTATTTTTTTTTGGTCACCCCCTCCCTAATCCACAACCCTTCCCCTCTTACTAACTACTGTCAAACATTTTCAGACTCCTGCTCCCCATTTTCCCAACCGGGGCGGCTCCAGATTAATCAAGTGGGAATTTGAGAATGTACAAACGAACGAGTATATGTGTACTCCAGAAGTGATGTGTCCATGATTGGCTGTTCTACGGAAAGTTCGTCAAATAGTATTTGATTGGGATCCAAGCATTTTGACTTTCTTCGTGCATATATAACAGACATACGAAGACGGCACTCACATGTTTCATATTGGAACCAACAATATTGCTCGTTCTACAAATAGCTACGTGTACTTCTAAAAAAATAGAATTCTAGATTTTTATTCATTCTTTATTAGGAACCAGCATCACTGCACAAAGGGCATTCCCATGCATTTTCTGCTTGCTATTCCGCCAGCCATCTAAATGTATATAAGATCAGTGTCCCAGTCAGTTGTTGGTTGCCGATTCCTCGGGTCTTTCTAATGAGGACAAACTTTCTCCTTTCTTAGTCACTTCCATTTCTATCGTTCCATTTATATCCTAGCTTCTATTTCTATCCTAGCTTCCATTTCTATCCTAGCTTCCATTTCTATCGTTCCATTTCTATCCTAGCTTCCATTTCTATCGTTCCATTTCTATCCTAGCTTCCATTTCTATCCTAGCTTCCATTTCTATCCTAGCTTCCATTTCTATCGTTCCATTTCTATCCTAGCTTCCATTTCTATCCTAGCTTCCATTTCTATCCTAGCTTCCATTTCTATCCTAGCTTCCATTTCTATCGTTCCATTTCTATCCTAGCTTCCATTTCTATCCTAGCTTCCATTTCTATCCTAGCTTCCATTTCTATCCTAGCTTCCATTTCTATCCTAGCTTCCATTTCTATCGTTCCATTTCTATCCTAGCTTCCATTTCTATCCTAGCTTCCATTTCTATCCTAGCTTCCATTTCTATCCTAGCTTCCATTTCTATCCTAGCTTCCATTTCTATCCTAGCTTCCATTTCTATCGTTCAACATGTACATTGTCTTTCTCTATCATCTTCTTCAATTTCTAGTGTATCCATGACTGATGTAAGTAATTCAGACTCTTCTCATCACTTTGCCATCCACTATAGATATACCCGCCAATGTGTCAGCTCTCTCTTTGCCCCTGACTCCCGCATAACCAGGAAAGTAGTTCCATGTGATTCTCTGGTGGTTGTTGAGAATCTCAATATTTTTTATCATGCATTTTCGATCTTGAGCAGCTTATTTTGCGAATCTGATAGAATCACTGTAGGTGTTGGTTCGATATGTGTGGACTGCATCGAGCATGGTGAGACACGTAGAAAACCATGGTCATCCACTGCATCGTACTTCACTTCCAGTCGTCTCGATTCGTCTTGCCACTGGTTTCAGATGAGGTCCGACAAAATAACGAAGTCGACGCTTTGCACAACTTCTCCTCACTTTAATGAAGATCCCCAATGCAAGTCATTTTCCCATCCAGGAACGTAAATATCAAAATCCGTCTACAGTGGTCATTCCATGTCCGAATTGTCCTAGGACATTTACAGCTCGAATAGGGCTCTTTAACCATTTAAGAACTATTATGCATAGACATAATTCTAACTGAATTTTTAAAAGTGGATGTAACAAATGGTCATCATCACTTGTGATAGACGAACACACTCAGGTGTTGGTGGCTACGTTGTCAGTCAAGTCAGAACCGCTGTTATTGCCCCTATCTCCATTCTCATGGCCAATTATGTTGCAGGATAGGAAGCAGCTTTTTCCAACAGATTCTTGCCATTTTGGTAAGCAATTAAGCTCCATCCGCGTCTTTTTGTTTCTCTTGACACTAAGCCATCTGTGTAAAAAAAATTATATTTTGTGGCTGTTAGTACTTTTCAATTAACTCTTGTATCACTCCCTCTGTATTATTTGCAACGCAATCGAGGCTCTTTCTTCATAGCTGTATTACAACATTTGTCAACGACTATCTCTATTCACTTTCATCATAGCTGTATTACAACATTTGTCAACGACTATCTCTATTCACTTTCTTCATAGCTGTATTACAACATTTGTCAACGACTATCTCTATTCACTTTCATCATAGCTGTATTACAACATTTGTCAACGACTATCTCTATTCACTTTCATCATAGCTGTATTACAACATTTGTCAACGACTATCTCTATTCACTTTCATCATAGCTGTATTACAACATTTGTCAACGAAAATCTCTATTCACTTTCATCATAGCTGTATTACAACATTTGTCAACGACTATCTCTATTCACTTTCATCATAGCTGTATTACAACATTTGTCAACGACTATCTCTATTCACTTTCATCCCTTAACAGCCTTTTCCTACTTCTTCCTGTTCTCGGACTGAATATGGTATCTTCTGCCATCCAAGACCTTCTACGATTGATTTGATGCGACTTGTATTAGACTTCTAGATACACAGGGACGTAGCATGCGTCACATAAAAAGGCGACTGTTACTAAAAAAAAATAGCCGAGATATCAAGTTTTCAACCAATTCATACAGAAACAAGTTGGTTCTAGGATAGTTTGCGCACTGATCTCATGCAGCGTGATTTATATTGGAATTTCCGTATGTCCGTACATTTCATTGGCTGACCATACAAAGTGTACTCAAAGCGATAAATGTTAATTCGCATCAGCCAAGATAAGTGACACTGTGTGTGATCAGAAAGAAGGATTATTCTGAAAAATGACTAGGTAAATATTGTCATGGCTATTTGCCGCCTCTGTGACACCAGTGCTACGGACATTTGTATATCTAGGAGTTATCTTTAACGTTTCGGTGACCAACCATATTGTCGACTGGACACGACTTGACATAGGCAGGGCCGTAAATACATTTTCACTAAGTGTAATAGTATCACCATGTCCGAATTCCCAACCTCTTGGGAGTTGTACCGTAATATGAGAGTAGAGAGTCTCACACATTCTTTTGGGGATAATAGAGAAGTGGACAGACCGGGACACATTAGGACCACTGAAAGCAGAGGGTAGCAATTAACGGGGATTGATATCATATAATGAATCTTGACCCGTCTGTCCAAAAATGTTAATGGCAACTTGAAACACAAAAGGGCCGAACACGCCCAAATTGTATACCGCAGTCGACATTGCCGGCGGTAACAGAACACAGAGAGATCGCCGGATTAGATTCAGACTTTTAAGTACGTATCGGGATGGATAGGGTGATTGTGATGTGAATGAACAGAGAGATTGGTTGAAAGAGGTGAGTTGGGGGGAAGGAATTTTTTAGTTAGTTGGGGTAGACCAGTTTTGACAGTTGGGAGTTGGAGTTCGGAGCGCACAGTTGTGCTCGGGACTAGAGTTGAGTTTTGGAGTTCGGAGCGCACAGTTGTGCTCGGGACTAGAGTTGGGAGTTCGGAGCACACAGTTGTGCTCGGGACTAGAGTTGTGAGTTCGGAGCGCACAGTTGTGCTCGGGAGCAGAGTTGAGTTTTGGAGTTCGGAGCGCACAGTTGTGCTCGGGACTAGAGTTGGGAGTTGGAGCTCGGAGCGCACAGTTGTGCTCGGGACTAGGGAGTGAGTTTGGGCCAGCGCCGGACGGGTGCCCCAAAAAGTAGACTCTGTATTTACAGAATAGATCCATACTTTTGGATACGCTTATTTGGTTGAAGATCCAGAATATATTGGATACACATATTTTGGTTGATAGATTATAGAATACTGGATACACATCTTTTGTTGGAAGATTCCAGGAAAATTGGGATACGCATGTTTGGTTGGAGATCTAGAATATTGGATACTCATATCTTGTTGAAAGATTCCAGCAAAATTGGTTACACATATTTTGTTGACAGAGTCCAGTTTATTGGATACAAGTATTTTGTAGAAAGATTCCAGAATATTGGATACACATATTTGTTGATAGATTCCAGAATCATTGGACTGTCAGATTTTCATTGAGAATTGATATTATGCTTTTTCTTTATTTGACGAATGTGGTAAATAAAGTTCACTATATGGGAATTTGGAGTTACAGAGTTGCAACGTTGTTTCATATCTACATTCATGTATATGTAATATGTTGGATATAACTATAAGCGACCTATTTTACACGCTACCACATAAGGAGGGGGATCTACCTAAAAAAAAATCATTCGAACGTTTTTCGTATGTAATACCTGCTTTTTTGCTACGAAATTTCATGCTCATGCTCAGAAAGAATCATCAATGGAGAGATTTTACCGCCTTTATCTGAATTCATAGTTCTAAAGATCATAGTTCTAAAAATCATAGTTCTAAAAATCATAGTTCTAAAAATGCTACGAGTGGAGTTTGAATCCCTTAAACGCACCCCTTATCTACGGACTTGGACACAGGTTTGCCAGATAGTAGAAATTGTTATAGTCCAATTTCACAGATTAAAAAAAATGGCCAAGTCCCTTAGTTTTAATACACAACAAGCTACAGATCTTGACACAATACATTCCGTTCTTACAACTGCATCCTGCTAATCAGTGGCTGTTTGTAAACAAACATAAGAAAAGAATAAAACTGATATATGCGGCATTTCGTCCGCTACAAACAATTACAAAATGTATGGTTATAAGTGGAAACTGAGGAATGAGTGTAGAGGCCATAAACTGGCAAGTATGACTGATGTGGTTAGTCCAATCGGCATCTTCACCTTACAGTAAAGACAGTAGGTTTGTTAACTTATACAGTAACATCTTCTCCCTTTCATTCCCTTTATTCTTCATTCATCATTAAAAGAAAATATCTTTCTAACGTAACTCATGTGACATTTCTCGTCGGTTGCATTGGTTGTCGATACGCAGCATTCACAACGTGATAAATAAAATCATAGGAAACATCAAATGAATCCCTTTATAAGGCTGTTTTCCAATGATCAAGAGGGTCGTTTATTGACGATTAGTCATGGGTAGATCACCTAACCATCTAAATAATCATTTCAAACCCCCCCCCCCCCAATTCTTTAGCGCTACCATACGCCATTATTTTCTCTGTCTGCACTGCTGTCATGTCCCTATATTACCATGACTTGCCAGGTACCCATAAAAATCTGCGTTCTAACTTTCATTCCAGATGTGTTGCGAAAGACAAACAACATTCCTTGATAGCTTTGTTGTTATTGTGTGTTTTGTATTTTTAAACATAGCGCCTTGAAATTTTTACACAGTATCAGTATAGGAAAACATAAAGCAGGTATACTGTTAAACTATTTGGATTTGCCACGAAATTATGGTTCTACGTTTGTACTCGTAACTTAGATCTAGCTGAAATAGTTCGGACATATTACTAAAAATATTGCTTAATTTAAAAAATATCTTCATAACCAACACTCATATATCTCTCCCCTAGCACATATACATACCCCATCACTCACACATACCTACCCCGTCACTCACACATACCTACCCCGTCACTCACACATACCTACCCCATTACTCACACATACCTACTCCATCACTCACACATACCTACCTCATCAATCACACATATCTACCACGATATTCACACATACCTACACAAACACTCGCACTCGCACATACCTACTCTGTCATTCACACCCCTCTCACAAATCCACTTCCTACTACAATAGAACTTGCTACTATTGTACAGGTAGACAAGGAATTAAAGCAGATTGAAACCATATAACACAAGGTGAACAAACCCTACAGGAGGTGAAATCATTCACATACCTGGGCAACAACATAAGACAAGGTAGAGGCAAAGGTGAGACAACGATATCAAGATCAGAATACAAAATGGTACAAAGTAGCTTTAATACAAAATTAAATATATGGAACTGAAATAGAACAAATCAAATTCAAAACTAGAAATATATTTCTATGTGATACAATCTTTGTAGAAGCCTGACCTCACTGTCACTCTGTAAGCCTCCCGGTTCTGTGAAAGCTGTCTAGACTCTTCGTGTATCATATTCAGGTCTTCGATATCCATGAGGATAGTACCCTTGGTTTGCCTATTTTTCTCTTACCTGGAATCTTACTCACCATGATTAATCTTTCTAATTCATTGTGTTTCTCTATATGTTCAAAATATTCTAGCTTTAATTCTTTTTAATTCGTTTTGAGGAGCCAGCCTACTTCTATATTCAGATCTTCACAGATATTTGTGCAGGGTCGTCTTCTTCTTCTTCAGCGTTCATTCTCAAACTCCTGCTGGATCTCTCTAGTAGCAGGACCATGATCCATTCTATATTTCCAGCAGGATGTAGTCCAGAGAATGGAAATGCGTTGTCTCCGTTTTATTTGCGCCAATGGCCCGACACATCCGTATCGGCTGGGATCGTCTTTCTGTCCGAGATAATTTTAGGATCTTTCTATAGCATTTAATTTCTACTACTGATTTTTTTGTTTCGGGTGTCATTGACAAATTTTGACAACCATATTAAATAAAAATGTTAAATCAGTGCTGTTGTGTGTCTCAGAAACATGCAGGACAAACATGATGAATAAGCAACCAGACAACAGCAGTCATCACTGAATGCCTGTGTAGAGCAGACAGTTTGAAATGATGTAAGACCACCAAAGAAGAACTCAAGAACAGAATTAAGCGTGGGTTAGTGCAGAAATTAATTACGATAGCCGTCTGTGGCTATGTCGATAGCAACACATGCAGCAGCAAATACATATTAAGCAAGTTTGACCGTGATGGCTTGAGATTGATAAGCAATTTGTAGTGTGGGCAACGTGTTGCAACTTGAGATTGATAACCAATGTATAGTGCTGGCAACGGGTTGCAATGTGAGATTGACAACCAATGTGTAGTGTGTACAACGAGCTGGATATGTAAAGAATTAGAAGAAATAACTACAAATGAAGCACAGTTTTGACACGAGCCATCGTGGAGCCATTGATTTCATGGGACGGTCATGCTTCTCATTTTCTTTGCAGAGTGTAGCCTCTTTAGCATCTGCATCGCAACTCAAGAAGACGAATCGCCTTGCAATTCACGTAGCCAAGTATTTCGCAATAATTGACAAACATCATCCCTAAAAACAGACATGATCTTTGTGGAGACACTCAGTCTGTGTTCTCAAGTCACTAAGAACCAGGCCAGAAAAAGCGGCACAGAACTGCCTTGCAATTCAAGTAAACAGGTTTTTCGCACGTGACCAACCATATCCCCCCCCCCCAATAAAAAGATGTCATCTATAGATCTATTAACACTCTTATTTATTTATTTTATTTTTTAAAGTAAAAAAGCGTTAATCAGTCATCCAACAGAGAATCGGAACTGTCAGTCATGGTGTACTTGCAAATATACATTAGGGAAGATGGAAACATCTATGGAAGTGTGCTGTGTGCACTGATGAAGATCTGAGGACTATCTAACTAGCAATAACATCAACAACAACAAAAAGGATGGATATGTAAAGAATTAGAAGGAATAACTAAAAATAAAGCACAGTTTTTGCATTGCCATCGGGGTGCAATGGAATTCATATGACGGTCATTAGGTCGTGCTTCTCATGTGACCGAAACTATGTTTTTTTTAGAGTGACGCCTCTTTACCGAAGACGACTCTGCTCACCATCCCCTTAACAAAGGCGTATTTACGGCGCTGATCGCAGATAATAGCCAGAAAGAATGTGATAATAGATGCTAAAAAATGAAGTTAATATTCCCGTTATGATTTTACACAATAAACATATTTTAAACTGTGTACCGGCAAATTGACTCGAAGGCAGAGATGGTGGTTGCTTCTGCTGTGATGTTTTGTTGACTTTGACCATTTTTGCTAAGGTTGTTTCTGATCTGTTCCGAGAGGCAATCTTGGACAACTGACTGGGCTGAGGTCATCGCAAACAACATCGCAACAGCTGTAATTATCATTAGAGATCAGTTTATTATATTCGCATTGTAAAAAGAGAAAAATTATACATTTTTTTCTACAGATTATTTTATATATGTTATTTTATCTAAATGCTATTTTATCTACATATTATTTTGTCTATAGCTTATTTTGTCTAAATGTTATTTTATCTACAGGGTATTTTATATACAGGTTATTAAATATATACAGGTTATTTTATATACATATTATTTTATCTACATATTATTTTATCTACAGATTATTTTATCTAAATTTTAATTTTATCTACATGTTATTTCATCTATAGGTTATTTTATGTACATGTTATTTTATCTAAGGTTATTTTGTCAACAGCTTATTGTATCCACAGTTTATTTTATCCACATGTTATTTTACCTACATGTTATTTTATCTACATTATATTTTATCAAACAGGAAAACCATTGGATATTAACAGTGCACAAGTTTATGCACTCACATCAAGCGGTTCAGAGAGGACATCGACATATTATATGGAGAACTAGAAATTGCAATGAAACAGTGTACAAATCATGAAGTAACTATAGTGATGGGGGACTTTAACGCAAAAGTAGGTGATACAGAAATAATGGTTGTATCAAAGAGACATACACCACCAAGATGCAACATAATAATTAATAACACAAAATTAACACAAGTTGAAAAAGTGAAATATCTTGGCACCCTGTTAACATCAGAAGGTAGATGCTCAAGTGAGATAAAGAGCCGAACAGCACAAGCCAAATCAGCATTCCAAAAAATTAGAACCATTTTTTGCAATGGAAGTCTATCAATGCAGACCCGAATTCGGGTGCTGAGATGTTATATCGAACCGATTCTTTTTTATGGATGTGAAGCATGGACTATAAACAAGAAAATTCAAAGTGAATTTGAGGCTACAGAAATGTGGTTTCTGAGAAGAATGATGAAAATACCATGGACAGCCAAGAAAACTAATGCAGAGGTTCTCATTGATGCTGGCGTAAAAAGATCAATCATATCAAACATTAGAGGCAGACAGTCAAGGTTTCAAGGCATGTGCTGAGAAGAACACAGCTTGAACACTTAATAACCACTGGAAAGATCAAAGGGAGAAGAGATAGAGGTCGACAAAGAGAAAAGTTACTAGATGGGCTTGTATCATGGCACGGTAGAAGCTCACCAACCGAGCTTATTGACACCACAAGAGACAGAGAGTCGTGAAGAAACATGATCGCCTACGTCAGTCGGCATGGCACTTGATTGATTGAGGTGATACAGAGATAAAGGATGTGACGGGAAGATTTCGTTTAGGGGTTAAGAATGAAAGGATGTGACGGGAAGATTTCGTTTAGGGGTTAAGAATGAAAGAGGTGACTTATTGATTGAGTGGGCACAAGCACATAACTTAATAATAGGGAATGCATGGTTCAAGCAACATCAAAGAAGGATGTGTACATGGATTAGCCCAGAAAATAATACACGGAACCAAATTGATTACATTTTAGTCTCTAAAAGACATTAAAACAGCATTAGATATATGTAAACAAGGCCAGGTGCTGACTGCAACAGTGATCATATACTACTGGTGGGAAAATTTTGTAAAAGATTAAAGAAGATCAAGAGATCACTAAGAAATATGAAATTATATTTAGCACTATTTAAATCAGATGCTGACATTAAAGAAAGATACAATATAACTGTACAAAATAGATACAATACCATTGAAAAGATTCAGAGTATTGAAGATCAATGGAACATGCTAAAACAGTCGATAAACCAAACATCTAAAGAGATAATTCCAAAAGTGAAACATACATCAAAACAAAAATGGATGACTCAAGAAATATTAGAATTGATGAGCAACAGAAGGAAAAATAAACACAAGATAGAGGAATATCAGAAAATACATAAGGAGATACGAGAGAAATGCAAAATAGCAAAAGAAAGTTGGCTGAACAAGAAATGCACAGAAATAGAATTGCATTACAACCAAGATACAACATTACTATATAAGAAAATTGAGATGATAACAGGAAAGAGAACGCAAACAGTTACAGGGTGTCTAAAATCTAAGACAGGGCAGGTATTAATGGCAATAGATCACATAGTACAGAGATGGTAAGAATATATCAAAGAACTTAATGATAACAATAGACCTGAGAAAAAACATACAAGATAACGGCTAGGGTCCATCAATACTCGCAGCTGAAGTAAGGGAGGCCATAAGACACATGAAATATGGCAAACCCCAGGACCAAACAATATAAAATTAGAGGAATTAGCAGCTTTAGGTGACTTTGGAGTTGAAATAATCACAAAATTGATAATTGGCGTATATAATAGCGGACACATACCCGATGAGTTAATGAGATCCAAATTTATAGACTTACCTAAGACACCAGGGACCACCGAATGGGAAGAACATCGCACAATCAGCGCCATGAGCCAAATAACACAAATACTTTTCAGGATCTTCACGAAGAGAGTGAGAAACAAAATAAAACAGAAATCAATCCAGAACAATGTGACTTCGTAGAAGGCAAAGGTACCAACAAAGCTATATATATTTTGAGAACACTAATTGAGAGGTATATAGTGATAAAATTGATCTGTACCTCATTTTTTATAGAATATACAAAAGCATTTGATAAAGTTAAACATAGTAAAGTTATACACATGCTAGAGAATTTTAACATCGACAGTAAGGATTGAAGAATTATCAAGAACATGTACTGGAATCAAACAGCAGCAATAAGAGTGGGAAATAAATTTGGTCCTTTTCAACAAATAAAACAAGGAGTTAGACAGAGATGTGTACTTTCACCAGACCTGTTCTTTTTATACAGTGAAAACATAAATAGTGCAGTAGTTGATATCCCAGTAATATCAGTGGGAATACATAATAATGTGATATATAATAATTTAAAAATAATTTGAGATATGCGGATGACACTGTTCTGGTTGCTAAAAGTGAGGAAGACCTTCACGATTTAATTAATGTAGTAGTCACCGAAAGTGAAAAAGAAAGGTTTCTTCCTAAATATAAGACAACAGGCTTAATGGTAATATCAAAGAAACAAAATACGACACCTTGCAAGATCAAAGTGAATGATATAGTATTAAAACACGCCTACCAATTCAAATATTTAGGTACAACGATTACAGCAGATGGGAGACGTTTAACACAAATGAAAACCTAAATAGTGCAGACAAAAACAACATTCAGAGAAATGAAAAATATATTGTATAATATGACCTGGCCATTAGAGATGAGGAAGAGAGTTCAGCAGTGCTATATAACTCTGATTATACTAACATATGGGTGCGAGTCTTGGACAATAAACAAACAGGAAAGTTGGAAATAGAGGCAATAGAGGTGTGGTTCTACAGAGGAATGCTGAAAATACCATGGACTGCCAGAAAAACTAATGTGCAAGTGTTGAAAGAGACACATGCGAAACGGACCTAGCTTTAACAATCGTATATGAAAAAGACAATCTTCATTCTTTGGCAACTTCATGAGACAGGGATGTTTGGAGAACATAATCACAACAGGCAAGATTGAAGGCAACAGAGACAGAGGGCGACAAAGTGAGAAAATATTAGACAGTTTGACAACCTGCCACGGCAGGGAAACAACAACGATCTTGATACATAATATTGGAGACAGATAGCCGTGGAGAGCCATGATCGTCTACGCCAGCCGACATGGCACCTAATGATATTTTACATACATGTTATTTTATCTGCATGCTATTTTATCTAAATTGTATTTTATTTATATGTTATTTTATCTACAGTTTATTTTATCTACATGTTATTTTATCTAGATTTTATTCTATAGACGCTATATCATCTACAGGTTATTATATCTATATGTTATTTTATCTACAATTTATTTTGTCTACATGATATTTTAACTGCACGTTTTTGTCTACAAATTATTTTAACTACAGGTTATTTTATCTAGCTTAATTTATCTAGATTATTTTTTCAAAATGTTATTTTATCTACAGGATATTTTCTCTACATGTTTTCTCTCTACATATTCTTTTATCAATATGTTATTTTATTTTCATGATAGTTTATCTAAATATTATTTTATCTGCGGTACTTTTTCTACATACTATTTTATCACATGTTATTTTAGCTACATGTTCTTTTATTTACAGGTTATTTCATCACAAGTTATTCAGCACGGGGTTTTCTACAGCTTTACAAGAAGAGTCTGTTGTCACAAAGAGTTGGCAGGATGTTGCGTCCTTGAATCATTATTCACGAGTATAGCTACAAAATAGTTAGTTAGCTAGTTAGTCGCTCGATCATCGTCACTGCACTCAGGACAATTCCATAGGTGCTCATATCTCTCCTTGAGTGTATCCGCCATTACACGTTGACTGACGGTCCCAGTACGCAGTTGATTGACAATCATTCTTTCTCGCCCACGAAATCACTCCTTCCTAGCGACACCACATTTCAAACCAAGCTCCCTTATTCTATTCATGGAACAAAAGTCATCGTCATTTATAGTCATTTGTTCGTGCTCCACCAACAGCCGTAGTAGCAGCGTGTGTGGCTAACCTATCTGCTCTTATTACCCCTGACTCTCACATGTCCCAGCACTTTACGCACACAGGAAATCTTCACTGCATACAACCACTGTTTCTGAATGTACCCCACCTGAACTTTCACAATCATGCTCATCGAGTCACTGAGTATATAGGCATGCTCGAAGACAGTCTGCGAGCACGCCCATTTCAAAGCTTTGGTTACTGCGAAAATATCCATTGCCATGCTACTTGTTCTATGAGCGAATCCACCACATTCCTCTCTGATGGATGATCCCCCCCCCATCTTTGAGCCGTGAAGGCCCAGGCACTCCTGATGTGTCTCCCAACCGACCCACCCTTATATATATAATCATATCACCTTCCTTGAAATTCTCACCGACCTGAGCGAGCACCTCCGACTCCACCACTGTCGGACACCATTCCTTGCATTCTTTATTGAGTGTTAGCATTACTTTGATGGTTGTCGGACAATCTAAGGGCGCCCGACTCCATTCCGCACTAGGTAGCACGCCCTCTAATCTACACACACATTGCATAACATCCTCTGCACGCCCCATCCACAACTGTCCTCTGTTGAGTCGACTGCCTTTCACTTTGAGATTCTCAGGGTATAGAGAGTGCTCTTTATGTTGTTGTTTTTTTTTGTAGGTAGTCCCGAACCCTGCACATTTGTATTCTTTGCTCTGCAGTTTGGTAATCAAGTAAGATAGCTTTGTTTCTAATATAGCTACAAAATGTATGAGCCTAGTGTATACCAAGCCCTTTTTCAGAATAGTGACATCACGCCGCTTCACGCCTTTGCTTATTCCACTCGTTTTGTGCTTTTTCATGTGATGGCGATACAAAGTACAAAAAATTAGTCTCAATATTAAACTGAGTGACTGTGCGAGATCAGAAAGTTGGACAATATTGGAGAAGGGCATAGTATTTAATTAGTTAGTTCGTTCCTTTCGTGCCACAGGCATGGGGCAGAGGTTTTGATTCTCCGTGCGTTGCGAACCGCTGTATGTACTTTTAGTTCTTGTATGGACTTGAAACCTAGTATTTCTCCTTCTTTATGGTGATTTTTAGGGTAATTCTGTATCTTCCTCTTTTTCTTTACCCCTCAGGTATTGTATTTTATTTAAGTGTTTGCTGGTTCAATCAGTTTTTTAAAATCTAATCTATGAACGTGTCCCATGTATTTCCCTCTGCGTTTTCTTATAACATTTGAAACATATTCTTGATGTGTTTTATTTCTTAAGTCGCTATTTATAACGAAATCGTTCCATTTTATGTTTAATAATTTTCGGAGACATTTGTTTTCAAAGCTGTTTAACTTTTGGTCCGTTCATGTGTTGATTTTCAGCTTTCCATAAGCCAAATGGGTTCAACACCCTTTTGAATATCTCTAGGGGGATCTCCATAGTGCAGTGGTTAAACTGTTCGCCGTGTGCTCAAGAGGTAATGAGTTCGAATCCGGTTCGTGTCGTCTTGTTTACAAGGTGGATTTTTTCGAGATCCCTGTGGATTACCACTTAAAGCTACGGAGTTGTACAAGTTACACCTTTAATACGACATGTTATGAGTGGTGCTCTCGGCATGGAAACAATAAAACATACACATTACAATATACAAAACATATTCAATGTTTCAACCATAAGGTCTTTATTAAGATACACTATCAGACAAAACATCAAAAGGCGATGAATTGTCACACCACACAAACGTATTCAACGGAAATATGGAGATGAGATGCCGGAAGGACAGGAAAACGTAAATATATGTGGAAACGAAACGATCAAAAAGATGACGTAAATGACGGAATAAAATGAATAAAGACCAAGACCACACCAACCAAGTACTAGACAAAAGAGTGATCGGAATTGAGTCCAAAAGGCTTGAGGGTACTCAACTAAAAAATAAGGCAATTTTCTAGAGAGTACGCGTCATTAATGTCATCTTTTTCTTGGTTTCGTTTCCACATATATTTACGTTTTTCCTGTCTTTCTGACATCTCATTTCCATATTTCCGTTGGATACGTTTGTGTGTTGTGATAATTTCCATTCGTCATCTTTTGATGTTTTGTCTGATAGTGTATCTTAATAAAGACATTTTGGTTGAAACCTTGAATATGTTTTGCGTATTGTAATGTGTATGTTTTTTGTGTGCTCATCATTACCCACTAGTTTTAGTTATAGTCAGTCGTGTCTGAGTGAAACTATTATAAAAACCTGTGTTTTACGTAAGTACAATAGGTTTATTACCAAATGTGGCTGGATCGAATTTTCTATAATAGTTCTGAGAGTGAAGATGTGGTCTACACATGAACGATTAGGTCTAAAGTCAGCTTGCTCTTCTCTAAGTCTTTGATCAACAGCTTTTTTCCTTCTTTCCATTAGAAAGCTAAAAAAAATTTTTCCTGGGATCGATAGTAATGTATTCCCACGCTAGCTGTTGCAGTTTGACAGGTCTCCTTTCTTTGGTAGTTGAAGGTTACACCATATTTCCAGTCTTTTGGAGGGGATTCTGTCTCCCATACATCGTTCATTATAGAAAGTAGCCAACAGTAAAGCCACCAACGGAAGGAGTTGTCAGCTGATTTCAGCTTTTCTCCTGAGATTTCATCATTTTCACAGGCCTTGTTGTTTTTCAATTTCTTGATAGCCTGTTTCATTTCGTTTACTGAGATGTTGCAGTGTTAAGCATTTATTGTAGACATAATTTCTTATGATTAAAAAATTGGCAATACTGTTGGATGTGGTCTGTTTAATAGTTCTTTGAAATGTTCTGCCCAGCTGTCTTGCTGAGCTTGTTGTGAGAATATAATTTCGTAGTATTTACTGTAAGAGAAATTTCGGCTACTTTTGGTAACTATCGTCCGTTTTCGTGACATATAGCATGACCATATATGGGTTTAGAATACCATGATTTCAAACATGACTCAACACTTAGCATTCAACTTACAGCAGTAACTAGAGTGTAAAGAATTGTAAAATTAATGTGAAAAGTGTACGCACTATCATCAATTACTATTGTTTCAAAGAAGATCCTGAAATTGTATACCGTCGACGCTCAGGCACAAACTCTTGACATGGTGTTCCGTGTTGATTAGTGTAAATGCGACACTGTGACATCACTTCATTCAATTTCGCGTTAGATATTTTTTTCAGTTCTTCAATCTTGATTTAGGAAGATGTGTGCCAACAAGCACACAACTGTAAATAATGCTACTGGGCGCCTCTACTACTACTGCCACCACTTTCTGCTGCATAACTACTATCAGAGCCTATACTACTAGTTACACTTTTAATACGACTATTATCACCACCACTACTACGACTACTACCAATGTTACTTCTAAAATAACTATTACTTATACAACAACTACTACTATTAGACCTACTACTACTACACAGCAGCAACTACTACTACTGTTACTACTATAATACTAACTAATGATGATGATGGTGTTCCTCCTTCGCAAGCGAAGATGAGCATGGCATGTATATATATATATATATATATATATATATATATATATATATATATATATATATATATATATATATATATATATATATATATATATATATATAATAGTAATAATTAAAATTGGTAATTAACTAATTTGGTTTGTGAGTTCGTAGATACCCGATGAGTCCGATTCGTGCACGGAAAGTTCTATTGCAGTGCATGCAGGAGTGCTGAAGGTTCGGGTTAGGAGAATGTATGGATTTGTCCTTTCGCTTCTTGCGCTTGTGGATTGCCCGCAGTGGTCTTTATTTTTCAAATCTCGTGATGCCAGCAGTGATCTGGGTGTGCTAGGCTGAGCGATCAAGTGCTGTAGTCTCCCATGAGCTAGGATCGATGCTGCAGTTCCTGAGAGAGCTTTTTATGTGATCCTTGAAGCGCTTTTTCTGCCCTCCACTTGAACATTTGCCTTCGCACAACTCCCCATAGAATAATCTCTTTGGAAGGCGCTTGTCTGGCATACGGACGATGTGGCCAGTCCAGCGGAGTTGGAACCTAGTCAGCATTGCATGTATGCTTTGCATACGGGACTTCTGAAGAATTTCCGTATCTGGTACACGATTCTGCCAACGTACTCCCATGAAATTTCGTAGGCACCGAAGATGAAAAGAGTTAAGCTGTCGAGCGTGTCTCGCATATACAGTTCAGGATGACGCAGCATAAAGCAATGTTGGTAGAACCAATGCACGGTACACGTCCAACTTAGTTGTCAGACTGAGACCACGTCTGATCCAGACGTTGGCAACAAAGGCTCCCGAATGATGCACTGGCACGAGCAATACGCTGGGCAACATCCTCATCAATTGTCGCATTTTGTGCTGCCGAGATATACAAACTTATTGGCAGTATTAAGTTTTTGTCCCTTTACTGTGATCATTGGCTCTGTGTAGGGGACACCTGGCGCTGGTTGATACATTACTAAAGTCTTCGCGGTGCTGATGGTGAGACCGAACGCATCACAGGCCAGAGAAAAGAGGCCCATGCTGTCTTGCATGTCTTTCAGACTGGTAGCATTTAATGCACAATCGTCGGCGAACAAGAGGTCGCGAACAATGTCCGTCTTAGTTTTGATACTAACTAATACTTTTATTGCCACTACTACAACGACAACCATGAAGGCATACAATTTTAAAACAAGGATTTGTAAAATAAAGGGAACGTTTAATAGCGACTTACCTATAGATGGGCTAAGCAAATACATAAGTACACTGTTCTAAATTTAGTTCACGAAGTGGCAAAATGAAGAACTACATTCAGTTCTTTTTTAGTTCACCTGAAAGTATTTTTAAAGGATTAACTTTAGAGAACTTTAATTATAGATTAACTTTAGAGAACTTTAGAGAAATTAAAATAAAATAATATAAATTAAGGATTTAAATTTACCGGTAATATAGAATAGGCAAAGGCTGCTTGCTGTGGATTGTTATGAAGAAGTCAGAAGGAGGTTGGTTATCGTGTCAAAGAAGCTGATACAAATGAAAAACATATGGTTGGGCTACTGCAAAACAACAAAACTAACATTCCTAAGAACTTGCATATTCCCAGTGGAAATATATGAGTATGAATCCTGGACAATCGCCAACAAAGTGAAAAATAAAATAGAAGCATTTGAAGTAAAATGTTACAGAAAAATCATAAGAGTACCATGAATCAAAAGATCACCAATGTAGCCATCACGAAAGAAATTAATGTAATAGAAAACTGGCTAAACATCATGGTTCTTTCCAGAAAACTTCAATATTTTGGCTATATCAAGCGCCTTGACAGCCTAGAGAAGACCATAATGGTAGATGACAGGGAGACGAACAAGAGGTAGACAAGAAGATTATTGACTCACGACATTAAAGACCATGACAATAACAGAAGCAGGAAGACTGGCTCAAGATAAACAGAAGTTTCGAAGGGCTGTGATGACTGCTACATCCTGTTTCGGGTATGCTGCCTGGTGACGAAAGACTGCTTGATATGCATCAAATGGAAGCAACTAGATAGTATTAACTCTTTCATTGTCAGTGTTTGACTCAGCTGAGTATACCACAGGGCCGTATACGCGACTTTGATCAAGTGAAAAGGGGAGAGCGTTTCCACTAAAAAAAGGATAATGATTTTTTTTTAACTTTCGTGCGAAATGCCTTTGGCTAGCGGGTTACTTTCTTTGGTACTTGTTTCGAAGCACTAAATGCCAAGGTCTTTATTTTATCTTCATAATGCGGAAGGGAGGGGAAGGGGGAAGCTCCCTCTTAGCACCCAGGAGCTAAAATATGGGTTGTAAGTTGGAGATCAGCACTGGCCGATTGACCAAAAAAAAAAAACCGAATTTCAATACAACGATTAGTGATTCAGAGAAAAAAACTGTTTTTCAATACAACGATTAGTGATTCAGAGAAAAAAAAACTCATTCAGAATACTATCTTTAAGTGAGTGCTACAAAGTGTGCATAGTCCTATCGGAGAAGAACAGGCAATTCGACGGTCCCGAAAGCACGCTGTTTGCGTTAAACAAATCGGATACTTATCCCTAATCCTCCCACAAATAAAAGAAATCATACTCACGATTTCCATTTAATGGTCCCAGCGGTTTTCAATTTCGGTTGAGCTGAGGTAAATTATGTCAATGTGATTTTTGGAAGAACGTCGATGTCACTAAATAAATCAAACCCCTGGTCATTTTGATAGCATAAGTTTGTATAACTTCTCTCTGGTCGGCCTTATTTCTCTCCAGATCTTCCGATAAGATACCAATATTGTTACTATTGTTTGTGTACATTTGCTAGATACCAATATTGTTACTATTGTTTGCTTACATTTGCTAGATACCAATATTGTTACTATTGTTTGTTTACATTTGCTAGATACCAATATTGTTACTATTGTTTGTTTACATTTGCTAGATACCAATATTGTTACTATTGTTTGTTTACATTTGCTAGATACCAATATTGTTACTATTATTATAAGATCTTATGGGAAGTTAATCGTTCATCCTCATAAGATATGCAAACTATTTGATCTGCTGTTTTTCTATATATTCGATGCATGATCAGATACCTATTATCTTTCTGATGTTCTCACTGCGCATTTTGTCGAGTCTGGCGACTCCAACAGCCTTCTTTAGACATTTCATTTCGGAAGTGTCGATCTTTCTTGTAAGTGTAGATGTCAGTTGCCAAGTCTGGAATTAGTAGCATCATCATTATCAGGTGCCATGCCGGCTGGCGTATGCGGTCATAGCTCTCCACAGCTCTCTGTCCACAGTATTATGTATCAAAGTCGTTGTTGTTTCCTTGCCGTGCCAGGTTGTCAAACTGTCTAATATTTTCTCACGTTGTCGTCCTCTGTCTCTGGTGCCTTCAATCTTGCCTGTTGTGACTATGTTCTCTAAACCTGCCTGTCTTCATGAAGTGGCCAAAAAAAAGAAGATTGCCTATTTCTTATATTGTTGATTAAGGTCCTTTTCGCCTTTAACTCTTTCAACACCTCTACATTAGTTTTTCTGGCAGTCCATGGTATTCTCAACATTCTTCTGTAGAACCATATCTCTGTTGCCTCCAATCTCCCACTTTCCCGTTTATTTATTGTCCACGACTTGCACCCATATGTTAGTATAGGGGTTATATAGCACTGCAGAACTCTCTCACCTCTAAATACAAAGTCATATTACACAGTATATTTTTCATTTTTCTGAATGTTGTTTTTGCCTGTCCTATTCTGCATCTTATTTCTGTTGAACTTCTTCCATTTGCTGTAATCATTGTACCTAGATATTTGAATTGGTGGACCTGTTTTAATACTATATCATTCACTTAATAATATATTCATATACAATTGGTAGCATAGTGTTGGTATAAAGATGCTCTTAATCAATGTTTTCTTTACTACCGAGACATTTCCATAGGCAGGTCTCTACTCAGATCATCGTTTCAGTTAATTTTTCATTCACTTACTACTTTCAGTCATATCATTTCATGTTCGACATATTTCTCAAAAACTGTTCATAAAGTTTTGCAATGGACAAACACCCAGAATTGCACAACGTGAAACAGCAAAACTTCATACATTAACGATTCTGAAACATCAGTAATCACTGGACAATCATAACTGCAGAAGAACATTCGATGGCCTATTTAGAACTAACATTTAATATGTAATATTCACGCACTATTGCTTCAATTTCTAAGACTAATCTTTAATCTGTAAATATACGCAACATTGCTTCAATTTCCTAGTGCATTAAAACAGAAATACTTACCAAGTACAAAATATGTCAAGGTAATGTACTATCCTAGACCCCTAAAACATTTAGTGGCTCCGAATAAAGATTTGTGTTTTTCTTGTGTTTTCAACTAAAGCTTTGACATTTTTCACATCGTGTTTTAACTTACTTAAGGTCAGACGTGAAATACCATCGCTTTTGAGGATTTCCTTGTTAACAAATAATTGCGCTCGACGCGAAGTGCAAATACAACAAAGAATGTCCAGATACAGAAATACACTATCATGACTTAACGTTACTACCACCTAGTGCTAAAGCAAGTAGTTGAAAAAAAATTGATAAGCTCAATTCCCCCCTCGTCCCTTTTCCTCCCATCCCTCTGGAAAATAAAATAAAATAGTTATCAATGTAGTAATGGCACCATTGTCCACCTCACGATAAAACTGCAATAAATAAAGGCATAGTGGATTTCAAAAGACAAAAAGGTCACCAAAACGACCAGAAGAACCTTTATTTTTTATTGCAGGCCCACCGACCACCTTTAAGTTAGATTTACAGCTCCGCCAGTGATAGGACTACTTGTGAATTGTATCGAAGTATCATTGGTTGACAACAGTTAAATAAATCAAAAAACCAACAAGAAATGTGGGGCCACCCTGAAGACTACACCAAACAAACAAAAATATTGCAAAGAAAAATGATTGATCATTGTGTCTCTCTGTTGTTTTTTTCTCAGCGTGTTGTAAGACGTCGCAGGGATTTAACAACGAATTGTTTTTCAGTTATGACCAGTGTTACTACTCAACATTTTCGAAAGAATCAAAACCCCTTCCTCGATGACAACACATCTACGGCAGTTATAGATCGGAAATGTCCTGATATGATTCCTTGTAAGAAATTATATAACAGGGAACAGTTGAAGTTGGGAGAAACAGATGAAAACAGATGACAAAGAAAATCATGCACAGACAGCGTCATGGGGCTGGACTGGTCAAGATATTTTCACACTCATCTGCATTGTTGAAGATAGAATATACTAGAGATTACGTATGTTGTTTCAAAGTTAGTCAGTTAGTTAGTTAGCTAGTCGTCGGATCATCATCACTGCAAACTAGACACGCCCATAGTTGCTCTGATATCTCCATGAGTGTATCCGCCATTACACTTCTGCTGACAGTAACGGTTCTATGCTGGTTGACCATCATTCTTCTGCGCCCTCCAAAATGTTCACTTCTGGCAACACCGCATTTCAAATCCTGATCTTTAATCATGGCCATTGAAAAGGAATCATCATCAACATTAATCTCACTCTCGTGTGCTCTATCTCTTAAAGAGTTCAAAACGTCAGCCCGATCCATTGCCCCATGCCACAATCGCGCATGACGCCAGCTGATCTGCTTTTACTGCCTCGAACACCCACATGTCCCTACACGAAAATAAATGTAACCACTTTCAGCCTCGCCTTTCTCAAGGCATCAATCCACAGTTTGCGAACGAGACCTACTTGTACCTTCCTAATCATACTCATAGAGTCACTCATGATGAAGATCTGTGTTATCTTTTGTGTGCATACCCACTCAAATGCCCTGGTCACCGCCATCGTCTCCATGGTCATGCTACTCGCAGTAACCGCAAAGGCACCACTCTCCTCCCTGATCGTTTTACCTGCGCACTGAGTTGTGAAGGCCCAAGCACTGCGAACATACCTAATCACAGATACATCAGTGTATATAATCACATCCTCCTCTTTGGCATTCTCACTGACCCCAGCCTGCACTTCTTTTTCCACAGCTGTGGGACGCCATTCTCTGCATTCTCTGCTAAGTGATATTACTACTCTCAAACAAGTTTCGAAATCTGTGGGTAGACTTATCCATTCCGCACCTGCTGCCACATCTTGCAATCTGCACACGTTTTGTATAACATTCTCAGCACGTACCATCCACGACTTCCCCTCTCTTAAAGTCTGCTGCCTTTAACGTTCTTATTTCGGAATGCAACGGGTGTTCTTTATCTGCATGTATTTGAACGTATACTCGTGCACAGCAATGCTGTAATCTGTGCTCAGCTATTGGACAGTCAAGTAGGTATCGCATAGCTCTTGTCGATGTGTCTCTTGTGCACTCAGGTATGATACGCATTGTTGCATTCTGGATTCTATCCCGTCTTTAGATCTGAGTTTGGCTAAGAGTCAGAATTGCCAGTGCATATTCCACCACAGCCACCAGCAAACCTTGGTAAAATAAAAATAACAACCTCTGCTTGTTTTTTTCATGTTGTTTCATCCAATGTGGACCCCTGTGACCCTGACGGGGTATAGGCCTTATAGTATTGTAAGATAGCAAGAAGAGGAACGTGACGTAAAGTGGGGACTGTTGATGGCCTTTCCTGCAAAGACGATACATCATCTTAAATGAATAACCTATTGTAACATTACGCTTCTGAAATGTTTACGGGAAATTGTCACTTTCTTAAAAAAATATGCACCAACCTTGATTAAGAAACTCTAAAAAAAATAGATCAGACTTAGTCAATCGTCTCATTTTATCCGCATGGTAACTCTCCACACCCCCCCCCCCCCCCACAAAAACAAATACCCAGAAATAAAAGAAATGTACCCTTGAAAAACGTGTAATGACGATGTAGACAGGAGATCCACACAAGTATGTCATTCGTTGTTTGGTTGATAAGGGATTAAAACCTCCGTTAGGTTTAGGTATGTTGATATCGTCTTAGCGGGAATACACTTGAAATTCCAGCAAGTTTAATTCACGTTTTACAGCAAACACACACACGGTTAGACGGTTTAGTGAAGGTCCCACTGGCTCCGTGAACTGCTCTTCCACGTGATCTGGTGGTAAAAGTATATGCGAACCACTGGTGGTATATTGCCGACCCATCTGTGTCTCACAACATCCATGTCATCAACATGTTCGGAGATGAGTTCTTTGAACTCAGCACCCACACTCATATGACTATTCCAAACTCTCTATTGAGTGCAAAGATGGTCTTGAATAGATATCCATTCGTCTCCAAGACAGACTTGAAAAAACTACTTAGCGAATTGTCTTACCAGTATAGGGTAACCATGCTGTGGATACCCTTTCACTGTGGAATACCAGGAAATGAAAAAACAGACCAATTGGCTAAGGAAGGTGCTGCCGAAGACCAACCAGATATACCAATCACCTACCATCAGAAAAAACAGATGACCAAGTCAATAAGAAAGCCACAAACACTAACACAAGATGACTATCATATTATGAACAGACCAGAACAATTTATAATTCTACGTCTCAGAACAGGACACAACCGACTCCGCAGTCACATGTATACAAAGTTCAAGATTGGCAACACGGCCATGTGTACATGTGGACAGGCAGTATAGAGTGCCAAACATATACTTCAAGAGTGTTCGGAGCATGAAACGCTGAATCAGACATATTGGCCAGAGGAAAGAACACTGGAATCAAAGCTCTATGGGACACTGTATGAACTACAAAAGACAGTGAGTTTTATTATGGAGAGAATTACAGATATAGACATGTTTCAAGTGAACGAAAGAAGAAGAAGAAGTCACCAAGATCGATGCCTTCTGGTGCACACATATTTTTTTTCCAACTTTTTGTTTCATCTTCTGCATCTATTCTCAGGCTCATGCAGATCAGTAGGATATACTCCACAGAATAGAGTCAGCTGTGCAATGACTTACACCTTGGCTGACGCATCCGGCTTCAGCATAGCTTCTGGGTCAATTTAACAATATGTGGAATGAGACCAGTGCCGTAGATATGTTCTCAAGAGGAGGGGGAGGGGGGTCCTCTTTAAAAAATTAAATCGTGTGTTTTCGTGTATCAGATCTTCTTGATGACCTCTTCGAAAAAGCTCAGGGTGATGGGTGGTGGCATTTTACCCGCCTTTTAGCCAAATTACTAGTACTAAAAATCATGTTCCGATTTGCAAAGGGCATGGAGTTGAACACCCCCAACACTCCATATCTACAGGCCTATATGGGACAACCAACTCCACCTCGAAATCCAATTACTTGCTACTTACGAAATATTTGACAGGTAACAGTGTATCTATCTTCAGATCTTCAGATCCGACAACACAAGGGCAGTTTCCATTGCAAATTAAGTTTATTTAACTACCATTACTTTCATATTTTTCACTAGAAACAATTTCTTAAAGACATTCTTTTTTTAAAAATTGTATCAAAGAACACAAATCCGCTGTTTGGGAAATCAAATTATTCATTGGATGATCCCCTGAGATGACAGAAGACTCTTGACAATCACATTATATTGTGAATCACATCCGTCTGTATCTACTATTACTCTTATTCGCCTTGCTAAACTGGTGCTCACACTCAACTCTTTTGAATTCGATGGACATTTTTTCGATCAGATCAGTGGTAGACATATGTGTCACTCATATAAACAAATATATGTTTCCGCTATTTTATTGAGCAATACGTTAAGTCAAAATATGTTTAGTTTACAGCTGACACAACTGGATATGTCGTTACATAGTGAATTTTCATATTGTTGAAAGTAAATTTTCTCTCAAAAATGAAGTTTTTAAAACTCACAAAGTAAAATTAATTTTTTTTCTCAAGAATGTATTTTCTTGTGTAAAACGAAATTCAAATTAGATAATTAAGATTTTCAGCCATAAAAACCATTATCATTATTTTATCAACATATTTTATTCTTTCCAATCAAGAACACTAGAAAATGAAATATTTGAAACGAAATGAAATAATTTTGCTAAACATTTAAAGTAATGCTCACGTGGGAGACAGGTAATGGAGTTCTACTGGTAAACAACTGACACACTATGACTATCGGATGCCTACATGAACTAATATGGTATTATTTACCACGTATTATTTTCATTCTGTTCTACTAGCAGTACTACCTTTTATTGACTAAACATTGAAATACGTTTAAATGTAAGGGCAGTAACCGTGTAATATACAAATGATACTAAAAATCTAAGTAATTATAGAGTTATGACTAAAAAGGTCGGGCGAAGCATTTCCTACGCGGCTCTCCGCTGCCCTCCGTGAATCCCTCCGAAGAGGTACCTCTTGCAAGGGGGTAATTCACAAGTCAGAAACCACTATTACGCAGGGTATGCCATCTCCCTGCTAAGCACGTTTATGCTTTTCACATTCCGTACAAAGAATTGCACAGGAATTGCTTTTCATCTACATTACCAACAGCGTCTAAAGTCCTAGTCTCAACACTGCTTTGGACAAAAGTCCTGAACAAAGTCCTCCATGGCATTTGTTCAGTGATTTTTCTGTATGCAATGGGGAGCTTTAATTCAAAGCTTTATTTCATACCAAGGGGTACATGTTCGAGTTGGTGTATCCAACACCCGAGTCATGCCTCTTACTTTGAATAGGATCCATTGCGGTGGGAAATATGGCTTCTGTGCGTTCTCGAGAATGAACAGCACTTCCGCCAGTCGGCATCGTGCTGGACAGTTGTATCTTCGTTGCCACTATATCGATTAACATACACAACGCTGACCCCGGCGTGTGTTGCCTTTTGCAGATTTAATGTGTACTCATAGAGTTACCACGTCTTAGCGGGATCTACCTCATAAAAAAAAGTAAAGTAACACATAGCATTTATTAATGCCGTAGGGGTGTGAGATGTTAGCTATCTCACATTTCAAAGGCTCTGCAAATGAGGGCGATAGCCATCTCCTCTCCCTCGCAGTCTTTACTTCCCAGACCCATTTAAGGCTGGGTCGACCCGGGAGCCGTTGCGATCTGAAAAACATTTCCCCCTCAACTGGGGAATGAACCCAGCACCACTCATATGCGAAGCCAGTGCGCTAACCACTGCACTACGCTGCTCCCTATTTAAACAGGCGCCCCTACAATTGTTTTGCATTTTCTGCTGTACGAGACGCAATGCAAAGATGCTTTTCGTCACTGCCGATCAAATGATTTTCACATACTTCCACGGCAACCAGACGACAATAAAGCCAGAAGCAGGCCATGTAAAAGGTGGATCACAGAAATTAGAGACGTCACGGGAACAAGTTTACACACAGCACACAAGAAAGCCATCTCCAGAGAACTCTTCTACCCCTAACACCGTAAGGCAAACAAGGGCCACGGCGAATAGACAGACAGACATATAGATAGACAGACAGACAGATAGATAGATTAGATAGATAGACAGATATATAGATAGATAGATAGATAGATAGATAGATAGATAGATAGATAGATAGATAGATAGATAGATAGATAGATAGATAGATAGATAGATAGATAGATAGATAGATAGATAGATAGATAGATAGATAGATAGATAGATAGATAGATAGATAGATAGATAGATAGATAGATAGTGCTGCTAAGTGTGTTGGCGTAGAGGTCTCGGAGATATTGTTTGTCTCTTTGCAGGAAATTCTCATTCCATCTACAGCCGCCATATCCATGGGCACGAGCCTAAACGGGTTGGCTAGAACGACAGCAAGAGCGGCTGTCACTGAGTTATGTTTCCAGGGTGCACCACGGGGAGGTACTTTTAGGAACTTATTTACCTCCTAGCCCTGTGTCGGCTGAGACCAATGCGGTTGCATCTATATGAAGCACATATCTATAGAATCTTTTTCCCCTGGCATAAAGATATCTTTTTTCTGCAAGGCATAAAGATATATGACTAGAAAATGAAAAGAAAAAAAAGTTCCATGGAGTTTGTCAAATAACTTGTACCTCCAGGCATGGCACATGATGGTGATGATAGTAACCGGAAACAACAAATGTGTTATCAAAAAGTGTACTCATTTTCCAAGAGATACAATTGGAGTTTTAAAATGGAGCTGGTATATTCTATAGATTTTAACCCGGCGTCAAAGAGAAATGACTTTGTAGTTGACGAAAAAATTTGTTGTACACTGTCTTGCAAAAATATTGTAGCATTCAGTCGTGCAAGAAAGACAGATAGTGACGGGTAGGCCTATAACTATAATGAAATGCAAAGTCTGGTTTTAAATGTAAAGTTAGGCATCATTAAAAGTGAAGTCTTGCTTGTGTACCCTCGGCGTACTTAACTACGCCTTACTACGCTATAAACTACAACTACTCTCTTAGTAGGATAACACATTATTATTTATAGGGCCTAGTTGTTATAATATATAATTGATGCTACTGTGTGTAATTCTTGCATGTTGTTGTAACTCCATAGTCATACAATCTTTGATGATGGTCGTTCCACAAGGATCTGGCTTGGTCTTCCTCCCTTTTTTCTTCCCTTTTTTTGCTTTCATGATCTGAGGCCCTACCTATTTTTATTTCTATTTCAATGCTTGTAACTTGTAGTGGCAGTATGTTTTCATTCCTTATAGTAGCCTACATGTGAATTGTGATTTATAAGTCCACCGCTTTCTTATTGTTGTAGAAACATTGCTGTGTTTGTTTGGTGTTTCTCTACTATGATGAGGCTAGACTACTTCCACTTTTATGTGATGGGCTCAGGGGCTTGTTATTGTTAGTTAAGAGTTACTAGCTAGGCCTAAGTTTTCATTTCACAATTCCAAATTAGCAAGGGTTCATTACATGGACTAGGGTCATGTAAAGTACCTATTATCCAAAATATGTGCCATGAAATGTTCCTACTTTTTAATATACGTGGTTTCATTCATGTAGCTTTTGTGATGTCACTGAATTACAGAATAGTTAATGAATGTATTCGGAGATTAAAAAGTTGCCAAGTCTGCAATGGAGCGTAAGTCTGCGAGCTACGCACTTTGAACCTCCCAAGGTTATCCAAGTGAGGGACTCTCAGAGTGTAGTGCGAAGATCGAATACATGCGTATTGCATTGTTGTAGGCCAATAGACATTTTGTAAATATTGATGAACCTACTAAAAATAATGACTGGAGCAGGTTTCTTAAATAGTGTGATCAGGAAGTATGAAGTAGGCCCTAGCTCGTGTACAATACCGTAGCAAGTTTTAAAAATATAATAATGTAGCCTAATTTTGACTTATGGTGAGACATGCCTCTTTCATCCGCAGATGCAAACGAATAAGATTTGTTTGGTTTATTTATATTTATTTGGCTACTTTGAACATTTTTATTTTATTATTATAGTAGGTTAGGTGGGGGAAGATCTGAAAGGGTTTATTTCTAATCTATGGGTTTTCCCGATACCACACTTGACTACGTCTTCAGACACCAATATTCTAATCTTTAACACAACAAAGTTTAATAGGTAAATAACGAGTCAAGAAAAAAAAGTTATGTTATGTTAGAATTTTTTTTTTTAAATTTCTCACACTCTGCCTGCTGTTATCGTGAATATTGTGATTTTTAAAATGTTTAAACTGAATATATGCAATGTTGTTAAGTTCTTAGGCACATTGAATTTATAATTTGTTTTAAAATTCAATTATTAAGAAAGTTTCTTGATATTTCACTCGGACACGCTTGTTGAAGTGCATTCATTTCTACTTGTGGTATTGTTATGTGCGTATCTTGAAAAAGGCCTATTGGTCTGAAACGTCGATTTTGTCCTGTGTATTGTCATTTGTATGATTATATTCTGTGTTTTGCTTTGTTGTATATACCATATTTATTCACATAAACATCTGTCAGTGATAGTGTCTTAGTCGTCATCAAGTAGGACGTCATTACCTGTCTTCCACGTGAGTATTATTTTGAATTATGTTCTACTAGCAGTACTACCTTCTTTTGAGCATAGGGGTTTGTGAAGGAGATGTAATTTTCATTCCAGAACCAGGTGTGTTACTCTGGTTGAGGTGTAATCATGTTTATTCAGAATGGTCTTGGTGTTGTTGTCTATCCACCTTTTCCTAGATCTGCCCATAGCTCTGTATTCTGATTCCATCTTGTTATAAGCTCTTATGGGAAGTTGATCGTTCCTCTTCATAAGATGTCCAAACCATTTTATCTGTTGTTTCTCTATATATTGGATGCATGATGTGATACCAATTATCTTTCTGATGTTCTCACTGCACATTTTGTTGAATTTGGTGACTCCAATAGCCTTCCTTAGATGTTTCATGTTTGTTTCCTCCATGAATGCTACTAATTCCGATATTTTGTCACCTAACGTGCACAAGTTTGTGGTTGCTTTTGGACATGTCTTTGTTTACCTCTTTTCTGTTTTATAATTTGTTAGCAGTGTGTACATGAAGCTGGCTTGCCAAGCCTGTCGCAGCGGAGTTGATTTTCATGGATAGTTGTCACATCAGGATATAATGTTATTTACATGAGCCTGTTCTTCACACACATAGTAGTAAATACACTACAGATTTTATAAATGGGCATGGGCTGCCCAAAACTGGTAACTCCCAGCTCTGAATAGAAGAAGAAAAGATGGTCATTACCCATCATTACTGATTATTCTTTTTATTTTGCTTGGTTGTTTAAGGGATAAGCTGGACATATGCTTTGAAGTATGTGTTGTGGATTTGGACAAACCGTGGCAGGATTATGAAGTGGCAGTGTACAATTCACCTGTGACCTATATGCGATGGGACCCAGCAGGTACTTCCCTGCTGGTGGTTAATTCTACAGGCAAATTCAATCTGTGGAAAATGAAGGTGAGCACTATCTCTCCTCTTCTCTCTCTCTCTCTCTCTCTCTCTCTCTGTGCACATGCTAGTTAGTTAATTAGTCATCAGATCATCATCATTGCACATATGAGACATCCATTTCTCCCCCCACCGAGTATAACCACAATTACACAATGACTGATAGTGTCCAGTTCTCTGTTGGTTGATAAATATTGTTTTTATTCTATAATAATGTTCATTTCTGGCAATACCACATTTCAAGCTCTGTTCCTTTATTCTGTACATGGAAAAGGAGTCATCATCATTAATTATGTTTAACATTGCAGTTTCTCATGAGTTTAGTAAGTCAGCCCTTTTCCATTGTCCTGGTGCTTGATACAGTGGCAGAACTTGCAAGTCTATCTGCTTTTGCACTGGGTCTGATAGGTTGGATAGGATATAGTTCGTTATTGTGTGTATGAATACAAGGACTGTTTAGAAATATTCATTGTAAATTTTTGTATGTGATTAAACAAGCAGCCCCCATCGAGGCCAGAACCTTGAAGTGGTGATGGGGCTTAGTTCAGCCATCAGAGGCTGGAAACTAAGACTGGTCGGGCACTCCCACTCGAGCAGGACCATAGTCCGGCCCAAGTAAGCAGAGTGCTGAAGACGGAGGCAACCAGCCAAAAGGCGCACAGATAATCAGGTTGCCACGCATAAAACACAATGGAAACATGTCTGCATCTAATAAACGTTATGGTGCCTGCCCTGTGGCGGACGTTCAGGCAGGGACGGTGCCGGGCCCTATACCTCGAAAGGGCCCAACCTCAGTTACTGGAAGTCCTTCTCAATTGCCCCGAGGAGCCAGGAGGCAAGGGAATAGAGCTACTGGCCAAACAAACAAACGACCAATAAAAATAATGCACTGGAATGCTGAGGGTGTCAACAGTAAAAGAGATGGATACAGCAAAAAATTGGAACTTGAAAATGTCCTCAGTGAAGAACAAGTAAATATATGCTGTATCCAAGAAACACACCTCAGCAGCGACATAGCCTTCAAAATCAGAGGCTACCAGTGCTACCGATCTGACCGAAAAGACAGGCGAAAGGGTGGAATTCTGACACTAGTTAAAAACAATATCAGCGCATGTCAGCTGGAAGTATACATGGACGGGGCAGAATACCAGATGCTCCACCTAAAAACAGACAGTGCAGAATTCCATCTCCTGAACTACTACTGCCCAAATGATAAACCATTGGCACTAGACACAATTCCAGACAAAGAAAGGCTTATGGTGTGTGGTGACTTCAACAGCCACTCTCAGAGCTGGGGCTACGATCATATCGACAAGAGAGGTGAGGAACTTGAGAGCTGGCAGGATGAAAATAATCTCATTCTTATTAACCAGCCAGCAGACTCACCAACCTTCTACTCGAGAGCATGGCACACCACCTCTACACCAGACCTGGCATTCTACTCACCAGGCCTGGAATGGAACATCACACGTGTCGTTGGAAAGCAGCTTGGGGGTAGTGACCACAGACCAGTATTTCTGGAAATTAACAATGAATATACCAAGGACAGCAGCACGCTCACTAGGTGGAACTATAAGAGGGCAGACTGGAAAATGTACCAGCATTTAACCAGTGTTCTAGCTAAGGACATGAACTTGGACAAAGACATCAATAGAGCAGTGAGTGAATTTAATAGATGTATACTACATGCTGCTAGTAAAACCATACCCAGGGGGGCACGCAAAAACTACAAACCCTACTGGAATGATGAACTGGAAAAGCTGCAAAATGAGATGGAAACATCTAGAAAGCAGGCCGAGAACAGACCTAGCCAAGAACATCACAACAAATATCAGCAAACAAAGGCTAAATTTCAAAGAGCCAAGTTACAAGCCAGACGGAGCAGCTGGAAAGAAAAAACAGAGTCGCTGAACCTAGAAAGAGATACTAGGAAATTATGGAAACTTGTAAAACAACTAAATGATGAAGGTACAGGGAGAAATACCAGGATCACACTTTATAAAGATAGAAACATTTTAACAGGTAAACATGCAGCTGATTACTTTGCAGATTCCTTTGCAGAAGACAATAACGTCAAAGTCAGCCCAGACAAACAACAGGAGGTTCGAGAGAACCAGCAAAACATTGGACAAGGTGAACCTATACCTGAAGTCATGGAGGCACCAATCACAATGAGAGAACTGGAGCATGCAATATCCAAATTGAAAATGAAAAAGTCCCCTGGAGCTGATGGAGTGTCCAATGAAATGATTAGAAACCTGGGAAGTGCAGCAAGAACAAAGCTACTGCAGATCTTTAACACAAGCTGGTCCACAGGTAATGTACCACAGGCGTGGAGAGAAGCAATAATGATACCACTCCTCAAATCAGGAAAAGATGGCAACACAGTCTCCAACTACAGGCCCATCAGCCTCACAAGCTGTCTATGTAAAACAATGGAACGCATTATCAATCTTAGGATGCAGTGGTACCTTGAAAGTGAAAACCTTCTGGTATCACAGCAAGCAGGTTTCAGACAGTGCTACTCTACTGAAGATCAGGCAACCTACCTCTCCCAAGAGATTGAGGATGCCTTCCAAGAAAAGAAACTGGTACTAGCAGCATGGATAGACCTCAGGAAAGCATTTGATAAGGTCTGGAAAGAAGGGCTCCTAAAGAAATTGCGAAATTGCAGGGTTAGCTCAAGAATGTACAAATGGGTAAAAGCATACCTGCATAATAGAAGAGCCAGGGTACAATTAGATGGTCGCAAGAGCAAGAAAGTTCTACTGCGTCATGGAGTCCCCCAGGGAGGAGTCCTGTCACCCACACTTTTCTTGGTTTACATCAATGACCTAGTTGCTGAACTACCACACGGGATCAAAGTGGCAATGTATGCTGACGACCTGGTGATCTGGTGCACGGAAGAACATGCAACAGTGGCCACTAAACAAATACAAAGAGCTATCGATGCCCTAACCTTATGGGCTAATAGATGGTGCGTCAGCATTAACACAGATAAGTGCAGCACTACACTCTTTACCCTCTCACCAAAACAAAAAGCTGGTCATATCAAGATAGATGGAGAGCTCTTGAAAGAAGACAAACAACCCACATACCTCGGAGTTACTTTTGATGATAAGCTGACATGGAAGCAGCACATAAACAAAGCAACAACAAAAGCCAGGAGGAAGCTAGCTATCCTGAGAAAACTAAGTGGAACCACATGGGGAGCCAGTGGAAATATACTCAGTAAAGTTTACCAGCAAGGCATAAGACCACACCTGGAATACGGTTCAGCTGCGTGGTGTCCTGCATCAAACACCACATTACAAGATCTAGATAAAGTGCAAAACCAGGCACTTAGAATAATGTTGGGAGCAATGAAATCAACACCCATAGCAGAGATGCAGAAAATGGGAAGAATGCAAACACTTGGCGAACGCAGAGACACAAAAGTACTAATTCAAGCAGAAAAGTTTCAGTGTATGCCAAGTCATCCAATGAAGGAAAGATTCCAAAATCTAGCAATGGGACGACTGAAAAGGAGCAGCTTTATCCATCAAGCTAAACGACTCCGTAGACAACTTACAGACCTACCTGAAGTTGGCAGCCCCTTAAGGTCTGTACCAGAGCAAACCCCGTGGAGTGAAAGCCATGGAATGCCAATATACATTCAGACCCATATGAAAGGAATACTAAGCGAGGACGAACAGAACAGTGTGCAGCGAATGACAATCACCCTCAGTTTCCTGGATGAGGAATATCCACAAGATATATGGGTCAGAGTGTACACAGATGGGTCAGCACAGAATGCTGTGAGGAATGGAGGTGCAGGTGTATATATAGAATATCCACACAAGCCTAGAGATACAATCAGAACACCGACAGGAAAATTCTGCAATAATTATGATGCAGAAATCCAGGCAATTAGTGTGGCAGCTAAAAAACTGCTGAACTTCAACTCTGACCTACAGCCTGTGGTATTCCTGACAGATGCAAGGTCAGTGCTTCAAGCTCTCCAGTCTGGAAAACTAACAGACTTAAAAAAACTACTTAGCGAATTGTCTTACCAGTATAGGGTAACCATGCAGTGGATACCCTCTCACTGTGGAATACCAGGAAATGAAAAAGCAGACCAACTGGCTAAGGAAGGGGCTGCCGAAGACCAACCAGATATACCAATCACCTACCATCAGAAAAAACAGATGATAAAGTCAATAAGAAAGCCACAAACACCAACACAAGATGACTATCACAATATGAACAGATCAGAACAAGTTATAATTCTACGTCTCAGAACAGGACACAACCGACTCCGCAGTCACATGTATACAAAGTTCAAGATTGGCAACACGGCCATGTGTACATGTGGACAGGCAGCACAGAGTGCCAAACATATACTTCAAGAGTGTTCTGAGCATGAAACGCTGAGGCAGACATATTGGCCAGAGGAAACAACACTGGAATCAAAACTCTATGGGACACTGTATGAACTACAAAAGACAGTGAGTTTTATTAAGGAGACAGAATTACAGATATAGACATGTTTCAAGTGAACGAAAGAAGAAGAAGAAGAAAACAAGCAGCAACCAAGATAGGGAAATGGGAGGGATCAAATTTCATTGCATATGAGTTTACACCAGAGGTGGACAACCTTTTTGGTCTGTGGGTCGAATTTAGGCTTGCTTCCCAAAAATTTTATGCAGTCCTTTAAGTTCGAAAGATTTGTAGTTTTTGTTACTAAATGCTCAAAAGTACTTTTTTTTAAACGTAAAAGCCTTGCTGCATTTGAAGTCAAAGCTTTTGTCACCTCCAATGTTGAACATAGAAATTGGTGGTGGGAACTGTCTCCTGAACTCTATTTCATTTCAAACACTGATTAACAAGCAAGGTCAACGGTTTGGCATTCTGGTAATCATTTCCTCCGTAAATGAGTTCTGTCCTGGCAGCTGGTCTGAAGATCTAGCAAGACTAAGAGAATCCTGAGTGCAGAAGACAAAAATCTGACCTTTAGAGACCTATGCATATATTAATTTTAAATCAGCAATGTGGGCTAGAAAGAATGGATTGGTTATGAGAATTGTCCCATGAGTCATATTTTACTCATCCCTTCCTCAGTTAGTCGAGAGATCATCATCACTGCACACAGGACACATCCTTAGTTGCTCCTATGGGTCTGATTTGGAACACGTACTCATGATGTGACTACTAATTTGATTATTTCCCTTGGCAATGTTTATCAATTAATATTTATAATTTAATGGTTCTGTTTTGGAACCTGTGTCCTCTATTTGATTATTTCCTTGGCTATGTTTATCAGTTTATGTTTATCATTTATTAATTTAAATATAAATTTATTTAGAGTTAGGGTTAGTTGTGTAAAATATAACTAACCCTAGCCCTAAAAATGAATATTTAAATTAATTATTCATATAATATTTAGATTAATTAATCTTAAAATAAGTAAGGAGACATGGGTTCCAAACCAGAACAAATTTAACTATTAATTTTTTTTAGGATTTGGGTTATGAGATATTTTGTTTTACTTAACAAACCCTAAAATAAATTAAAATTAATAAATGATAAACATAAACTGACAAACATTGCCAAGGGAAATAATCACATCGGGGAATATGTGTTCCAAATAAGAACTTCTATTTTCCCTGAGCGTGTCCACAATTACATAACAACTGACAATTCCAGTTCTCTGTTGGTTAAAAAACATTCTTTGCTGACCATAATAATGTTAATTTCTTGCCATGCCACATTTCAAGGCCAGCTCCTTTATTCTAGACAGGAAAAACAAATCCTCATCTTCATTCATTTAATATGATCTTGCAGTTTCAAAGAGTTCAATATGTCAGCATGATCCATTGCTGTGCCATTTGGTACAGTGGCAGAACCTGCCAATTTTTCTGCTCTTTCATTACCTTGAACACCCGAATGACCAGGCACAACAATAAATTTGACACACTCCAACTTTGACCTCCCCACAGTATCCAGCCACTGTTAACGTATACAGCCCACATGTATTTTTCCGATCATGCACATTGAGTTGCTTAGAATGCAGACATGAGTTGTACTCTGTGTGTGTGTGTGCCTATTCAGTCCAAGGCCTTGGTCACTGCAATAATTTCAACAGAGCCATCTGTGTATATAACCATATCATTATCCTTGGAATTCTCACTGATCAATACCTGCACCTCAGATTCAACAACAAAAGGACACATCTTCCTACATTCTCTATGATTTTAGTTATCACTACCCAAAACAAAAAAGAAGTATATCAATCTGCAGGAACATTTATCCATTCCGCATCATGCATGTACCACATCCTCCAGTGCACACTCACTTTGTATAACTGCCTCAGCATCCCCCATCCACGACTTTCCTCTCTTTATACTACCACCTTTCACACTTTATATTTTAGTATGCAATGGATGCTCTTTATCAACACTGAATGCATGTGGTTGCTTCTGTGGGTCTCACCAATGCCCCACTAGACAAGCCACCCATGCAACAGAAAACCTTAGTAGATAACATGCCGTTTTGTTGAAGCTCTCTTATGGAAGCTTTGTATAATGTCATCTATACAATTATAAACCCTCTGCTTTCAATAGTGAAATGACGAAAACTAGCATGGTTTGGACATGTATGTAGACATGATTCCTTGTCAAAAACAATACTGCAGGGAACTGTCGAAGGAGGAAGAAGCAGAGGAGGGCAATTAAAGGCAAGGACAGACAACATCAAGGAATGAACAAGACAAGATATTTCCACACTCATCCGCATCGCTGAGGATAGAATTCGCTGGAGGACTCTGTGTGTTGAAGCATCCAATGTGGTACCCCTACAACCCTGAAGGGTTACAGGTTTATTGATTGATTGATTTAAACCCTCTCTGAGTAGAAGGCTCCTTTAATAGGCATTGCACTAAGCCGAAAACTGAATTCTCCTGGGTATGAAAGAAAGCTCAGAAAAACCACCCAACTGCGCATAGGAAGTATGAGCTAGTCACAATTCCTGGGGTTCTCAATCAATCTATCAACACGATTTGTAGGTAGACTCTTGCTTGGTGCAGCTGTAATCTATGTTCCATAGTCGGACAGTCAAATAAGAATCACATTGCTTGTACAAATGTGTCTCTAATGCACCCAAGAATGACACGCATCGCCACATCCTGGATCGTATCCAACCTTTCAGTCTGCGTCTGACTGAGAGTCATAATTACCAATGCATATTCTATCACAGAAACACCAATCCTTCGTATATAAGAAATAGTAACCTCTCTGTTCACTCTAAGCAGCATTCATTGCTGAAATACCTTTTCTAGCCCTTGAAATGATGTGATCAACAGGATCATTAAAGCTCAGACTCCTGTCAAAAAAACACACCCAAATATTTCATTGTCCTAGTTCTTTCAAGAATATCCCCACACAAAGTAACACTTGACATTGATGTAGTTTACAATGTAATTATTGAGAGAGAACCCAAGTTACAGATGTTCTAGATATATTAACAGATGCACCTGAGTCATTATACCACTCTTCTATGTGATCTAGCTCACATTTTAACTCCTTGACACATAACTGAGAAAAATTTCTACCTTAAGCCATGACCAATTGACAAGGTATAGGAGACCTTTCAACTAAAACATAAACATGAACTAATTTCCGATTTGTGTGCAATCTATTAGTTGGTCTTGGCTGTTTTTGGCATGTGACTCCAAGTATGTAAATAGCGACCAATCAAAAGTCCAAAAATAATCGAAAACATAATGAACATAACCTTCCAAATTAATTCAGTTAGAAGGTCTGTGGTACTGTCTATAGCCATGCTTAAGCCATACTAACAGTAGTAGTATTATATATCAGAACCATCAAGGGTTATAGGGTTGCTGCTAAAGATGCATCAGCACGTATAAATTTTCATATTCTCCTGTTATCAGCAGTGTGGACGAATGTGTAGAATTCACATCCTGTCCATTTCTTGATATTATTAATCTATATCTTTCTCTATCCCTCGCTTCATCTTCCAACCTTCAATGGTCTCTATAAATTTGTTTTATACGAAGAATGGTATTGTATGACATGTCTGAATCATATCAGTTTTCTTTGCTCATTTATTTATATAAGTAATTATTGGAATCCTGTGTACACTTGTATTGTATTTCTGACATTCTCTTTTGTTATATGATCTCTAAAGGAAATATGTAATTTCTATTTATAGTATTTATATTAAAAGGCTTGGACTGCCGAAACATGAGTATTTCATTACTGTGTAGTCTTTTGGTTGTTACCATAGAGTTGTGATAAACACACAGGTGAAAATTTTCATTCAATTTGTGATTGAGCCCAAAAAATTGATCGAATAAAGTTATGGTAGGTAAAAATATTTTTTTTAAATATATTATTCTCAGGAACATTAGTCATTGGTTAGAAACTGATGTCATTGAACTCTGAGCTAACCAATAGTGACCTGCTTATGATCTTCATTGATAAAATTAATTTTTTTCCCACAGAACTACCTTTTGAATGTCTGGGAAGATGCTGGAACTGTGGAGATGGTTAAGGAGGAAGTATTGGTTCTTGCATGGTTACACAGTGGTGCACAGGTACCTTGTCAATCATGAGTGTTCAGTTAATATATTAATAGAAGGAAGGGAACAATCATACATAAAATATATACGTGAAAATGACAGAAAAAACCTCAGTAGAACTGTCTACAATGTGGTAAATGAAAAAAATGCCTACCGGGTATATTGTCATGTGACGTATTCCTTCCAGAACGTTGTCTTCCCAATGAACTCTCTGAACCTCTCTCTGTCTTGGGCGATGTGGCTTGCATTTTCTAGCGATGTATTCATGTTATCTTTAATGTCGTCAGTCCATCGTCTTCTTGGTCTGCCCCTTCTCCTCTTCCCAGGTACTCTTCCCTCCATTATTTGTCTTTCTAAACAGTTATGTCTCTTTATATGACCAAACAGGCGTAGTTTTCTTTTTGTTATTGTGTTTAGTAACCAACACTCTGGAATATTCAGTGTGTTTATAATATCTGAGTTTCTGATTTTATCCTTCCATGATATTCTAAGTATCTTTCTGTAGCATTTCAGCTCGAAGGCGTTGATCTTTTTTGCCGCTGTTTTACTTAGAGTCCATGTTTCACAGCCGTATGTTGCAACCGGAAAAATAAAAGTTCGTAACATTAGCACTTTCGTTTCTATTTTGTTGTTTTTCCATATGTTTTTCAGCCGTGTTATTTTGCAATATGCCATTGCCAATCTCTTCCTTATTTCTGCCATGCAGTCTCCTGCACCGTTGATGTTTGCTCCTAAGTATTCAAATTTATCCACACATTCTATCTCGGTATTGTCAATTCTGATTTTTGGTTGTTGTGTTGTTATATCTGTTGACATGATTTTTGTTTTCTGCGTGTTTAAATACAAATTTTGTGCTTCGCTATATTTCTTTGTGTTCTTGATTAGTTGTTCCAATCCCTTTATATCGTGTGAAAGAAGTACTGTGTCATCTGCGTAGCGTAGTTCCGGGATTAGGAATCCACCTATGTTTAAAGCGTGGTAGTCAGTGTTGTGTATGTCTTCTCTCACGTTCCTCATTATACTTTCAGCGTAGATGTTGAACAGGTATGGGGAGAGTGTGCACCCTTGCCTTACTCCACTCTGTACCTCAAACCATTCTGAGAGATCGTCCTCTAAGTTAATCCATTGGAAATTTCTAGGCACAATATTTCCGTAGGTTGCCATTACTTTCGGGAAGGAACAACCGTTACCGGGTATATATAAAATGTATAATGTTGTTGGACTATACAATAAACATTACATTTATGGATACATTGTATTTCAGTGTGATGATCATAGTATAGTGTTTGGCTCCTGGTATGGTCAATTCCTTAGTATTTTTGTTTAATTTAGCGCTCTCCCCTATTTGAAGCATAAGCAATATAAAGGGAGTCTAAAGAAAGTAGCCCTTAAAATGACTGGTAGTTCTAAGGACAAGGGAGTTGTTGACTAGTTGCTCTGAACCCCTGAAAATGACACTAAAAGGAGATAGATTTAGTCCTGAGAGGGACTTTTAGAAGTCTGATAAAAGACTAGTATAATGAAACTCAGAAAGGTTAGAGTAGGTCCTAAAAATGTCTGATGTCCTTGCTGAGAAGCATTAGAGAGATACCCTTAGGTGTGATGGAAGAATGTAGATAAGTGTTAACAAGGTAGCAAACACAATCAAGACAAACACAACAACACACTGACTTGTACTTGTTGGTGATGTCTGCAAGCTTATTAAACATATATTAGGGCTTTTTCTCTAGTAATAAATAAAGAAATCTATACACGCAGAATCTCAGGGCCACTTTGTAAGTATTCTGTTAAGCACCTTCCAAATAGATTATTCTATGGGGAGTTGTGCGAAGGCAAACGTTCCAGTGGAGGGCAGAAAAAGTGCTTCAAGGATCACCTAAAAAGCTCTCTCAAGAACTGCAGCATTGTTCCTAGCTCCTGGGAGACTACAGCACTTGATCGCTCAGCCTGGCATACCCAGATCACTGCTGGCATCACGAAATTTGAAAAAGAAAGAACACTTCGGGCAATCCACAAGCGCAAGAAGCGGAAGGACAAATCCGTAAATTCTCCTACCCTGAACCTTCAGCACTCCTGCATGCACTGCAATAGAACTTTCTGTGCACGAATCGGACTCATCGGGCATCTACGAACTCACAAACCAAATTAGTTAATTACCAATTTTAATTATATATATATATATATATTTATCATTTGCTCTTTTTTTTCATCGTATTTAATGTTTTTTCATGCCATGATCATCTTCACTTGTGAAGGAGGAACATCATCATTCCGTTAAATGTAAATTGTTTGTCATTTCAGACATTATTTAATCCAGAATCAAGTCCAGTAAATCTGTACAGTGAGAAGTTTACAAGAGCTAAGATGGCTCCCTCTGTCACACAGTTTGGGAAAAAACCAGTGGATGGTTGGATAGCTGTCACATCTACAGGAATGGTTTGTAAATTTTCATAAATAATTGAATAAAGTTGGTAGCATTTCATATTCAGGACATCCTTATCCATTAGCCATGACCTTATCCTTAAGCCATGACTATTATCAATATAAGACCTGTTGGATAAAGGTAAATCCATCCTTATTGATGACTCATTTGACTATTCCAATGATTTTCATTATTCACTATGATTATACTTTGTGTGATAGCCAATTAAAATCAAGGGAATAGTCAAGGAGTTATTTTAGAAGGCTGGATTTCCCTTTAGCCAACAGGTTTTCTGTTGACCAAAGTTACACATAAGCCTATAACTTGTTAGGGCCGTAATGGTTCCACTTTGGATGCACCACGCACAGAGAGGTGTGCATTGATGACTATATTCAGCAGTGCGGATAAGTGAGGAAAAACCCAGAACTGTCCAGTCCTTGATGCTGACTGTCCATAATTTTCATTGTCCTCCTCTGCTTCTTCTACGTTCGACTGTTCCACCTTTAGTAGTATTTTATGACAAGGAATCGTATTGGTACATATGTCCAAGAAATGCACGTATTCATTGTTTCACTATTGCAAGTAATGATTCTTGTGCACCTGTATGCATCTCTGTTTTATTTCTTACATACACACATTTGTCTTTTCCTGTAGGAGATGCAATCATTTCTCTGAATATAGTACTTACATAGAACACAGGTTGTGTAGTTTTACAATGCGGAGACTAACAGACTGTCTGTGTATGACTGTGAGTAGCTGACATGAAAAGATACAGATAACAGTGCACAGGATATAAATAACATTTCGATCTAAAGGCCTTTATCAAGATAGCATACACATATACATAAAAAAATGAGTATGAACTGATGTTCACGATGACCCAACAAAATGTGGAGATGGCTGGGAGGATTGAAACCTGAATTATACAGAAAAGGCAAATACATGTGAAAACTGATGATGATGATGTTCCTAGATGTGAAAACTAGACAGAGAGAGATATGACAGGACAAAATATTGATAGTGAAAGTGGCCTTGGGAAATAAAACAGAGCACATCTGAATGACATAGAGACTTGTGTAACAATGGATGTGTGGGCAGTGGACACTGCCAAAATGGTGAGGAACAGAATACCTAGGGTGACTGGACTGACATGTCGTTAAGATTTTTGTCACGTCTATAAGCAACCAGAGGGAAGTCCTGGAAAACGGCATGAGTATGAGGATCAGACAAGAGAAGGGAATAATGCTTGAATAAGATATGACAGACAGTAGAGTTATGTTGATGAAAGGTGAGGACAAGTTTAACTATATCGAGGAGGAGGAGGAAGTACCTTGAGTATTAGTCAAGGCATCAAGACGAGATAACTTGCAGACACAAAGCCAAGCTGATGAGAGGAGACTTTCATGAAACGAGCATCTACGAAAGAAATCAATGATCTCAGAAGATTGATTAAGAAAGTCATCATCATCACTACATAATGGTGAAGAAGCTAGGAGAATGGCAGAGAGTTTTGACAAGCAGGAGGATAAGAAGTGTAAAGCAGAAAGCCATGTGCATCAGTAGGTTTGTAGTAAATAGATATACTAAGGTAAGAGGGATGAATGGTGACAATAATGTCAAGTAAATAATAAAGTTAACAGAAGTAGTGGAAATGTTAGATGTGAATTGAATAGCAGCCTTTTTTTTATTTCACAAAAAGTCAAATATTGTTATTATTATTGTTTCTCTTAGATTAATGTGGGCCTCATTCCTGATCAAACCTCATCGTTAATTACCTCTAAGACCTGCCTTGGACAAACCAATACTCATGTCGCTCAAGCTGATGTAGCATTCATGCAGGATGGACAGATTTTAGTTGCTACCAGTGACGGCCAACTGTCCTCATCAGTTCATTGTTACATTGCATCATTATCATTAAAAAATCACCAGTGTAATATTAGATGCAATGTTTCTGCCAGTTTCTTTTTGAAAAAACAAACTGTGGTGAGTATTTCTCTATCTTTATTCCCTTGTAATAAAACATCTGTATTATGTTATTTGTTGACGTCTGCCATTATTTTCAAATTGCTATTGGTTAGCAGGATTCATTCCAGAGAACCTAATGCATTGTGACATGGTTTACAACTTGGCTGCAATATCTGCACTTTTCAACCTGACATCCTGACTTCAGCATTGCTTTTGGGTCACCTTTACCTATGGAATAAAACAGCCAACCCCACCCTAAAAACTCCTTATTTGCCTCTTACAACATGTGTGGCAGGTTAGTGTTGCTACTCTTTGTTCTCCCTTTTGGACCCAAGCAACACATGCGATTAATAACTGACTTCCCACAACTCACAACTTGGACATATCATAAATTGCCTTATCACATTCAGTATATGTTCTCTAAACATTTGCCAATGAAATCTAAGCAGATAAATTCCATAACGGATTAATGAATATCTATTTATCTACCACATATGGGTGGTCTGAAGTCTTACATGTGACCTACCAGGCAAAGCATTATGCCTCATTAAACTTCTAGTAGATCATATGACAGTGAACATTCTTTGAACATTCATCATAACAATGATATATAGTTATAAATGTTTCATGTTCTATGTTTTGTTGTCTCCTCACTCATGTGTTAAATGCATGTCTTGCTTCAATTTCTTACTTTTGTCTTCTGTCAAAGAATCCATATGGATGATAAAGTGATGCAGGTCAGCGGATATTGCACCTTTGTCCTTCTGTGACAGACTCCTAAGTGCTGGGGAATGCCAGATGTGACAGCTCAGCTGATGGGGGAATGATGAACTAGTTGACTTAGAACTATATGGTGCACTACTGGCAGGACATGATGATTTGGGATCCTGCTTCACTGGATGCCTCCCTTTAGGAAATAAACATACATCCATAATCCCCAAAACACAACCATGACTTTTGAGACAACACCTTATAGGGATCTGGGTATCATCTCATTTGCTGGGGTGCAATGGGAACGCATTGCTCTAGGCGGACCCAGGGTTAGCAGATAACCAAGATCCCAAATGTACCTCCACGCGGTGCACCCTGGAAACAGAAATACAGCAGCTTGAGCTGATTCTGGCCAAATCATTTGGGGATCGTGTCCGAGAATGTGGAGGTAGCAGATGGAAAGAGATTTGACTGCACAAGAGACAGACAATATCTCAGACACCACCAGCATCACCACATATAGCGACACTGTCAACATACAGTGAAGCTAGTCAGTCCAGTCCGAACATTGGAGGGGCGGCCAATGTAAAATGCACGTAAAGGTAGATGCATGGTGAGAGTCAAATAGATTTCATACCGAGTACAATGAAAGGGCAAAACAGCGCTAGAGGGCAGCGCGAACTGCAAATAGAAAGTGAAAAGTCCCTAGGGAAGGGGAACTACACGCTCCGTCAGCTCGAGTAGAGCTTCTAGTTACCTGTGTTACTTACAGGCAGAGACCCAGACCCATTCATTGGCGTTTGGTAAAGCAAGAAGACCTAATCCATTTCTAATGTCGAGCTTTCCTAAACCGGAAATATGCTCGCGAAGAGAAAGGGTTCTGTACCCAATGGGCTTAGGCAAGAAAGGGACAACGATGGTAGTCCTGGCCCAACTCTACTGTCAAGGTTTCCTATACTGGAAGTACAGTTGCAGAGAGAAAGGGTTCCGTACCCGATGGGCTCAGGCCCAAAAGGGACAACGATTTAGCCCTGGCCCAACTCTACTGTCAGGTTTTCCTACACCGGAAATACACTTGAAGAGAGAAAGGGTTCAGTACCTGATGGGCTCAGGCGCTATTGGGACAAGGACGCTCAGCTCGGGAACGCCATGCTCTCAGACGCGTGGTGTGAGACTCGAACTTGGACAAGGGGTACACGATGTCGGTGAATGACACCTCGGCTAAGAGGGCGAAAGAGCCAGGGTCCAACTCCTCTGTTGAGTTCTTCCCCTTAAAGAACCAGGCTCATGGATGAGAAACGGTTCAGTACCCAATGGGCACAGGTACAGCACGCCCAATTACACGAGGCAAGTTCATAGACAGTGGAACACTTCGTGCGAGTCAGACAAGCGAAAAAATCGTCTGGGCAAAGAGTCGCCACTACGCGTGCCTGGAGACAGATATACAGGCTGTCACAGGCTAAGGGTAGCCTATCCGAATTGTCAAGGGATGCCGAAATCGGATGTGCTAGGCCTACAAGGTGCATAACGGTGGCACAACGTAATCACGCTCCCGGCAGAAATTGCACGGATATCCTTGATGGTTACAATGGAGCGAACGCAAAACAAACAAACATCTCATTTACTCAACTGAGGATTACCAGTGCTTTTATCAGAAAGTCTATGTCAAGATCTACCTTCTCACAGCTAAAGGGATTATTTTATCATCAATCTCTGTCTATCTGTACACATTTCATCTCTATATAGAACATAGGTCAAAGAATATACAGTCAAATCCTATTGTAACAACTTTGTCCGAACTGACAAAATATATATGTAATAACAGAAATTCACTATATACAGTACAAACATTAAAGAATACCGGTATATATAATTAGAAATTTATTTAAAGTGTTGTTTATTTTTAGCAAAATGGTTTAAAATTACAAAGACTTCACCCCTGCCACTGGATTTATTTTTGAAAATATACGTAATTTTTGGTTGGTGTTTTGAAAATGCAATAACTCTTTTGTTATTAGAGATATTAAAATAATGATTATGCATTCCAATAAAGAATTGCATATTGCAAATAAGTGTCTAATTTTTTAATTTTTGTGTGTGTCTTATGAAAGGAATGAATAAATAAAACGTAAAAAATTACCTTGTCCAAAAATGGTTCAAGATTAATAGACCTAATATTGATAACTATCAAAATGTTGTTCCATGCCTGGTCAATGTCATGTCATGTCAATGCCTGGTCAATGTCATTTCTGGTCAATTTCATGACAAAAACAACTTGTTATTATATCTACTTGGTAATAATATTATTCCCAAGAATTCCTTACTATTGAAATCGCAATCCATAATGATTTTGCGTCAAGTATACATATTGATGACCATTGTATCCCGCATATGGATTCTGAACTGGATGTTTCTTGATTTTGAAATATCCTACATGAACACAGTTTCGGCATCACGGAAGTGTCGTTTTTCGTTAAAAGAAACACATCATGACTCGCAATTATACAAGAGCAGATTCCAATGAAAAAATAAAATTAACCTTGCAAGTTTGCGAGACTAGTTTGGTTACGGTTATATAGGGAAATTTGTTATAAAAGGTTGCTCTATAGGGGGATTTCACTTTTTAGTGCTTGAAAATATTCATTACTTCACAAAAGTACTTACGTTCACTCATTATACAATTTGTGCATTTTGTAATCAATTCGTAACACCACATTTAACTAGGTTTCTGTCCATGCTGCTTTTGTGTCTAGTGTTACCGTAGCCTTCCTTCCATCTTTTAATCTTGTTTTATTACCTTTGTTTGTAGAGTAGGGGAATTTAAGCTTCTTTGATCCAAGGCACGCTTTTTTCAACTTAAGACCTTTGGGGTTATATCAAGATATGGTGACTAGTTATAATTTGTATTGTGTGTACAACTAGCATGAGTGGAATTATTTGACATACACTTTAACATCTTTCTAAACAGGCAGATCCATGTTCTATGGTGAGTATCCTGAAGAGCTCCCAAAAGTCTTATTACACATGAAAAGAGCACTTACAAACATGTACATAGATGTATACAGAGACATCGCAATGTTTGAGATTATTGTTTCATGTACTCATGTTCAAAACTTCCCTCTGGTTTGACTCTGCTCTTTAACCTTTAGCAAGCCAGATTAAAAAATACGAAACGTCTCCCTGCCACCGGATTCTTTTTGGTTGTTAAAGATATTTAAATAATATTTGCACATATAAATAAAGAATTGAATTATGCATATATTGGTGTAATTTATGTACGTGTGTGTGTGATACCAGATGTATGAGAAAGTGGTAAAGACGTTTTTCACCACACAAAAAATATATTTTATAACAAATAAAGAGGAAAAACATTAGTAAAAAAATAACTTACCTTACTTATCGAATTACTTGGCAACACTGTACACTAAATCACACACAAATCTGGTGCATTTATGTTCTTTCATTGCGAAATTATCAAAATATTGCTGGGGGAACTGTATAAAACATGTAGATTTGCAGTAAAATCGTTCTTTGAGCTTAGGTCTAGAGTCATCTTTGGTGCCACTTCAACATATTCGATATCAAACCTTTACAAGTCCCCAAACCAACACAACATTCTGTATATTCACTGCTGTGAAACTAAATAACTAAATAATTCATGATTCAAGCCACGATTCAATGTTATTTTATTCTAAATACAAATACGATGAAAGAAATGTCTATAAAACCGATCCACCATCATGGCATCGTACCGGTGTGCAGATGTGGTCATATTAATTGCTATAACACATGTACCTTTCACCTAGACATCTTTACAACAATCATGTCGGACATGGGGATGTATATACAGGCTGTGGTACGCCTATTTAGCACGATATATCATTGAGTTGAGTGCATCCGACAACGGAAGACAGCTGTCATTGAAATTTTTGTCGATCACACTTAACCTTCACCAAGCCTATATTAACCCCAGCCACCGAAAAACAAAATGGCGGCGCTCGCTGTTGGCGGCCTGTCCCATCCAACGAGAATATCGTGAGATTTACACGTACTACAGTCCGTGCACATAGCTGGGGACATGCGCAATTGAAGCTGGTACATCCCCCACTTCCGAAATGATCGTTTTTGAGAATGGTTAGCTATTCGTAAAAGTTTAAGAGCAATTAATCTGACCACATCTGCACACCGGTACGATGCAATGATGGTGGATCGGTTTTTATAGACCTTTATTTCATCGTATTTCGAATAAAATAACATTGAATCGTGGCTTGAATCATGAATTATTAGGTTATTTAGTTTCACAGCAGTGAATATACAGAATGCCGTGTTGGTTTGGGGACTTGTACGTTTGATATTAAATATGTTGAAATGGCAGAAAAAATAACTCTAGACCTAAGCTCAAATAACTATTTTACTGCAAATCTACATGTTTTATACAGTTCCCCCGGCTATAATTTGATAATTTCGCAGTGAAAGAACATAAATGCAACAGATTTGCGTGATTTAGTTTACAGTGTTGCCAAGGAATTCGATATGTAAGGTAAGTTATTTTTTTTACTTATTTTTTTCCTCTTTATTTGTTATAAAATATATGTTTTTTGTGAAAAACGTCTGTACCACTTTCTCATACGTCTGGTATCACACACACACGTACATAAATTACACCAATATATGCATAATTCAATTCTTTATTTATATGTGCAAATATTATTTAAATATCTCTAACAACCAAAAAATTATCACATTTTCAAAAAAGTCACCATCAATAACGCAAATTTTTAAAAAAGAATCCGGTGGCAGGGAGACGTTTCGTATTTTTTAATCTGGCTTGATAACGGTTAACCAAATCACGGTGAAGGTTAATATATTGCATTATTGTTTATATTGCTTTTTATTATTTTGTGCATCTTAGTGTTTGCTTATCTATTTTTTGCTAGACTTCTATTGTGATTTTAATTATTGTTATACATTTTTGAACATAATGTACTCTTTCTCTTGTGTCTAATTAATTCTCTGAACTCCTGAGAATTAATCTTTTACTTCACCAGTAACATCTGCATATTTTCTTCCAGCCTGACATTGGATCTCAAGAGCCACGGTTAACGAAACTTAGTTTTCTCAGCCGTGAGAACAGTGATGTGTTATTGGCTTGTTGGGGGACATCTTCTTTTAGCTGCATTGAGGTAAGTTTTTTTTATCGTAGTTAGCCATATTTAAATTTTACTGTTTTGCATAATCATTCATGTTGTAACCCTGCCTGTCACACCTGTCAAGTTTCAGAAGGTTCATTCTATATTCTAACCATAAATAGCATCTGAATTTGATTTTTTGTGATGAAAAATAAAAGCATTTAATTTCTGTGTTTTAGCCCAAAATAACAACATAATTCTCTATTTCAGCTTAATATTTAGCATGCTATTAGCTACAAACGTTGCCATTTTGTTTTCCGTTGTTTAGTACCATTAACGCCATCTGTTGCCTCTTGTTAAGCATTGATTTAGCAACGGAAACAACATGCTATTCTAGCTAGCTATTCAATTAGACTTCCCTTTCTGCCATTGTGTTAATGAGAAGTGACTAAGGGAGATGTAATTTTAAAATTCGAGCCATCTGTCCATATTGATAAATTGGTGGGTCTCGATTAGGAGGATAAGTCGTGATTTATAGACTTTGGTTTTATCTCGTTTTCAGTCAAATCATTGTGGAATGAATGTGATTCTGATGATAAGTTCTTGTTAATTACATTTGTTTTCAAAGTAGATATATGGTAGTGGCACATTGGTTTTGTTATTTAAAGGCCATAGACCTATTGTATTGATTTGATTACTCCGAAGATTAGGTCTATGTCTGGAGAACAATGTTTTCAGTTATGTTATGTTATGTTCCTCCAGGGCCATAGGCGGCGCATAGGGCAGAATAAAGGATAATAAATGTTAAATCTACATGTTTTATTTATTTCCCTTGCGATATTATGTAAGTGTAGAATTAGGTTTGCAATAGAATTAAGTGTGTTTTATCAATCGTGCCGCGTAGGAAAATAAAGATACGTAATTTTTTTATAATTTAGTTCTTTTTCTATCTTTTTTTTTTACCACCCCCACCCCTTCCCCATCTTTACAACCTTCTCACATCTCTTGTATCACACATACACAAACAAAACTTACACCAATATATGCAATTCTTTATTTACATGTACAAATATTATTTTAAAATATCTAAAAACACAAAAGTTATTGCACTTTCCAAACAGTAACATGCATGCTTGTGTGTGTGGTTTTTGTTGGTTTTTTGTGCCAAAAAAACACCTCTTCACCACTTACTCACTTCTCTCGTATAACACGTACACAAAAATTAATTTACGCGTATATTTGCAGAATGAAATTCTTTATTTAAATGTACAAAAATTATTTTGAAATCTGTAAAAAAACAAAATAGTTATTGCATTTTCCAAACACTCACCAAAAGTTTAGCAAATTTTCTAAAAAAGAATCTGGTGGCAGCAAATAGATAGTTTAATTTAATCCAGCTTGCTAAAAGTTAAAATAACTTTGAGAATACCATATTTTAACTGAAAATCCAAATTCATTCTATATTTTATTCCAAAATAGCATATGAATTCTGTATTTTTATTTGAAATTCTACCTAAAATATGTATAAAGAGTACTTTGTAAAAGTTAAACAGTAAAGATCGATTTGGCTGTGTTTAATCAAACCTGAGGACATTAAACATACAGAAAATCTGTACAAGTTGACATGTATGCACCTGCCATGTTATAGTAGAAACTAAAAATCAGCCATCCTGTCTCCTAGTAAGACTCTATCTAATGGCATAGGAAGCAGGATTGATAAGCTTGTACCCCTCAGAGTTCATTCATCATCATCATTAATGCATTCCATAGAAAGCCAAAGTTTAGAATATTTCAACTTTCTATTAATGTTTAGTATATTCAGTTGAAGAGGCTGGCTCCTTAACAACATCTTAGGAAGAAAGTTGTGGTTTTTTTTGTAATATAAAGAGACATAACAGCATGGAAAGATTAATAGCTGAAGGCAGAGTTAACAGCAACAGAGCCCCCATGACAACGATGGTGCAGTGATATCTCAGATTACTTATACATGTCTCTAGCTGCAGCATGTCAACTTGTCCACAATCACAGTGTTCAGAGAATCCATAAGGAAGACCACGTTCTGGAAAGACTATGTCACATGATGATATTCAGTTTGTGACTTTAGCATTCATTCTCAATCTCCCTCTAGATCTATCTTGTAGTGGGAGATTAGGCCTACTAAATTTCCTGCAGGATGTATTCCAGAGAATAAATAGAGCAGTGTATTGCAGTTGTACATTCTCAATCTCCCTCTGGGTCTATCTTGTAGTGGGGGATTAGGCCTACTCAATTTCCTGCAGGATGTATTCCAGAGAATAAATAGAGCAGTGTGTTGCAGTTGTACATTCTCAATCTCCCTCTGGATCTATCTTGTAGTGGGAGATTAGGCCTACTCAATTTCCTGCAGGATGTATTCCAGAGAATAAATAGAGCAGTGTGTTGCAGTTGTACATTCTCAATCTCCCTCTAGATCTAATTTGTAGTGGGAGATTAGGCCTACTCAATTTCCTGCAGGATGTATTCCAGAGAATAAATAGAGCAGTGTGTTGCAGTTGTACATTCTCAATCTCCCTCTGGATCTATCTTGCAGTGGGAGATTAGGCCTACTAAATTTCCTGCAGGATGTATTCCAGAGAACAAAGAAGCATTATGTATTTTATGTCAATAGCTTGACATATCCAACTTTTGCAGTGGTATGTATGTTAAATGTTTTACCAATTGTACAGAATGTTGAATATCTGAAGCCATATTGCTAGTGGGCTGCAGCCTGTGTTTCATCTCGCTCACACATCACATTGGCCTCTTTTGTCAACCATTTGAATGTTGGTCACAGTCTGCATTGCTCTATCTTCTATCGCTGTCTTAGTCAATATTGATCTGACCCATGAGTATAATCTGTAAATTTACAAAGTGCTATATATCCTTGGTAATTATTATTTTGTATTTCTTCGTGTAGGTTTGGCATCTGATTGAGCAGTCTATACCTCTGCATAAAATGTTTCAAAACCCAACAGTAGCAGAATACGCCTACAAAACCAAACATTGGACTCACAAATCATCCTGTACGCATAACTCAGGCTTGACTGGTATAGCCAGACCTAAACTGCCAATTAGCCGATCCTTCAACATGGAGTCCACAAATTTTCTCTCATACTTTGCTTGTACATATTTGGATGGCAGCATCAAGATTATTCACAGACAGAGTTACCAGGTAATATACATTCAAAATTTAACAGGTAATATATACATTCAAGAGTTGCCAGGTAATATGCGTTCAAGAGTTACCAGGTTATATACATTCAAGATAAGAGTTGCCAGGTTATATACATTCAAGATAAGAGTTGCCAGGTAATATGCGTTCAAGAGTTACCAGGTTATATACATTCAAGATAAGAGTTGCCAGGTTATATACATTCAAGATAAGAGTTGCCAGGTTATATATATTCAAGATAAGAGTTGCCAGGTTATATATATTCAAGATAAGAGTTGCCAGGTTATATACATTCAAGATAAGAGTTGCCAGGTTATATACATTCAAGATAAGAGTTGCCAGGTAATATGCGTTCAAGAGTTACCAGGTAATATACATTCAAGATAAGAGTTACCAGGTAATATATATTCAAGAGTTACCAGGTAATATATATTCAAGAGTTACCAGGTAATATATATTCAAGAGTTACCAGGTAATATATATTCAAGAGTTACCAGGTAATATACATTCAAGATAAGAGTTACCAGGTTATATACATTCAAGATAAGAGTTACCAGGTAATATATATTCAAGAGTTACCAGGTAATATATATTCAAGAGTTACCAGGTAATATACATTCAAGATAAGAGTTACCAGGTAATATATATTCAAGAGTTACCAGGTAATATATATTCAAGACAACAGTTACCAGGTAATATATATTCAAGATAAGAGTTACCAGGTAATATACATTCAAGACAACAGTTACCAGGTAATATACATTCAAGACAACAGTTACCAGGTAATATATATTCAAGATAAGAGTTGCCAGGTTATATACATTCAAGATAAGAGTTGCCAGGTAATATGCGTTCAAGAGTTACCAGGTTATATACATTCAAGATAAGAGTTGCCAGGTAATATATATTCAAGAGTTACCAGGTAATATATATTCAAGAGTTACCAGGTAATATATATTCAAGAGTTACCAGGTAATATATATTCAAGAGCTACCAGGTAATATATATTCAAGAGTTACCAGGTAATATATATTCAAGACAAGTTACCAGGTAATATACATTCAAGATAAGAGTTACCAGGTAATATATATTCAAGAGTTACCAGGTAATATATATTCAAGACAACAGTTACCAGGTAATATATATTCAAGATAAGAGTTACCAGGTAATATATATTCAAGATAAGAGTTACCAGGTAATATATATTCAAGATAAGAGTTACCAGGTAATATATATTCAAGACAACAGTTACCAGGTAATATACATTCAAGACAACAGTTACCAGGTAATATACATTCAAGACAACAGTTACCAGGTAATATATATTCAAGACAACAGTTACCAGGTAATATATATTCAAGACAACAGTTACCAGGTAATATATATTCAAGACAACAGTTGCCAGGTAATATAGGTTCATGTTACCAATTAATATATTCAAGAGTTCACTCATTTATTGGTTAGTCAGTCTGTCAAACCTCTGAACATCAACAACATTGTACAGAATACATGTCCATGGGTGATCTGATATCTCTTAAAGGCCACTTTGCCATAGCAATCGCCTCAACATGTACAGGAAGAATTTTGATTGTACATCCACAAAAATAGTCCTGTCCCAACCATGGATTGAACCAGGGACCACAAGTTCAATTCTGTGTTAGTTCAATGTTGGTAAATGGTCATTCTTTGTTCCAGCATTGATTGTCATTTCCGGCGACTTAACATTTTAAGTCTGGCTCTTTTACTCTGGACATAGGAAAGGAATCATTACCTCACTAATTTAATTTGTCCATACAACAGCATAGACAGGCGGACAATTGTACCACCATCCAGAGATGATGCTATCAACATCCTTGAATACAACAGCATAGACAGGCGGACATTTGTACCACCATCCAGAGATGATGCTATCAACATCCTTGAATACAACAGCATAGACAGGCGGACATTTGTACCACCATCCAGAGATGATGCTATCAACATACTTGAATACAACAGCATAGACAGGCAGACAATTGTACTACCATCCAGAGATAATGCTATCAACATCCTTGAATACAAATACAAAGCATATATTCTTAGATTGTAAACAGGACACAGTCTACTAAGCTACCACAGCAATAGTATATTACTTCCCAGCACAATATTGTGGGTCAAAGGGCATGAGCTCATGGACTGCTGGATCAACAACCAAACCACCAAAAGAACAATCTAAACTGCAGACACTCCCAATTCACTAATGAAACATTGAAAGGGTGCCATACAAAATATGTGAGAAACCTATCTGCCAAAAAATGCATTAATTAAGAACATCCTATAATACTGAATAAAACAGCATAGTTCGACACTGTAGCATTAAAGTCATTTAACCCTCCAACTGCTACATTACGGTACCCCAGTTGTGCTAAATTGTTTCCTTAATGACTTTCCTCCCATACTGATACCATTTCTTGAGCTACAAAAATAAGAGAGCATCCACATGTACTGGGTTTTTCTGCCATCAGAAAATATATGAAGCATTAATGTGTACTTTCACTTGCGATTTCATAGTAAAATCATTATTATCAATGAGATAGAAAATTTTTTTTTTTAAACGAGTTAACACGTCATAGCAGTTGGATACAGAACAAGTAAACTCGTGTGCAGTAGCTCAAGGGTTAATGCTAATTGACTGGTGCATCAAAGAGAAGGCTCCACATTTAACTCTCCTTAACTCACCTCTTAGACATAGTCCTTGATAGTATTCAACTGAACTACCCCTAGTATTAATAAATCGGACCTTTGTATCGTGTGATGATGAAGACTATGGAACTGCTCAACCACAACATGGTGGAGACAACAAAGATATAAGGTTTGCGGATAGGGGATCTACAAATTAGAAGTTATCAAGCTGTGTGTTCTTTTATTCAGGAGACTGTAAGTTTGAAGTCTTACAGCTACTTCTATGTTTATTCTAGGGTCTCATTGAATTATGACGAGCTATGGATTTATGTGCTTCTGAGTGATATGTTCACCCTGGATGGCATAAATAAAAATCGGGTGATCATGAATTATGCGATGAACAGTAGAGGGAGATATGAATGTGGTGGGCCACAGGTGGTCCCAGAGAGGTGACTGGACTGAGAAAATTAGTTTGTTGTTGCTCTTCAGGATAATACAAGGAGTAATGATCCATTTGATTTAATAGACTGATAAAGAAGAAGAATAAGAAGCGATACTTTTGACAGACAGTCTGCTACACTGTTGAAAAGAACATAGGGAAAATCCTAGTATGAAATGTCAATTCTTTGTTGACTGTGAGCCCTTTGATTTATTGATATTAATTTTGCTAAGATAAGTGATTCAGTTTTTACAAATGTTTATTATCATTTTACAAATGTTTATTATCATTTTACAAATGTTTATCATTTTACAAATGTTTATGATCATTTTACAAATGTTTATGATCATTTTACAAATGTTTATGCGTCTCCTTTTTCAGATCATTTACAAGGCATCTCTAGATCAACTCATCAATTTCAAAACTTTACTGACACCTGAGCTTTCTTCAGGTGAACCTCCTGAGAAGCGGTCCAGATTATCAGTTCCCCATCTTGTCTCGGCTGTTCAGACTAATACAGGATGTGGTCTGGTAGCTTTAGGTGAAGGTCGTCTCTACCTCTTTCGTATGTTTAACTCACGTGAAGGTTCTCTACAGATGTTGCCTGCGTTTGTTGTTCTTCTTCTTGAGTACACAATGTTTGTTGGACTTGATGTTTGGGATGTCTTGCTTGCAGTCAGACAAGGTAATATTTTATTTGTTTCATTATTTTATTTCCTAGGACAATTAGTTTAATTTTTTTTTAAGTGTTCGTTCTCAGACTCCAGCCAAATCTCGCTTGTAGCAAGCTATAGAGGAATGTAGTCTGAAAATGTGTTGTGTTCCTGTTTTATTTGCACCGATGCTACAACACATCCGACTTCTGCAGTTGCAGTAACGTCTAAAATATTAAGTGTTTTAGCAATGTCACTGAACAGTGAATCTCTGTATCAATATTGAAGTAGTCCAGGTGTACGTTACAACATGTTTAATTCATTTCTTGCACTGTATACTGGCTGATTTCACTAATCTGAATCCTAGTAATGGTCAATGATGTTAAACCTATTAGCTACTGTATGGGTCACTATTAACCTGGACCCCAACAGACATCCACTTTACAGTCCAGTATTATTACCAGTACTATATTTTTATACTTTGGTCCATACACAGGTTTCTAATTTTTTTTTTCATATTTTGGGCATTAAAGTTACACCCCTCTGCTTATATACGGAAATATAATGTACTTTTATGGTGACTTTTATGTATTAATTTTGATATCTACCACAATATTAATGTTAGTTATTCCATAAAATGTGGCTGATTGGTTCAAATATCAATCTTACAATTGAGAAGATAGGGTTTAAATCCTGGTAAATTATTGCCAGAATTAGAGAATCTTATGTTTCAGAAACAAATGAGAATCTTATGTTTCAGAAGCAAATGAGAATCAAATGTTTCAGAAGCAAATGAGAATCTGATGTTTCAGAAGCGATTGAGAATCTTATGTTTCAGAAGCAAATGAGAATCTTATGTTTCAGAAGCAAATGAGAATCATATGTTTCAGAAGCAAATGAGAATCAAATGTTTCAGAAGCAAATGAGAATCTGATGTTTCAGAAGCGATTGAGAATCTTATGTTTCAGAAGCAAATGAGAATCTTATGTTTCAGAAGCAAATGAGAATCATATGTTTCAGAAGCAAATGAGAATCAAATGTTTCAGAAGCAAATGAGAATCTGATGTTTCAGAAGCGATTGAGAATCTTATGTTTCAGAAACAAATGAGAATCTTATGTTTCAGAAGCAAATGAGAATCATATGTTTCAGAAGCAAATGAGAATCAAATGTTTCAGAAGCAAATGAGAATCTGATGTTTCAGAAGCGATTGAGAATCTTATGTTTCAGAAGCAAATGAGAATCTTATGTTTCAGAAACAAATGAGAATCATATGTTTCAGAAGCAAATAAGAATCTTATGTTTCAGAAACAAATGAGAATCTGATGTTTCAGAAGCAATTGAGAATCTTATGTTTCAGAAGCAAATGAGAATCTTATGTTTCAGAAACAAATGAGAATCATATGTTTCAGAAGCAAATAAGAATCTTATGTTTCAGAAGCAAATTCAAAATTGACTATATTAACAAATTGCTGCTGCTGCTATGACAAAACCATACTTTATCACTACAACTTGTGATATAACAGAGCAAATAATAACAGTACTGTGACTTTCCATGAATGAGGTAAACAGAAAAGCTATAAACCATGATACATTCTGTTTTCTGAGTTACATCCTGCTAACCAGCAGGAGTTTGAGATTGAACGCAGAAGAAGACTATATATAAAAATTCTTCCTTAACAAGAGATGGTGCAGTAGCAAAAGCTATATTGTTTCAATTAGCCATGACTGTGTGGTAATTAGTGTATTAACTATCTAATCTGGTGATCCATCAATCAATGAAGTAACCATGACAGTGTGGTGGTGTACTATACTCTGTTCATTCTAAGAATGAAGTAGGTTGGTGTTTCTCATTGGTTGTTGGAAGCCGAACGCATAAATCGAATGTTAAGTGTGCAATATTATAGTTTATTAGATCATAATATTGTTCTTAATTTAAATCTATTGTTTCTAAATGAAACATGTCTATCACAATAGTAATGTATGTTTTAAAAAAAATTTCTTATAATATATCTTTAACTTCCCATGATAAATTACTATACCTGCTGTTATAGTATTGTGCAGGCGAAAAGAGATCAGGGGGACACCATTATAGTTCCTTGTAAAATGTTCTGAATAATTAATAATGCTATTGTTTTTAAATGTCATCAGCTGTATAAAAATCATCTGTTGTCGCAGAGTAATATATGGGTGTGTTTTGACCCACTTCTATCTTAGAATGAACAGAATATAGCTATCTAGTCTGGTGATTCATCAATCAATGAATTAGCCATGATAGTGTAGCATTTAGTGTACTAGCTATCTAGCCTGGTGAATCATCCATCAATCAATGAAGTAGCCATGAATGGTAGAGTACTACAGCTATCTAGTCTGGTGACCCATGCTTCTTATGCATTTTTCTTCCACTACTACTGAACTTTCTTTGCTGTTTGTTTTATTTTTGTAGCTATAGACCCATAATTTGTGTTTTGTTTAGAAAATGGAAATATATTGGCCATACTCAGAGGAGAGAAAAAACTGCATTGCGAGACAGTCATTGACATGGAATCAACACAGAGAGAGGAGATGGGGATGTGTGGAACAACTTGAGAAGACAACAATTAAAGTTTTAGTGGTAATAGTACATTGTAAGAATTCTGGAGAAAAAATCTAAATATCAAGTAAATTGGAACAAATTTCTCTACAAACTATACTTCTATGAGAGCCATAAGTGTGCATGTTGTCATTTATATGATTTGTATAAATAAATGTATTTAAAAAAATATTATTTGTGCATTACAATAGATCTACTTATTTTGTGAGTTTGATTTCTTTTCAGGAATGATTGAGGGAATCGTGGACAAGCTTTGTTCAAACTTTCAGAAGCAATCTGGGGCTTTCCAAGACCTTTTACATCAACGTCTGTTGCGTTACAAGATGGCACTGTACTCCTGCCTTGGACCAGGCAACCAGCATGCTGCAGACTGTAGGGCCATGATTACTCTTCATGCTATCACAACTGTTATCAAATCTTGTCTAAGACCAAAGACAGTTCTGGCTCAAGATAAGGTGAATTATTTGTCTGAATAAGATTAATTACTAGTTAGGTGAATTATTTGTCTAAATAAGATTAATTACTAGTTAGGTGAATTATTTGTCTAAATAAGATTAATTACTAGTTAGGTGAATTATTTGTCTAAATAAGATTAATTACTAGTTAGGTGAATTATTTGTCTAAATAAGATTAATTACTAGTTAGGTGAATTATTTGTCTAAATAAGATTAATTACTAGTTAGGTGAATTATTTGTCTAAATAAGATTAATTACTAGTTAGGTGAATTATTTGTCTAAATAAGATTAATTACTAGTTAATCTTGTGATTCTCCCGACACATTGTGCTCACTTTATTAAGTTATGGTTATCAATGGCAATCTACTGTTGGAGGAAATATTGCTTAAAAAATCACTGCAGCTAAAACATGTTGGGTTGATCACTTTGTTCTGAGTGTGATATGCTACTTGCTTTATGAGAGTTATGCATGCTGATGGTTCCAGTGGCTATTGATTTTTAGTTATGAAATGGAATCATTGTACTCTCGCCAGTATGGCAACTGGGGCTAGACTTCTAGTTCAAGCTGCAAGAATGGAGGCCACTCTTTTCTTTCCAGGCATGTCATAGGAAGTGACTAAGGAAAATTGGGTGATAGGTGCACAACCTGTCACTTGTGAAAAATCATTGTTACTGTATGTCTTATCTCGATTTCTTACTTTTGACTTCTGTCAAATGATCCCCATGGATGATGATGATGATATTCCTCCTTCGCAAGCGAAGATGAGCATGGCATGAAAAAAACATTAAATGCGATGGGGGGGGGGGGGGGGGAATACAAATTTATATATAATAATTAAAATTGGTAATTAACTAATTTGGTTTGTGAGTTCGTAGATGCCCGATATGTCCGATTCGTGCATGGAAAGTTCTATTGCAGTGCATGCAGGAGTGCTGAAGGTTCGGGGTAGGAGAATTTATGGATTTGTCCTTCCGCTTCTTGCGCTTGTGGATTGCCCGCAGTGTTCTTTCTTTTTCAAATTTCGTGGTGCCAGCAATGATCTGGGTGTGCCAGGCTGAGCGATCAAGTGCTGTAGTCTCCCAGGAGCTAGGAACAATGCTGCAGTTCCTGAGAGCTTTTTAGGTGATCCTTGAAGCGCTTTTTCTGCCCTCCACTTGAACGTTTACCTTCGCACAACTCCCCATAGAATAATCTCTTTGGAAGGCACTTGTCTGGCATACGGACGATGTGGCCAGTCCAGCAGAGTTGGGACCTAGTCAGCACTGCATGCATGCTTTGCATACGGGACTTCTGAAGAATTTCCGTATCTGGTACACGATCCTGCCAACGTACTCCCATGAGGTTTCGTAGGCACCGAAGATGAAAAGAGTTAAGCTGTCTAGCGTGTCTCGCATAGACAGTCCAGTATGATGCGGCATAAAGCAGTGTTGGTAGAACCACTGATCGGTACACGTCCCACCCAGTTGTCCCCATGGATAACACAGAGGTGGTGCCAGCAAAACATTGCACCTTTGATCTTTTGTAGCAGACTCCTGAGTGGTGAGGAATGCTAAGTGTACCATTATTGTAGATAAACAAATCTGACAAAAGAATGATGAACTGTTTGGTCTAAACACATATACTGCACATTTGGCAAGATCTGATGATCCTGGGATGCTGCCACACTGCAATGTCTCCCTTCGGAGACTAAACATGCATCCATAAACCCTCCCTAGCACAACCATGCTTTTGAGATAATAAACATTATTCTATTTTGGGTGTCACCTTGGTTACTCATGAATCCCAGGGTACACAGAAGGTACTCATCGAGTTGCTCCAATATCCTTATCCACTGTTAATGATGATTTCCTTAGTTGACACGTCTGCTTTTTAATTACTGTGAACTCCCATAATTCAAGATAAGTAGATCCATTTGATTCATCATCATCAAACCCATAGCCCTTCAGGGTCATAGGGATGCCACTCTAGAAGTAACACAAAATTTCCACCATGGCTCTCTGTTCTCAGTTCCTTGTTTTAAGTGTGAAGAATCGAAATTCTGTCTAGTCATTAATATTATCAATTGATATCTTGTGCCCTTCTCTTCTTCTTCCACCCTCAGCTACTCCCTTCAGGATAGTTCTGGAAAGTGAATAGTGCCTCATTATGTGGCCAAACCATATAAGTTTGCAACATTTCACCATCACCATGAGAAATTCATGTTGACCTGAAGAGTATTTATTATGTTTTTCACATACATGTTCGTTTTATGTTTTGTATAATGGATGTGCAATCTATAACATTTGTTTTCAAAAGCCTTTGGATTCCCAAGAAGTTGGAAGCAGCTTTTCTTTTGTATTCAGGATTCTTTTTGCTAGATTTTCAAACCAGTAACCAGGATTTTTTTAAAACTAATCTTTTCCAGATCAGAGCAGCTGTTTCAAAGTTTATTATGCCTCAGCTAAGTCCATTATGGCCAGATTTCATCATGTATTTCATTTAAAGACTTAGCAGTCTTTAAGCATATGTACAGAAGTCTATGTCCCTACCAAACATGAACATTTATTTGTGTGAGACACCCTGATCCAATATAAGTGTTCTTGTGATCAATAATTACAAATTCTAAGCTGTAAGATGATGGTCTGTAGATGTCTATGTAGCTGGTATATAGTGTCTGGTTTCTGATCTGTATGCATATTTATACTCTACTATGATATGTACAGATTGTGGATTACATTTGCCTCTTTCTATATAGTTATATAGTGGGTGTCTGCTTGTTGGTAGAATGTTTAGTGGGCTCTCCTCACAAACACAATTGATCCTAGCTTGTTCAAGATTGTCCTCATGATGGCCATTGGTTGTTTTATATGTGGTCTGACCAAAGATTGAAGATGTATAATAACATCATTTTGAATATCCTCAGAGTCCTTCAGAGAAGTTAGCTAACATCTGCACTGTATCCATTGAGATGGATCTAGATCAGGTTATCAAGACATTAGATACAGATGATTTCTTATTAGATACATTAAAAAAGACTGGGTCAAAGCCAAACTCTGAAGGTAAATAGACATTTATTTCCTCTAAGACCTTGTCATATGACTGATTTTGTATATTTAGCATCATTGTTATCATATAGAATGATTATATAAAATGTACATATATCTTTAATAACACACATTCTTTTGTATGGGTGTGAGAGTTGGACATTTACTGCGAACACGGCGAGAAGAATACAGGCTTTTGAAAATAAATGTTACAGGCGAGTGTTAACATATTCATTACAAAGATCTTAAAAGTAATACACAAATTATACATAAATTAAATGTGTTTGCTGGTCAGCAAAGCAATTCCTGCCAGTGATAAAGTAATGTAAACTTATGTGGTGAAACATGATTCTCTTTCCAACACTGTCCTTCAGGGGACAGTTGAGAGTGAGAGATGAAGAGGAGGACATTGATAATACTCTTGACTGGTCAGGATTAAGATCTTCCATACAAAGGATTAGTAATAGAGAGGCATAGTGGGATCTTTGTGTTGAGGTTTCCAAAGTGTTGAGATTTTTTTTTAAATTGTAGATTCAAACACCAAAATACCACTATTCAAAAAGATTATTATGCCAACACTGTTCTACCAATGCCAAACATGGACAACGACAGCACAAGACAAACGTACACTAGTGACAACTGAAATGGTATGCTTGCGCAGAATCCTAGGAATATCGCTAAGAGACAGAGTGAAAAATGAAGACATTAAACAAAGAACCAGCACCGCCCCAATCTTGGAGCATATTAAGAGCCAACAGATCAAATGGTTTGCACACATCAGCAGACTACCACCAGACAGCATACCACTGCAAGCTATGCTACACAGATACAGTGAAGGCAGACCTTGAAAACGATGGACCACCGAAATAAAAAAGGCAACAAATTCCACAATATACTCAGCACACACGAGGGCCATCTCCAGAGAACTCTTCTACCCCAGACGCTGAAAGGCATTAAATGGTTTCGCAAATAGATAGATAGTTTCTAAAGTGGCACTCCTACAACAAGGAAGAGTTGTGGGTTTGATGATGCTGAATAATTGAAGTAGATCCTGTATCTTCTTATAATCAATGCTGTGTTGCAGTGGTTATTATGGTCTTCTATCTTATGTGCTGTCATTTATTTCTAATACGTTATTTCCCCCCTGCCAAATTCAAAGCTGTCCATCATCTTCTCTCTTGGTTTTTGTTCCTACCCTTCTTTAACAACACGTTTGTCACAAAGTGCTCCATCTTTCCTCTTCGCATTATATCTGCTATTGTCAGGTACCTAAATATTTGGATATATTGACTTGCTTCAGACTGGTCCAATCTGCAGGTGGTGTTGCATTCTGGAGGACATTTGTTCTGTGTTATTACCTTCTTCTGCGTTCATATGCATTCTGCGTTGGTATATTCTTCAGTGGATAAGAATCTCTTTAGTCGCTTCTTACAACATGCATGGAAGATAAACTAGCTAGCTAACTAATAAACTTAACAAGCAATGATTTAATAAAATTTGACTGCACTTTCATTATATAAACAGAAACAATATAATACCAGTAATATATTATTGTTGATTTTTACCTGACTGCTTGCTTGTTCTCTATTTCAGTTTTCCTGCAGTCATTACAACCATTTATCCAATGGATCACAGACTTCATTCTTCACTTGTTTGCTGCAGTGTCCATGTATCCGTGTTATCCCACATATCCTGGTGTATCTCTCCTCAAAGATCCACAGGTTGACTTTCTTCATAATACATCTAAGTTCATTTATATAAAATGTGATTCTTGATGTTTTTAGAATATGTTATTTGGTTATATGTGAAGTACGTTGTTCTGCCAGTTCCATAGCAGAGCTGTGTTATTTGTCCCCCGAAGGGTCCAGCACATGTATTTTCTACATGCTTTTACTTCAGGTGGTCTTCCCTAGCATATGACAGCCTTCCTATCTGTCGCCAGGCAATGCGCATGTATAAACTCTACGCTGTGATGGTTTTCTACCTACTGTGCCCTTGGACTTTACAGGCCAAACATGTCCCTGGGTTGCTGTCTCTGAGGAAGTGGTAATCAGGGTTTTAGGCTTGGGTTGACTGTGTCAATCTCACACGATGTGTTCCACTGCCTGTGGACTCATCTTGCGTAATTAGACATGTGTTATAATGTGTAATTACATATTCAAAAAATTAATAATTTGTGCCTATCGGATATGGATCTTTTTCCCTCTGTGAGAATGATTCCTGTATAGGAGAACATTGATAGTAGAGTTGTGCCTTGGTTAATTTTCTCTCTTAGCCGTGGTGTCAAGCACCAACATCGTGAACCCCTGGTCCGAGTCTGAGCCTCTACATATTTTTAGGAGCACTAGGGATTAGAAGCTTGACTCAAACTGAATAAAACTTTAGTTCAGATTTCCTTGTAACATTTTCCTGTTCTATTTTCGCATGACGCTGCCCTCTGGCACTGCACTCAATGTGTTATCCTTACAGAGACTAATGCACGACTCTTAATATTTGACATTACATCTACCTAATTTGTGACATTTACATTGCTACCCGGCAATGCACCAGCCGGACTGACTAGCTTCACTCTGTGTTGACAATGCCTTATTGCAGTCAATTCTCATTTCATTTGCTGCATCCACATTCACGGACATGATCCAGTGAAACAAAAAGTGTTAACCAGAAACAGCACAAGCAGTTGTATTTCTGTCTCCAGGATGCATAACACTAAGGAGGTAATTTTGGGATCTTGGTTAACTGCTAACCCTGGGTCCACTGAGAGCAATGCGGTACTCTTTCTACCTCTTCTCATCCTGTCATCCACGATCTCTCTTGCCTTGTATTTTTTCCACTGTAACTATGTTCTAGAAAGCTCCCTGTCTCACAATGTGCCTAAAAATAAAGACCCTTGTTGGTGTTTAGCTGTCTATGATACTCTTAGCATTTTTCTATAGAACCACATCTCTGTTACCTCTAATTTTCCACTACCCTGTTTAATTATTGTCCAAGACTTGCATTTATATGTTAGAATTGGCGGTATGTAGCTTTGAAGAACTCTCTTCCTCACCTATATTGACAGGGGTATATTACACAGTAGATTCTTCATTTCTTATGTTGCACTTCTTCCATTGATGTCATTGGTGTTCTTCAATATTTGTATTAGTGGACCTGTTTGAGTATTGAGTCATTCACTTTAATCCTTGCAAGCTGGGGAATTTGTTTCTTGCAACCATTACTTCTGACTTCTTGTTATTTAACAAAATGCATTTGTCTTTGCTTTCTTATACTACTTTGTTGATTAGTTCTTGTAGATCTTTATTACTTTTGGCAATCAGAGCAGTAGCATCTGCTTGTCTCAAGTTATTTATGTTATTATGTCTACCTGCTGATATTTCTGGAATATTATCAATTGTTTGCAATATGTTTTCACTGTACATGGAGAATAAATCTTGTGAAAGTACGTACACATTCCTGTATTGCATTTTGATGTATCAAAAATTCATATTTCTACAAACATATTTGAGTAGGTATAAGTTTTCAGCATTTTCCATGAAAAAACAATTGAAACACTGAATTCCATTTCCAACAAAATATCTGTGAAGCTTGTGTGTTGTCAGGCCTGAAGGAGAAGCAAGAATAACAGCACAGTTTTACTTGCCATGCACGTCATGATAGGTTACTAAAGAGGTGTTGCATTTGGTTGTCCCATCTCTCAAAGGATCAAAGTAACCCAGAAGCCATGCTGAAGTCAGATGTGTCAGGCCGAAAAGCACAGATATCATAGCCACTCACTCAGAATCGTAAGAAGTTTAGAACATCAATAAAGAAGACTTCAGGTACATTCTGGAAGGAATATGTCACCTGAATAATAATTGTCTATGAACTTTCTAAACATACAAATACATATGTCAAAGACAAATTTGTATTGATATCCGCAGGTCCTGAGTATTTTACGAGAGCTGCTCATCATCATACGGATCTGGGGAAAACATAATCACGCATGTCTTCCAGTATTCTTGACAACTGTATCCATTGACCCTTTACCGTATCTTTTTCGACTTGTAACGAAGGTTTGGATTGCAGCTCGGGATCAAAGCAGTATCGAGGCAGATCAAACATTTCTAGATGAATGTTGCAGTTTGCCTAGCAAGGTAATTGGCTTGTTGCCGTGTTCTTCTGAGTATGAGATTTATAGTTTATTCTTGATTAGGAACCAACATCACGGCACTAGGGACATTTTCATTAGCGCTGTGTATTCCAGTCCATCAACTATCTAAGGGTATATATAAGTTGAATGTCCCTGTATGTTAGTTGTGGATTCTTTGGATCTTTCCAGAGAGGATGCACTTTCTTCCATGGTCACTTCCATTTCTATTATTCTCTGAACGTACATTCTTTCAGCCATCGCTTCATCGTTTTGTAGTGTATACATAATTACTCTAATTAATTCAGTACTGTCTCTTCTCATCACTGTACCTCTCTTTACATTAGATTTGACTGTTGCAGTCAGTTAGTAAAAAAAAAAAACTGTCAAATACTGCATTAGGGAGTTGGTGGGAGGGATTTTGAAGCTGTGTGATAAAGGTTGCATGGTCATGCTCTTGCTGTCGCCACATTGTGAACAGGGTGAGTTTTTTAATTTGCCCTCCAACAGAAAATAACCCAGTCCTTAATTGGGATGGAACTCTTGACCTCACTAGTGTGAGAGCAACAATCTAACCTTTCGGCCATGCGCCACACACAGTCAGTTAGTATCAAAATATAATATAGAGTGACTTCATCATTTCTGGGCAGATCTATAGGTGTCCAGTCTTCTTCAACAGATGATCTGAAGTATCATGTGTATTTCTTCAGTATATTAAGGAAATTATAATTATTCTATATCGTCCACTCACTTGTTTTGTGACCAGGGTCACTGTCTTCTTTCCTGCCATGTCGAAGGAAACGACTAAGAAATGTTGGAGGGATAGGCTGACAACCTGTCTGCTGTGAAAAAGTAATCACTGCATGTCTTGTCTTGATCTCTTACTTTTGTCTTCTGCCAAATGGCCCACATGGATGACGAAGAGATGCAAGCCAGTGAACACTGTACCTTTGTACTTTTGTGATAGACTTCTGGGTGGCAGGAAATGCTAGGTATGCAGTCACTGCAGATTGGTCAACAGATCTGATGGAAGAATGATGAACTAGTTGGCCCAGATGTATATGCTGCAGTCCTGGCAGGAAGTAATGATCCTGAGATACTGCTGAATTAGAATGTCGGCCTTAAGGAACTAAACATGCTTCCATAAACCCCCTTACATACATCTGAGATAAAAATGCATTTCTGTGTCACCTCGGTTACTAAACCGAGGATGACCTATGCTTTTGTCAGAAAGGTTATGTGTTTTTAAGAGCTACCTGTTCACGGCTAAAGGAATTATGTCATAATCATTATAACATGTTTTACAATTTCGATTTATTTTTTAGTTCAATTCTTCCTGTATTCTTTTGTTAAAGGTCTTATAAATAAAATGTTGATTTAATTTAGTTCATTTTGTGAAATGTACACCAGATTACTTTGTATTCTTCATTACAGTATTATCATTGTTTCACGAAAGTATGTCCAATCCTTCTTTATCAGAACTCCTACCATATTGTCACTTTTTAATATTTCTTTTAGTTCATTCTCAAACTCTCCTAGGATCTCTCTTAAAGCAGTATGATGTTCCAGCTAGATTTCCAGCAGGATGTAATTCAGAGAATGGCAAATGTGTTTTATTGACATTTTATTTTCATCAATAGTCAAACACATCCGATTTCAGTGTTGGCAACTAATACTTTCAGTGTTTTTACCACTTCCACTTAATGGCGGACGTCTGTAACCATATCAATAGTATAGTAGGAAAATAGTATAGTATATCAATAGTACATATTATCATATCAATAGTATAGTATATCAATAGTACATATTATCATATCAATAGTATAGTTAATGAATAGTACATATTATATCAATAGTATAGTATATCAATAGTACATATCATATCAGTAGTATAGTAGACAAATCAGTTTTCTTGTACTATACTATTGATATGGTTACAGATGTCCACCATTCAGTGACATGCTAGTCACTAAGTTCAAAGTTAACCACGGATGTATAACCTTGACCTTCTTTCCACTGTCTTGCACTGCTATCAGCATAGCCACAAATGCCCACATATTGTCACTAATGTCACTTCTTTCATACTCCACAGATGCCAACATATTGTCACTAATGTCACTTCTTTCATGCTCCACAGATGCCAACATATTGTCACTAATGTCACTTCTTTCATGCTCCACAGATGCCAACATATTGTCACTAATGTCACTTCTTTCATGCTCCACAGATGCCAACATATTGTCACTAATGTCACTTCTTTCATACTCCACAGATGCTGTTACCGAACTACAAAAAGACCTATGGTGAAGAAATGACCTGCTACTTAGCCTTCTCACAACCTTTCCCCATCAACTATCAGTTTGGTGTCGAACCAGACTTCCTCTTCATCCCAAGATATTCTCACAGAGTATTCCCATTTGACTTGTGTCTACATGCCGAACAAAAATATGACTCAGTCAGACAGACTCAACTAGGAGTCTGTCCCAAAGAACCACTTCGGGAGTGTGTACGCTGTTGTGCATTGTCGTTACGGAGGAAACCTTCTACTACCAAGTCACCGCTTTTGAGAGCATGGGAACTTCGGTTTGTAAAATCTTGTTTGTGTGGTGGACATTGGAAACTGCATCAGCTGTCAAGTGAATGTCAGCAGGACAAGAACTGATGTTGAGGGAGAAATGCTGTTTGGTTGTACTTGGTGTGTCATGGAAAATTGTAACCGTGTTACATTTTAAAATCCTCAGTAACCTGATCTAGTGTCTTAGTGGATGAAACTTGCCGTCCATTGGATATAAAATTTATGTCCCACAGTTTGTTTTCTGGTGTAGATTCTTGCAGCTAGAGTTGGTGCCAGAGCTCATGACAGATTTGAAAGATATGCTCTGAAGTCTGGTAGCCTATTTCATATGTGCAATCTAGAGTATGTGACAAATTAAGTTGATGCAGTTGTGCTCGGAGGTGATAGCGTCCTGTGATTAGTCTAAAGATGGTACGAACATATTTATATAGCATCTGATTGTTTTAGTCTGAGACAGCAGAACATGGGACGTGACACAGAAGTCATAGTGGACGTGTGTAGTTACACGAGACATATTCAAATGAAAACTGCATGTGCAATGTCACCTATGACAGCACACGAGAACTGTGAAATCGTCATCACCAATTTAATAAGTACATATTTATAAACAAATGTTCATGTGGTCATTCTCTTTGTTTGCTTAGTGTCATGTGCAGGTAGCCGACAGCATGGTCAATGGGATAACGAATTCGTCCACATTTTACCAACGAGCTGTGATTCAGTTTCTTACAGCCAAAGGATGTTGACAAACCAACATGTATCAAAGAATGAAGTCAATGTATGGTTAAAATGTGTTTCGAAGACATCAGTGAAGGATTGGGCAAGAATGGTTTAGAAATGCCGACAGGTAACAAATGATCTTCCACGAACCAGTTCGGCACATGTTGTGACAGAAGAAGCCATGACCAAGATGGATACAGCAATACATGCTGACAGTTGCGTTCACTAGCTAATTAATTATCTGTGTCATTAAGAACAGATCTCATGATTGTTTATAAAAATCTGAAGAACCGGAAGGTGTGTTCTCAGGGGGGTACCATTTTTATTCTAATTCTGCATTCATTCTCAAACTCCTGCAGATTAGCAGTATATGGTACAGTGAAGGGAATGCGTTGTGTTATGGTCTGCGGCAATGCTGCCATATCTGCGCCTTTCGGCCTGACACATCCGATTTCAGCATGGCTTTGGGTCACTTTAACTCTCGATGTGATAGGAGAGCCAACTTCGTCCAATAACCTCAGTCGCCTTTTACGATATGCATGGAAGGTAAACAGTGCTGCTATTCTTTGCTCCCCTCTTGTGCCCGGCAACATACAGGAGACTATGCTTATTGTTCTTGAACAATTCTTGTTGAATCCTGCATTGGTGTCTTTGAAACACATTTTATATTGTACAATGTGGGTTGATTTTGACATCCTTTGCTGTAAGAAACTGAATCACTGTTTGTTGGTCAAATTTGGTCAGATTCGTTATCACACTGGCCAAATTTTTTTCAATTGCCTGTATAGGGCAGTTAGCGAGCCGTGTTACAGCAGTGGTTAGCACACTGGCTTTGCATATGAGTGGTCCTGGGTTCATTCCCCAGTTGAGGTGGAAATGTTTTTCAGATCGCAACGTCTCCCAGGTCGACCCAGCCTTAAATGGGTACCAAATTAATCCGGGAAGTAGAGACTGTGAGGGAGAGGAGATGGCTACTGCCCTCATTTGCAGAGCCTTTGAAATGTGAGATCGCTAACATCTCACACCCCTACGGCATTAATAAATGCTATGGGTTACTTTACTTTACAGGGCAGTAAGCATATAAAGAGAATGGCCATTGTGTACTTATTATATCAGTGATGGTGTCTTAATAGTCCCAACGCAAAATAAAAATGTAATATCAATTGCAACGAAACAAGTAACAAAAATCGAGCGGCAGCGGCTCGAAAATCGGTTAAAACTCCGCTAATTACAAAAAATCGTAATAAATAATTTTTATGCCCGATTGTTTCGATTAAAACATAAAACAGAAGCTAAACCACGGATCTACGCAATGGTCATTGTTTCTAATAGACCCGGCACACACAAAAAATGTCATATCGATCGCAACGACACAAGTAAAAAAAAAACTCCGCGCGGACGCTCTAGGAGGCAGCAAGTAGAAGTAGCGCGAGGACGCTCTAAGGGGCAGACGGTTAAAGCTCCATTTCTGCTGATGTAGGTGATGTAGCACCGGCTGGTTTTTTTTAACACTCCTCATACATCAAGCAGAAATAGTGTAAAAATGTATTACTGCAGAATTTTATGAGCTTCAGGTACTGTACGCCAGCAGTGTATACTAAAACAGACGAACAATGAAACATAGTTGTTGAATAGTGAGACTATTGCATAATTGACCTAGAACATGTTGGTGAAATCATTAATTATTATGATGAATTGTTGACGTCAGTAGCAGTTATGCTGAGATCATTATTTGAGATCATTAGAGGGTGAAATCACTAATTTTTTACGGTGAAATGTTGGCATTACTAGTTATGGTGAATTATTAGTAGCTGTGAAATCACTAGTTGTTATTATGAAATTATTTATTTTGTTGATACAGTGAAATCACTTGTTGTTATAGTGAGATTGATGAAATCTACAGTTGTTATAGTGAGATTGATGAAATCTACAGTTGTTATAGTGAGATTGATGAAATCTACAGTTGTTATAGTGAGATTGTGAAAACACTAATAGGTATAGTGAGATTGTTGAAATCTCCAGTTCTATGCTTCTTAACCGCGAGAAATCAAAGCCAGGTAAAACAAATGTTATAAGATGATGGTCAGGTCAAAACTGTATACTCATAAATACTTGTACAATATTTGTGTAAAGTTTATACATTAAATTCCTGAATGTTTTTATGTTTAAAAAAAAGCTTGGTCATTTTATGCTACTTGAAAAGATGTTATGCTTTCTTTGGTGATTTGTGATTTTCTGAACCGATGGTGGTGCACTCTGGGCATCCCTATAGCAGTTCCATCTCTTTCAACCGCCAATGTGTTGTCAGGGCCCGAGAGGGAAGCAAAGAACAGCAGCACTGTTTGCCTTCCATACATGTCATAAGAGATGACTAAGCAGGTTATGCAAATGGAGTTGGCTGTCCCATCTCATATAGGGTCAGTGACCCAAAGCCATGCTGAGGTCAGATGTGTCAGGCGGAAAGGTGCAGATATCGCAGCAATGCTGTAAACCATGACACAACGCATTCCGTTCTCTGGACTACATCCTGCTAATCTGCAGGAGTTTGAGAATGAACATAGATCTCTTTCAACAGATAGTGAGGAATATGTATGCTGAAAGTAACGGTTGCCCTTTGATTGTATATATTCCTTATCCTACCCCCCAATATAAGAAAAAGTCAACATTTATTAGGCACATAATGAGAAGAGGAGGCATTGAGAATATAGTGACAACAGGAAAGATAGGGAAAAGATCAAGGGGAAGACCTAGAGAAAAGATATTGGACAGTTTGACTAAATGGCTGCGATTGACGACACCAACAGAGATGATGACATACATATATGGGAGATCGATGTACATGGAGAGATATTATCGCCAACGCCATTAGGCATGGCACTTGATGATGATGACCCAATACTTATCTCCCCAAACTACTCCAGTTAAATGTGTCAAGTTAGTGGCAGTGGTCATGCTGGAATTCAGGAAAATTAATGACTAAACATATCGGCTTCAAGAGCACAGGTGTCAATACAATAAGATTATGACAATGGATAAGGGAGGCATTTTAAAATTCCTGTACATGTCTTTTGAATGAGGACACCATGGTGGACTAGAATGTTAGTGATTGATCCAGGGAGTGATTGATCCAGCTGTCAATAACTTTGACAGATCTTCTTTTATCCATTTCTCTCCATTCACTATTTCTTCAACAGGGATGACAGGACAATTATCTTCTCAGCACCTGCAATCCATTACTTTCTTTATATTTGCTTTTCGTGTCAATCCTGAATTTTTTTTCTCCCGGAAATGCTTTCGCTATAAAATTATTTATTAATTAAAAATTTGTAGCAAACAAAAATTCACGGTAAACATCTCAAACCTCAGTACACATGAAATCACAGCCTAGAGGTTGAGAAGCACAGCTCTAGTTGTCTAGAGATTTCGTTAGTTGGTATATCGATAATAGCTAATAACAGGCAAGCGATTAATATGTGGATGTAGACAGTGTCGTTTCTTACTCGTCATGTGTTTATGACAAAGGTCTTTTGGTAAAAACATCAATTTCTATCTATCTATCTATCTACACGCTTTATCCCTTGTTTGCCTTGTGGCATCAGGGGTGGAAGAGTTCTCTGGAGATGGCCTTCTTGTGTGCTGTTTGTAAGCTTGTTCCTGTGGCTTCTTTGATTTCTGTGATCCATCTTTTACATGGTCTGCCTCTGACTTTATAACCGTTATGTCTATGTGCGTGGCCATTTGTGGCATGCTATATGTCGGTAGTCTGGAAGCATGTGAAAACCACATGATCTATTGTCTTTTGATGTGTTCCAATACTGGTATTGTTTTGGTTATCTGTCTGATGTTATCATTTCTAATTCTATCTCTTAATGACACTCTGAGTATTCTTCTTAGACATGTCATTTCTGTTGTCACTATTTTTCTTTTGTCTTGTGCTGTCATTGTCCAGGTTTGGCACTGGTAGCATAGTGATGGAATAATAATAGTCTTGTATAATGCAACTTTAGTGTCTATGTTTACATTTTTGTTAACATCAATTTATGCGTGTTATTATGTATGTTGCCAGTGATGACCAACAAAACTTCCTTGTATTGCCAGTTGGTATAATGAGATTGTAGAAATCATAAGTTGTTATAGTACATTGAAATCTCATTACGGTGCATATATGTTTATACTAAAAATTCCCTATTTAACAATATTTTTTCAAAATCCTTGATTAAATTTTTCTTAATTGTATATTGTAAAATTCTGTTATGACAAATATTTTATTGATTCGGGCCAATCTGTTATAATAGTATTTGACTGTTATTTTAACTTATTATTTTGCACTTATTTATGTTATGTACTTTTCTGATACTCCTTACAATTACTTGTGTAGGAAATTATTGCTGCTGATAGTTATGAAGTCACTGTTGACCATTTTGTCATTCTTAATCTCATTGCTAGTCTCCATCCACAAGATTTCCTTTTTTTTTTTGCAGTGAACTTTTAATGAAATTATGTTTTTAAAGTTGTTTGTAATAATATTAAGAAGCTGAGTTTGTGATTTTATTTCACTGTGTTTTGTTGTCATGTTTAATTAAGGTTGATTTGTGTTGGATTGTACGCTGGTTGTGGTATGTAAGTAAAAAAAAAAGGAAAGTTAACCAATAGCATTTAACTGCTAGATCCAGGAATAAGGTAATAAAGTTTTGCTACTGCTGTAGGGTTGTGAGATGTTAGCAATCTCACATTTCAGTGACTCTGCTATATGAAGGCGGTATCCATCTCCTCTCTCTTGCAGTCTTTACTTCCCAGATTGATCCAGTACCCAAATAAGGCTGGTTCGACACGGGAGTCGTTGCGTCCTGAAAAACATTTACACCTCAACTGGGAAATGAATCCAGGACTGTGCATATAAGAAGCCAGTGTGTTATCCACTGTGGTATGAACAAGCATGCCTAAGGTTAATCCTTGTGATTTTACTATTGGTTTATAATGATCTTCTGTTTGTCTGTGTTTATCGTGAGAAAGACCTTCTGGTTGAAATGTTGATTCTGTTTTGTTTCTTAAACTCTTGTCTTTTAGAAGAATGTAGTACTGTTTACACTTTAATTATGATTATTCCACATCAGTACAGGACACAACAGGCTAAATAGCCACTTAAATAGACTAAGACTGGTTCCATCACCTCTGTGTCCATGTGAGCAGGCAGCACAGACCGCAGAACATATCCTGCAAGACTGCATTACATCAAACCGGTTACGGGAGGAACACTGGCCCACAGAGATGGATATCCATAGAAAACTGTATGGGAGAACTGAGGAGCTTTCACATGCAGCCGAAATTAAGAAAACCAGACTTGCTGTGATGACATGCTGAACCGTGAATGAGAAGTAATAAGAATTGTGACTACATTGATCCCATGTAGTCATATTGACTGTGTGATCAACATTGATACTACCATATGGCTGCAGGTTTTTTTGGATGCCTGTATAATTATCACGGGCACCACAATGATAAGTGCTATTGAAATATATGGTGACCGGAGTAGCTGTTCTGTAATTAATGGCATGAACATGCTGGCAGAAACGATGCCTCAGTTTTAGCCAGTTTACACATGCAAACATAAATGATATTATGGGATTCACATGTAACAGTCTCATCGATAGTGATTCTTGATTAGAAACAAGGGTCACACTACTGGGGGCATTCCCATATGTGATCGTTCCGTCAGCCATCTAAAAGTGTATACACTCAGTGTTACAATCAGTTGTTGATTACGCGTTGTTCTGATCTTTCTAGGAGGGAGCACTTTCTCCCATTGCCTCTAGTCCCTCCCATTTCTACCATTCTCTGAATATCTACATTGTCTCGTTCAACCTCCTCGTTTTCTCGTAGGGTATCCATGACCTGCTCTAATCAATTCAATCTTGTCTCTTCTTATCTCGGTGCCGTTCAACAAGGCTTTACCAGCCAACACATTGGCTCTTTCTTTTCCCCTGAGAGCAGCATGACCTGTACAGTAGATACATGTAATGCTCTGCACATTTTTGAGAAGAGTGATCTATTCAGTTCTGATCATACACTTTTCTATCTTACGCAGCACACTATGAGAGTCCGATAGAATCACTGAGTTTGTTGGTGGTTGCCTCGCCAGCCAAGTGAGAGCTGCTGTCACCACTTCTATTTCAATTCTCATACTCGATGTTGTAGTGGGGTATGCAGCTGACTTCTCAGCTAATTTCCTGCCATTTTGGAAGGCCATGAAACCCCAACCACACCTGATTGTTTCTTGTGTTACTCGGACGTCTGTGTAAATTATTGTATTATGTGACTTCAAGTGTTGTAGTATGAATTCTTGGATTTCTTCTTTCGTCGCTAATAATGTCTATATCTGCAGTGTTGTTTCTTGTATAAATTGGACAGTGTTTTCCATTTCTTGTTTTGTACCATAAAGTTTAACATTCATTGGTATATCAGAAGGCCAGTATGTGCACCTTAATGTGTCATAGTTTGCACATTCTTGAAGGATATGTTCTGAAGTCTGGTTGGCTTGTCCACAATTACACTTTGCTGTTGTGCCAATTTTAAATTTTGTATACATATGGTTGTTTAGTCTATTGTATCCAGTTCTGAGTCGGAATATGATGACCTGTTCTTGTCTGTTAAGTAGGTGGTAGTCGTCCCGTGGAGGTAAGTTAGGCTTTCGTTGTGCCTTTATCATGGATTTCTTTTGGTGATAGATGATTGGTACATCCGGTTGCTGCATGTTAGCACCTTCCTTGGCGAGTTGATCAGCTCTCTCATTTCCTGCTATTCCACAGTGTGATGGAATCCATTGCAGTATAACTCTACACCTATTTTGTACTGTGGACAATACCTCTTTTAACTCTGAAACTTTATTGGACTGTAGTGCCTCTAGTACTGACCTTACATCTGTAAGTATTGCAATAGGGTGTGAGGTCCTGTCCAATGTTAACAGTTTCTCTGCAGCTGTACAAATAGCTTTGACTTCAGAGTCATAGTTGTTGCAGTAATTCCCTGTTGGTATACAAGTGGTATCAGTGGTGCCATCTGGGTATTCTATATATACACCACTTCCTCCATTTTTTACTGCATTCTGTGCCAATCCATCTGTATATACTCTGGTCCATAGATCACTTGGGTAAACGTCATCGAGGAAGCTGAGAGATGCTACCCTTTTCTGCAGATTTTTCTGATGTTCATCCCCATGCACACCTGTTATTGTTGTTTGGATGGTCACTGATAGACATGTCCCACTGGGTGTGTTTTGGTTGAGATATCAGTGGTATTGTTACTTCTGGCAGATCTGATACCTGTCTACGTAGATGCTTGGCCTGGTGTATGAAGCTGCTTCTTTTAAGCCGTACTTGTGACAGATTCTTGAACCTTTCCTTCATTGGGTGACTGGTGGGAAAGAAACTTTTCTCCATGAATTATAATTTTAATATCTCTACGCTCTTTCAATGACTGCATCCCTTCTATATTCTGCATTTCTATGATTGGTGTGGATCTCATTGCGCCTGTAATGATTCTAAGTGCTTGGTTCTGTACTCTATCTAGATTTTGTAGTGTGGTGTTTGATGATGAACTCCATGCTGTAGAACCATATTCCAAGTGTGGTCGAATGGCTTGTTGGTATACATTTTTTAGAATTCTTTCATTAGCTCCCCAGGTTGTCCCACTCAGTTTTCTTAGTGTAGCTATCTTCCTTCTAGCCTTTGTTTCTGTTTTGCTGATATGATGTTTCCATGTCATTTTGGCATCAAATGTTACGCCAATATGTGTGGGTTTGTCATCTACCTTTAAGACAGTTTTATTTACATAGATGTTTCCTGCTATTTGTTTTGGTGAAAGTGTAAAAAGGGTTGTGGCCGACTTTTCTATATTGATACTTACACACCATTTGTCAGCCCAATTGGTCAAAATGTCCATGGCTCTCTGAAGGATTTTTGTGGCAACCATGGCGCTCTCATGTGTGCACCATAGAACCAAGTCATCTGCATATAGTGCTGCTCTAGTTCCACAGGGTATTTCTTCAATTAGGTCATTGATAAATATGAGAAAAAGAGTGGGTGATAGAACTCCTCCCTGAGGCACTCCATGGCGTAGTAATACTTTCCTACTTTTTTTGCCATTTACTTGTACTCTGGCTCTTCTATTGTGAAGAAAGTTTTTCATCCATCTATAAATATTTCCACATATCTTGTAGTTTCTCATTTTTTGAAGCTATCCTTTCCATACCTTATCAAAGGCCTTCTGTAAGTCAATTCATGCCACCAGTACTGATTTCTTGTCTTGGAAAGCAGTTTCCTGTGATAGGTATGTGGTTTGATCCTCTGTGGAATAGCATTGCCTGAAACCTGCCTGCTATGGTGCAAGCAAGTTTCTACTTTCCTGGGGAAATTTTAGTCTTAAGGTTATGATGCGCTCCATTGTTTTGCACAGGCAACTTGTAAGACTAATTGGTCTGTAGCTTGTTGATGATGTTCCATCTTTTCCAGGTTTAAGCAAAGGGACCATAATTGATTCCCTCAAGATTTGTGGGATTTTCCCAGTAGTCCAGCTAATATTTAGGATGTCCAATAGTTTCCTTCTGGCTGTTGTTCCTAGATTCTTTATCATTTAATTTCATCAATACCTGGGGACTTATTTAGCTTTAGTTTAGAGACCGCTAAATCCAATTCACTATATGTGAACAACGTATCCATAATTTCATTGGTGCTGTTTTCATCACTGATTCTAGTAATTCTTGGATAATTCCCTTTGTTCTGTTGGCAGCCCACTCACGGCACTCTCTTCCCATCTGTATTACAACTGTATCACAACAATTCCTGCTGAAGATGGATGTGCCGGGCCATTGGCGCAAATAAAACGGTGACACAACACATTTCCATTTTCTGGACTAAATCCTGCTGGAAATATAGTGTGACCATTGTCCTGCTACAAGATATATCCAGTGGGAGTTTGAGAATGAATGCTGAAGAAGAAGAAGTATCACAACAACAATATCACTGCATGTCAGCTAGAAGTGTATATGGAGGGAGCAGAATACCAGATGCTCCACCTAAAGACACACAGTACAGAATTCCATCTCCTGAACTAAAGTGACTCATTTTTGTGCTGGGACATGCGGGAGTCCAGGGTAATGAGAGAGCAGATAGGTTGGCTGCACATGCTGCTACTACAGCTGTTGGTAGAGCGATGGATCGAGCAGACATTTTGAACGCCTTATGGGAAAACGCACGAACAAATAACTGTATAAGTGATGATGATTCTTGTTCCATGACTAGAATAAAGGAATTTAGATTGAAATGTGGTGTCACTAGAAAGGAGCAGTTTCGTGGGCAAGAAAGAATGATGGTCAATCTACTGTGTACTGGGACTGTGAGCCAACGTGTAATGGTGGATTAATTATGATCAGAAAATGGACAGTCAATGCATCTACTTTAGTAAGATTTGTATTTTGTTGTTACAATTTTTATATTGTATATGGATTCCACATTCAATTATCTTTTTTTATTATATACGACCTTCCATAGCTAATACTTTGTCTTCAAGAAACTTGCGTGTAAATTATGTTGCGGTCCAAAAATGTTACCTACAATTAATTACATCCAAACCCCAGGAATAATTCCGTCCTGCCCAACTCCAATAGCTTACCTCAGACTGAGATATATTTAACTCATGCCTGACAACTCCATCGGATAATAGTTTACTTCAGACTGAGATATATTTAACTTGTGCCTGACAACTCAAACTGATAATAGCTTACCTCAGTCAAATATGTTTAACTATTGCCTGCGAGGTATGAATCAATATTATCAGCAAAGCACAAATTGCATATAGGGTGACCTCCCCTTAGAGGGAATTGATAGAGATGTGTTATAGTTCTGAGGGGTCTAGAATAAAGTTATACAATTTACCACAAACTTACACAGAAACATATCACAATTTCATTAAACCACATTGTTGACATTTGGAGCATTGCCTAATTTCAGGTATATAAATTTCGGTTTTTTTTGGTTGTGTTTAGGACTTTTAGCGTTTTAGCTATTTTTCCTGTATAGAAAACCACTACTGCTGTTGTAGCAGTGTTATTTTTTTCTATCCTGCTTGCCTTGATACATTGGATATCGGGATTTTCTTTATTGAGTATCTCTTTTATCCTTTCATCAGAGATGTCTTTCCTAATCCCTTTTATTACCATTTTGGTGGTTTCCCCTACCAGTTCTGTTTTTACTATTATCTGGTGAGGCAGGGAGGTAGTCTCTTTATTTCTTTGGATGTTACCTGCCACTTTTCTTCCTTCTATGTTGTTGGCGATTGTAACTATCATATATTCTTGGTATTTAAGTATACCATGGATAGTGGCCTTCCCTGTTATGGGGACGAGAAGTTCTTTTATAATTTTGAATGGTAGGGCCTTCAGTGACGCTTCCTGTCCTGCTACTTGTGTTATTTTAATTTTAATATGGGCTTGGTTTTGGTTGGTATCTTGTTCCCTTCTTCTGGTGTTATCTTTCGGCTCTGATGTTGTCGTTGAATTAGCCGTTTGTGATGCCTTTTTCGGAGATGGCTCTTTGATGTCATCAGCAAATGACTTATTTAAATTTTTTGACATTGTAAAATTTTAATGGTGTTTCTTACCCTTGGTTTTCTTTCCGGAACACGTGCTCTTGTGCCTTCGAATACACACAACTATTCTATGTTAGAGTTCTATCTCATATTTCTATCTATCGAGAACTCTTGCCTGTTATTATTATTAATTAATATATACTAAATGATTACCTCTTATTACTACACTATTTGCTATCTACAACTTCGTTACTACACTGTTATTATAATGCTATCACTTTAAATTTAACACAATTATACTAACACGTACTACTATATCTTGATTATACGTTTTTAAATATCAGCTCGCACTTCTATCTAAATTTTTATATTATTATTTTAAATCTCTTCCTGTTCTATAATTGTTAACACTTCTAATATATATAAATTTGAGTTTTATTCTATACTTGTTAGTGTGTGACAGAAATTTCCAAATGTGGTTTCCTTCCTCAGCCACGTGGTCTAGGTGTTATGAAGGTACACAGTTCTAACTGGTGGTCTATCACTTTTCTATCTCCTATACTATCTCCTATACTATCTCATATACTATCTTCCTACCGTGTTGGCACTTCTTATCTAATGTATTACTTCTGGTTTGTCTAACTATCTAACACTTTTGCTATCTTAATAACTTTATCTAATATTTCTATCTAATCTATATTACTTCTATCACTTTAATCTATCACTGGTATTAATATTTTACTCGAACACTAATAATTGCTAATTATTTCTAGTATATACTGTTCTACTTCTATCCCTTTAATCTATCACTAATACTTCTACTTTACCCGACTTGGACTACACACGCATGTTTCCTTGATTTTCCAAATAATGTTGCTGAGAGACACGTATTACTTGTTCCGCCGACTTCCAAAATCGTAGTGATTGTTGTTTGTTGAAAATGGACGAATGCCTTTCTTCACATTATTTTATAGGTATACCTCCTTCCTCAATGAAAACTTGTCTACGGCCCTGATGGTTTTTTTGGACGTGTGATGATATGATTATTCGTCATAAACTATACTACAGGGAACAGTCGAGGTTGGAAGAAGCAGACAAAGACTAAGAAAATCATGGACAGGCAGCATCTAGCGTTGGATAGGTCAAGGTATTTTCACACTCATCTGTGTTGCTGAAGATAGAATTTGCTGGAGAACTCTGGGTGTTATTTCATCCAATGTGGTACTCCTGTGAACCTGGCAGCTTATAGCAGTGTTACCCAAACTTTTCTTTAAACCTTTCCCCACCTCAATCTTTCAAAAATTCTGGTGTCTTTCTCCCCCCCCCCCCCATGTAAACATAAAGGGGCCCTACATTTTTTATAGGTCTATTCAAAAATTGACTTATTCCATAAATGAAACCTAATTATAACTTGTTGAGGACACAAGAATTGAGTTTTAGGAAGAAAACACTAGGAAATTATTCAGAAGAAAAAAAAACAGTCAAGTAGGCTAAATTTTCAAAACATATAATAGGCAACTAAATCTCAAGCAAAAAATTTTTCTTTCCAGAAGTGTCCCCCTAAACAATGAAATCCCCCCCCCTTTCCACCTGTGGAGTGCGTGCCACAACATCAGGTTATAAGGCTTATAGTATGGTGTGATAGCAGGGAAAGGGACATGAGGTAAATGGGGACTGTTGCTGACCTTTCGTGCGAAGACGGTACCTCATCTTAAATGAATAGCCTATTGTAATGTTAAACTTCTGTCATGTTTACGGGGAAATGTCACTTTCTTTTTTTTTAAAGTACGTGCCAGCCCTGATTAAGAATCTCGAATAAACAAGTCAGACAGGACTATTTACGACTTTTTACCCTCATTTTGGTCAAGGCATAGACCTATTCTGATTTGCTAAAGGACGGGAAGTTGAATATCTCAACCCTACAACCTCCTTATCTACGGGCCTTTATGGGACAACAAACTCCACCTTAAATTCCTCTTAGTTGGTGCTTAAGATATGCTTGACAGATAACAGTTTAGCTCCCCTTTCAGACCCACCAACCAAGGACGATTTCTATTGGAAATTAAGTTTATCTAACTATCACTACGTTCAGATTTGTATTTACTAGAAACAGATTCTTGAAGAGATTCTTTCTTTTTAATTATATCAATGAACACGGGTCAGCTGTGTTGGAAAAATTTAATTTATTTATTGGATAATCTCCGTGACAGAAGACACATGGCAATTACATAATACTGTGAATTAATTAATACGTCTATAGAAAATACCTTATGACCACTGATCTATGTATAAATAAATCAAAGCTTTCATGCTTGACCGCATTTAGGGTTACCAAGCGTGTTTATTCGCTTGAACGAAGCGAGACCAAGTGTGTTGATTTGAACAAGAATCACATTTGTTGTATTTGGAAACTGGGACATAGGCAAAACAGGGCGAGATATAAGTCAGTGTTATAAAACCAAGACAATCTCGGTGAGACCTGGACACATCTTTGCACTCAATACATACAATTACAATACATATGTACCATTAACATAAACAAATGTATATTTCCGCAATTTTAGTAAGAAATGTATCAAATAAAAATATTTTGAGCTTACATTTTTTTTAAACTCAGCTGACAAAGGTGGATGTCGTTATATTGTGAAATTGCGTTATTGTTGAAAGTAAATTTTCTCTCAAAAATGAAGCGTTTTAAAACTCACAAATTGCAATCCATTTTTATTTTCCTCGTGAATACTAAATTTATTTTGTTGTTAACGAAATTATAATTAGATAGTTAAGATCTTTTAAATTACGAATTAAGAATTATGGCCATAAAAACTGTAAGACTACATTACTACTTTTTATCAAAATACTTTATTTATTCTTTCCAATAAATAGCAGTATCCAAATGTTAAATCAAAAATACGTTTAAGTGTAAGGGAGGTAACCGTGTAAATACAAATAATACTAAAATTTAATTCCAAAGTTATTTCATGACAAAAAAGTCGAGTGAAGCACTTTCTAAGCAGCTCTCCTATACCCCCGTAATCCTCTCTCGAGGCGGTATGACATAGCAGGCGCCGACATCGAAAGCCACTCGGACGCTGAGTATAGCTCACCACTCAGCTGAGCACGTTTATGCTGTTAACATTCCGTACGACCGAAAACTTCACCCCGGTGACTTCGTCCTGTCTTAACATGTCATATGGGGAGGAACCAGCCTAGATCCCAAGCGGTACTGTGACGAGCGAGCTGACTCGACACTGGCTGAACCTTGACCCCGCGGTGGAGTCTAAGACATGTGAACGGACTACTGACACTGGTTCCCATACAAAGTCAAGAGCCAACTTTTGTAAAGTTCCGCGGGGAACTTGAACCTTATACGGACATTATCCCTTAACATCCAAAAGTTTATGTGCCACACTTTTGTTCACCATGTCAACAGTTAGGGAAGAATGTCGTGCATATTGCTTTCAAAAAAACGTTTTTATAAATAGTAGAACGGGGAAGAGTTACATAAAATCACTCAAGATAATGAGAGTTGTTTATTTAAATTATATTACCACATGATTAGATCAAAATATTTGTGTTCTTATGATTTATTAATATATTTGCACATATTAATACATTTCACATGTATTACATCCCCTTAACTGATAGTATCTGCGGGGTTATGACCCTTAATGAATAATGGAAATGTCCACTCTCTATAACCCTGCTATCCTAGACAGAGCCACAAAATATATTTCACAAAATTATTTTTCCATACAGAGCCTCAGTTTTTATCCCATTGTTCCATTGCAATCGCATTTTTATCTTCTTAAAACTTCAAGTACAAAAAGATCCATGTTTTTATGTTATGAGTTTAATTCAAGTACAATTAGTTTTCGCAAAAACAAAACACATGACATTTGTTTGGACAATCATTCAATCATGACTATTACACTATTGTTTGTAAATGTTTTGTAAGGTGTCTTTTGCTAGGTCATATCGACTTACTGTACCGTGTCTCTCGTCAAATACAGTCACGTGAACTCATTCTTCTAAATGACTTTACTTGACGTTGATTTGTCATTGGCTGCCGACACAATGTATACAAAAGTGACCAATGAAAATCACTGTAATGGTTAAATAATGTGACTTCAGATGGGTTATTTTTAAATAGTCCACACAACTAATTGAGAGACACGATTATACAGTGTAGTAAACAATGTGTAATGGGGAGTTTTTGATACCACACCGGTATATTTCGGTCATTTCTATTTGTACTGTGTCTTTCAGCAGACATGGGTTACATGTGATCTGTTGCATTCTTTATCTTTATAATAACTAATGAAACCTGTATTCTGGTTTTCGCACTTTTCTTTTATTAATATATGATATGCAAGTTGTTTGGGAAAATTAGCAGTATATTGCCCTGAATGATTGATGCACAAAATAACCATCTTTTAATACGTATTGTGTTTAGGCAAGTGCTACCAACTCATTCCGTCAAAAGCACTAGACAACACAAATTGTTTTTAAAAAGTCACACACCATTTGCTTTTTTTTTAAAGCCTCGAGAGGTGAACAAAGAAAAGCAATAGTTTTTGCCTTCCATGTATATTTTAAGAAGCGACTAAGGAGGTTATATGGTGGGGTTGTCCGTCCCATCCTATAAGGTCAAATTGATCCAATGCCATTTTAAAGTCGGATGTGTTAGGTCAAAAGCGAATATCTCGCATCAATGTTGTGAACCATGACAAAACGCATTATGAACTACATCCTGCTAATCTGTAGGAGTTTGAGAACACACGCAGAAACTCAATTATCCAGAGTGAGAACTAAGATGGAAAGCATTTATGTCTTGTTGACCAGATCTCAATGTCCTTTTTATCTCTTGTTACCAGGATAGATCACATCATCCGTAATATCACTCCCTTAATATCCACTTGTGCTTCACTTCTTTCTCTCCCACTTTCATCGTCCCTTGCCTCCCATTTCGTCATATGTGTGTTTCTATTCATTGTTAGTCAGCTATCGTTTGTCCTGATGATGGTTTCTTATTCAAAACATCGTATGTCTTTGCTTCTATTCGCTAGTATAATTTAGTCACTGTAAACAGAGAACTTCCCACTTTATAGAAGGTGGTTTTCAATTTATAGAAGGTGGTTTTACGTTTGCAATGAAGGGGAGATAATATGTACAGTTGTGAACAGATTTGTTTTAATTAATTATTGTGTCAAATCAAAGTTGAAAAATCTATTCCTGATGTACTTTCACTTTAAACTTTCATTTACCAATCAGTGTGTTTTTTTTTAATTGTATGTATCTGTCTAAAATATTTTTTTTAAATATTATGAAACTCTTACACTTAGACCGACACACTAAGTGTTTCCTATATACAAAATCGTGAAATTTTGAAATAGATACCCTTATTCTATCAATTTTTTTAAAAAATAATGTTTTTTTGTGTGTGTTTTTCAAGAGATGTCACAGATTGTCAGAGATCACAGATATAAGATTGTATTAAACATAAAGGTTCAAGTTGTAGGCTAAGTCCTAAAGAAAATCAGCAAAATTTCCACTGCCCCTAATGTGGAGACAACGAAGGAGGCTCAACCAAATTCCCCAAAACAACAGACTATGATATATTTCTGCAGAGAATCCCACGCAGAGAATGAGATAAAGGCCAGAGATTCCATACAATGCAGAGAGTGTGGCTACAGAATCATGTACAAGAAGAGAACAAGACGATTGATTATATTTGATGGCAGATAACAGCAGTCAAATTTTTCGCCCTTGTCTAGTATTGTTTGTTCGAGAATGGTGTTTGCATGTTTTTAAGAGAGATAAAAATAAAGACATGTATTTCTGACTGAAAAAAAAATACTGTTTCATTGTTATTGTTACTCTCCAGGCACTCCCCTTACATCACAGAATTAAGAAAGGGTAACCTATTTTATGACAGACTATACGGAGACTTTCAACAACCTTCACATTCCAGGTGTCACGTCAAAAGTTAGGGAAATAGCCTTTAGGATATTATTCAACATGACGCCCATTATACAGAAACAAGCACGCAGACTAGAGCAGACGCCAAAATGTAAACTTTGCAGAAGAAACATCACAGAAACAGAAGACCACATCTTTTACACATGCAATACAATCACTCCTACCAGAAACAGATTAAGAGACACAACATGGACATTTACAAAGCTATCATGTTGGACGTACTGCATCAGACAATAGAAGGTGGTACTGCTAGTAGAACATAATTGAAAATAATACTCACGTGGAAGACAGGTAATGAAGTCCTACTGGATGACGACTAACACACTATCACTGACGGATGTTTACATGAATAAATATGGTACATACAACAAAACAAAACACAGAATATAATCATACAAATTACAATACACAGGACAAAGTCGACGTTTCGGACCAATAGGCCTTTTTCAAGATTCACACATAACATACAAACATAAAAATACCACAATTAGAAATGAATGCGTGACCGAGTGAAATATGGTAGTGAAATATGATGCCGGAAGTATACTAACAGGAAGTACACAAGGACGATAATACAGGTAGAACGAGAGGAACAAAACGATGACGTAAATGGTGGCACAAAATGAATAAAAACAACAAAGACCAATCCGACCGAGAACTAAGCGAAAGAGTGGTCGGAATTGAGTCCAAATGGCATGATGGTACACAACTCGAAAATGAGACGATTTTCTAGGGCGTACCAGGATCTATCATCTGTGGTGCAGGATCATCTGTATTATCGTCTTTGTGTACTTCCTGTTCGCATCCTTCCGGCATCATATTTCACTCGGACACGCATTCATTTCTACTTGTGGTATTTTTATGTTTGTATGTTATGTGTGAATCTTGAAAAAGGCCTATTGGTCCGAAACATCGACTTTGTCCTGTGTATTGTAATTTGTATGATTATATTCTGTGTTTTGTTTTGTTGTTGTACCATATTTATTCATGTAAACATCCGTCAGTGATAGTGTGTTAGTCGTCATCCAGTAGGACTTCATTACCTCCTCGTCCACGTTGCCTCAGACAACAGATGTACACAACAAACTTATCATCTTGCTATCCCAATAAAGATACCTGATCTGGTCTTGTCGGATACGGGCAGTGTTTCACAATACAATATTTCATTCACATACAGTTTTACACATATTCAATCAGATGACACATCACATAATATGAACATGTACAGAAATACGCAAATTATCACGGATTTTTTTTTCATCAATACATTTATTTTATTTTTTTGGTCATCCATGTATCACTCACTTCACCTCCCGTGTGTTGCCGGGGCCCGAAAGGGGAGCAAAGAATAGCAACACTGTTTACCTTCCATGCATGTCATAAAAGGCGACTAAGGAGGTTATGGGATGGAGTTGGCTGTCCCATCCCATATAGGGTCAGTGACCCAAAGCCATGCTGAAGTCGGATGTGTTAGGCCGAAAGGCGCAGATATCGCAGCAATGCTGTAAACCATGACACAACGCATTCCGTTCTCCGGACTACATCCTGCTAATCTGCGGAAGTTTGAGAACGAACGCAGAAGAAGAAGAAGACTCACTTCACAAAATTGTAAAGGTCCACCATTCCACATTTCAATTCACGGGCAAAACTTCATCACATTACATATGTCTATTGTCATTACTTCGATAAATATTTCACGTAAATTGTGTATATAAAATGATTGACTAAGTATCTCTGCGAGGAGACACAATATAAGACCAAATGTTTCAAATGAACTATATTTCCAAACATACTTTGTATTTTTTATTATCTCCAATGTTAGAAACTTTTGCTACTACACGTACTATATCATGACTTTTTGTTAGCTTTTACTATGAACATGTATGGATATATGTAAACAAGTATTCCTTTGTTGTTGTTTTTTTTCATCAATTAATTTTGTTGTCATCCATGTATCACCCATTTCACAAAATTGTAAATGCCCATCATTCCACATTTCAACTCGCGGGCAAAATTTCATTACATTACATGTCCATTGCTGTTACTGTAATCGTTACAAATATGTTGTATATACATATATATGTAAATAAATATGTATAGGCATGTACAATGTTATTGGGGAAAAAAACCAACCACATGAAAGCCAGCTCCCACTATGCGCATATATGAACACATACGTGTGTGTGTGTGTGTATGTATATATAAATATATATATATATATATATATGCGTATATGTGTGCAAGTGTGTGGGTATGTATGTATGTGTAAATGCATTTTTTGCTTGGATAGTGTATGCGTGTAAGGATGAAAAAAAAATCAAAAAAATCCTTACATATTATATTTATCATTTACACTCTCCTCACAAATTGTCATGAATGTTGTTGAATCCATCTCATAACAAAATGCACACTGTACATTTCAAATGTATTTTGTTTTGTAAATGTTTTTTGTTGCAAATAAAGATTGAAATTTTTTTTTTAAAGTTACAGTTGCTCTTACTAATTCTTGAGACTAACGGGAATTGAACCAGTCCGTTACTCTTACTCTTACTGTAATTACTGTTACTCATTGGAGCACCTGCCATCTGATGTTAAAATGCTGCCAAGATACTTGACTTTAGCCCCATGATTAAATGTTGAATCATAGATAGTAATGTTGCATTTTGGCGATGTGTATTTCTTGAAACAACCATTACTTCTGGTTTCTTCTTGTTTAGACAGAGCTTTGTTTTCACTTTTTTTTACTACCGGATGAGTCAATTGAGAGATAGAAACAAGATGTCAAAATGAAAATATTGTGATATACCAGATGTCACTTTTGCTAAAGCACCCAACAAAAAAAAACATGGAAGTAAAGAAACACATAAGTAAGAGCATTTTTGTGTCAACATTATGCTACCAATGTCAGACTTGATAACTAACACCTACACATAAGTAAGATCATCTTTGTGCCAACACTATGCTTCCAATGTCAGACTTGATAACTAACACCTACACATAAGTAAGATCATCTTTGTGCCAACACTATGCTACCAATGTCAGACTTGATAACTAACACCTACACATAAGTAAGATCCTCTTTGTGCCAACATTATGCTACCAATGCCAGATTTGGCAGCTAACACCTACACATAAGTAAGATCATCTTTGTGCCAACACTATGCTACCAATGTCAGACTTGATAACTAACACCTACACATAAGAGAAAGATCGAAACTTGCGAAATGTCTAAGTAAGGCTATTTGAGTCACCAGATTCGACAAGGTGCGCAATTAGAACATCAGACGGATACTAAGTATAACATAGTGCATCAAGTATATATAGAAACAACAGATAAAATTGTTTGGACGTCTTATGAGGATGAATTGTCCCATAAGAGCTTATAACAAGATTTAAATAATGATACAAAGCCAAGGGCAGACTTAGGAAAAGATATATAGACAACAACAAGACCATCCTGAATAAACATGACTGCACTACAACCATAGCAACACACCTGGCTCTGGAACACAGACTACATCTTCTGTACAAACCTCAACGCTCAGTGGCAAGTGTGGACGTTATGACAATAGACAATTCTTATAAAAACGTCTGTATTAGTAATAGTTACTGAAATTTAAACCCCCTCCCTCCATTGTCCAAACTATTGTATCTGTTGTTTCTATATATATTTTCTATGCATGATGTTTTATCTATTATCTTTCTGATGTTCTCATTGCACATTGTGGTTGAGTCTGGTGATTCCAATAGCCTTCTTCAGGCATTGCATTTTGCAAGTTTTGATCTTAACTAAATCAAAAATCCTGTACACCATACAACATAACTGCATAATGTTCACAGTGCTCAATAATTACATACTTGGGTTATATATTGTTCACTTTCTCCACCTTGGATTCACTGGACATTTATGGATCACATTTATGGATTTAGAAGTTATTCATCTCACATTGGACTATTCAACAATCTCAAAAACATTAATCTATTGTTTCTTTTGAACTCTGTGCTCGCTTTTATTGCGGCGTTCTTTGCCAGAGAACTTCTACGATTTATTCATTTTAACACAGGTGGGAGTGTTGTAAGGAATATAATTTTAACACAGGTGGGAGAGTTGTAAGGAATATAATTTTAACACAGGTGGGAGAGTTGTAAGGAATATAATTTTAAGACAGGTGGGAGAGTTGTAAGGAATATAATTTTAACACGGGTGGGAGAGTTGTAAGGAATATAATTTTAAGACAGGTGGGAGAGTTGTAAGGAATATAATTTTAACACAGGTGGGAGAATTGTAAGGAATATAATTTTAACACATGTGGGAGTGTTATAAGGAATATAATTTTAACACAGGATGGGGAGTTGTAAGGAATATAATTTTAACACAGGTGAGAGAGTTGTAAGGAATATAATTTTAACACAGGTGGGAGAGTTGTAAGGAATATAATTTTAAGACAGGTGGGAGAGTTGTAAGGAATATAATTTTAACAGCGTGTTGTCTAGTATTATTATGTATAAGGGTTAGTCATGGTCGCTGTAATTTATTGAGTAATGGATGATAAGTTTGGGGTTTCTGTAACGTGATACACATGACAAATTATCACTTTCATTTATTCCAAAGACAGTGAGAAAAGGAAGCGTGGATGTTAGAGTGTGAGGTCTATGGCACCATCTTTGTCCTTAGGTGGTATGCTAGTCATGTTAAGCACCTGCGATTCAAAGTACACAAATTGAGTAAACTGTAGCTTATAGGGACACCATATATATTGTTAGTTTCTTTGCCATTCCTGCAATACGAAAGTTATGAATATATTTGTGGATATATAGTATATTCACAGTTTACCGAAATAATCACATTTCTTCAGTTTTTCTTTTAAAAAATTAAGAAAGTATCTTATGGCGAGGTATGCGCCTTACAGCCACAAAAGGGGGAAGAGGGTTTACTGTTGCAGATAATCCAGTCACCATGATTCCAATATTAACATTGCGATGACACAAACGTATTGAATATATAACTCGGTGGTTATGGTTCTGCACCACTCCCTTAAATACACAAGCCTACTCTCAAACTAGTGGTGGCTGGATTACCAGAACTCTATTATTATTTTATGGTTAAAAAACTATGATATAAACCAAATTGGCGTTCGTGTGTTGCAAGAGGACATAAAAAGGGGGGGGGTAAAGAATTGTGACATTATTACCTGCCAATATGTTGTAAGAGGCGACTAAGCAGGTCTTGGGCTCCCATTGGTTGTTTCATCCCCAAAAAAGGTCAAAGCAGTAGGATGGGTCAGACCGAAAAGCGCAGATATCGTAACGCAGAAGAAGAGGAGAGAAATTGGACCATGTCCGCGTTTGAAAGAAGCGCGCCTCACCATAATAGTACCTTAAATCACATTAATTATAATAATACCATAGTTTGTGGTACCAACAAGGGTTAAGCAATAACGAAACTTGAGGATGACAAAATAGAGATTTATTACATAAACATATTGTGATCAAAATTATTCCTTGATGACACACACATAAATCTACATTTACACAAGGGACTGCTTGACCATTATGTAATAATGAATACATACATATATGTGTGTGTGTGTTCGTCCATCACAAGTGATGATGACCATTTTTACATCCACTTTTGAAAATTCAGTTAGAATTATGGCCATGTCTAATAGTTCGTAGATGTCTAATGAGCCCTATACGATCTGTAAATGTTCTTGGGCAGTTCGAGCATGGAATGACCACAGCAGACGGATTTTGATCTATCCGTGACTTTCTATCTACTCTCCGTTGTTGGGCTGCAACATTTCTCCTCTTTTCACAAGATGATGTGCTCTTTTTGACTGTAGAGCGCCATATATATATACATACAGTTGTTTTTTTTCTAGGAAAAAGGTGGGTATACAGAGTTTACAGAAATGGATGGTCATGCCTTACATGTTACTTCACTTACACACAAAGATACCTATGAGACAACCGTACATGTTACTTCAGTTACACACAAACATGCCTATGAGACCTTACATGTTACTTCAGTTACACACAAACATGCCTATGAGACAACCTTACATGTTACTTCACTTACACACAAAGATACCTATGAGACAACCGTACATGTTACTTCAGTTACACACAAACATGCCTATGAGACCTTACATGTTACTTCAGTTACACACAAACATGCCTATGAGACAACCTTACATGTTACTTCAGTTACACACAAAGATGCCTATGAGACAACCTTACATGTTACTTCAGTTACACACAAACATGCCTATGAGACAAACTTACATGTTACTTCAGTTACACAACTGAATGGAACCTTTGCTTTTATTTGAAACATTGATGTCAAGAGGCATGCCCCATCGAGGCCAACTCCTTGACGTGAAGATGGGACCTAGTCCAGCCAACGGAGGCTGGAAACTAAGATTGGTCGGGACAGACCAAAATCGAGCAGGGTCGCAATCCTGACCAAGCAAGCACAGGTGCTGAAGTCAGAGATGCCAGGCCGAGAGGCGCACCAGCAACATGGTATCATGCAACCCGAATAGTTGACACTAAACCAGTTAAGGGAAGAACACTTGTCCACAGAGATGGATATCCACAGAAAGATGTATAGGAGCACTGAGGTGCTTTCAAATACAGCAGCATTTATTAAGAAAACAGGACTTGCTGTATAGACATGTCAAACTGCGAACGAGAAGAAGAAGAGGCATGGGTATTTTCTGTCTCACAATGTATATTCTCTGTCTCACAATGTATATTCTCTGGCTCACAATGTATGTTCTCTGTCTCAAAATGTATATTCTGTCTCACAATGTATATTCTCTGTCTCACAATGTATATTCTCTGTCTCACAATGTATGTTCTCTGTCTCACAGTGTATATTCTCTGTCTCACAATGTATATTCTCTGTCTCACAATGTATGTTCTCAGACTCATAATTCGTGTTCTCTGTCTCACAATGTATGTTCTCTGTCTCAGAATGTGTATTCTCTGTCTCACAATGTGTGTTCTCAGGCTCACAAAGCGTGTTCTCTGTCTCACAATGTGTGTTCTCAGACTCACAATGCGTGTTCTCTGTCTCACAATGCATGTTCTCTGTCTCACAATGTATGCTCTCAGACCATAAGTTTACCAACTGGAATCTTCTGCTCCAACTACTCTGCAGATGTACAGTTCCTAAAAATTGCTGTGGAAAAAATTAAGAACATAACAAGCCAATGTCAACAGGTGATGTGTCTTACTGGTGCGATGTCTGTAATACAAGCCCTTGACAGCAATACGAGAAGTGTGCATTCAAAGAAGATTAGTACAACAATGGATATCATCCCACTTTGACATACCATGAAATGAAATGCAGATACGCTGGCAAAAGATGGAACAACACAGTAACAGAAAAAAAAACACAAAAGAGGCCCTACAAAGAGATGATGACCACTTCAAAGAAATGATGAAGAGGTAGGCAGCGATACAACTGGGAGAGAAACACCATGAGACGAAGAGGTTACAGTCTAGCAGAGCGGACCACCAAAATAAAGAGTCAGATATGTTGGAAGTCCGTTGAAACCACCCTTCACTGCTCATACGGTTGTTCTATATTAATCCAATGGAACATAAACCCCAATCAATAGTAGCATCCAGACAGAAATTAATGTTCATTTCAGAAAACGACAATATTATCACCATACTACACATGACAGTCTAGAAAAAAACAACCGTAATGAAGAGGATCATGTCAGAGAAATGAGAAAAGAGGCATGAAATCACAATGATAGAAAGATTAGCTAAAGATGGGCAGGAATTTTTAAAGGCTGTGATGTACATTTTGACATGCTACCTCATCATGCTACCTGCTGATGGCGACTAGAGTATAGTATGAAAGTATAGTTTGAGAATACCAATGATCGTGATAGTATTAAATCAATCAAGTGTCATGATAAGTGGCGTAGGTGATGATGCTTCTCCACAACCATGTCTTTTGTATTGTTAAAAAGTTCAGTTGGTAACTTCTTTTTGAGCCACAGTAGCTACCCACCCATAAAATTCTCTTTTTGTGTTCCTCAGTCTATTCTCCCCTTGATCTTACCGGTGGTTACTAAATGTTTAAGTTTTACTTTTATTGTCACAGACCCTTAAAATCGTGATTGTTTCTTATTTTCGCTATAATTTGTCGTTTTACTCCAGCATCTTTGGGAACTTCTACATTTGTTTTCTTGTCTGTTTATTGAATATTCATCATTCGTCTTAAAAACCACATATCAGTTGACTCCAGCTTATCTTGGGTACGTTTTTTTATTGTCCATACTTCGCTTCCATTCTGACTGCATGGGTAGATTTTGTGTCAGTTTCCAGCCTGTATGTTGTGTCCGCACCAAAATATACCAGCAGGTTGAAAACATATCCGGTGATGGAGTCGCAGAGTCTGTATGACTTTATATGGTATTTTTTTGGCTTGCTTGCATTATATTGCTTGTGCCTAAATCTTCCCTTGTGATCTATAACCATCCCATCTATACATATGCTTTCAGAAGGATAGAATGCATTCTGAAAGCTCGCAACTAATTCATTTATGAACGGCTCTATTTTACATTTACCCTGTGCATCAGCTCCAGCCGCAGGAAGTACTGATTGGTAAATCAATAAGAATTTGGTCCTGCTGAAAATTTATCCAAACTAGGGGCTACTTCTGGGTGTTTTTGTGGACCAAAAATCCTTTATAAAATATTTGGGATACAAACCCATGTTTATCAGGGTGGCTAGAAACTTCATAAAAATATTTCGATCGAGCGGAATCCATTTCGAATAAGTAGAATATTTCCTTCGAGGTGTATTCATTTTCAATTTCTGTTGGGCATAAGAATTTACATTGGCTATTAGATTGTCAATTACTGGTTCTGCCATCAAGGATAGCAAATACTGGAGAGGTGAGACATTGTCAGGAAGGCCAAGTTTGCTACCAGAATGTATCTGTATGAAGTGAGACACTACTATACTCTCTCCTTCTAGTGCTTCACGCCACACAGCATCAGTCCTACCTTGTTGATTTGTGGAAGTTTGATGATAGGCCTACTTGTAGCATTAGTAGGCCTAGAAGTACCAGCTAAATCCTCTGAATCAGTAGATTCATCACTACTATTAGAAGCTTCTTCATAGAAACTAACATTACTTGATCTGATGCAATTAGTTGCTAAATTTTTAATAAAACCTACATCAGTTTGCTTTGGTTTCTTACTTTTCGTCAACACTAGGCCTATAATCACTATCGGAATCATCATTATGCGATTCACTAATAAGCAAGCTCTGAAACATAACTATAGCTTGTTCTGCACTGTATCTAGAAGAAGTGGGCGTTACCATGTTTTCAGAATTTCAGAAATAACAAACACAGCGTATGATGGTCAAAGAAATGGCTTCTTTTACAGCCACGCGAGTCGTCTTCAGTTTTCTAAAGGAAGCGAAGTTTCCTAGATGTTTAGAGGTTAACATAAAACTTGAACTGGGCACAACAAAATATAACTGATCAATATATGATCGATCTAAAATCAAAGCCGTTAAAGTGGCGAAAGGTCCTGTAGACCCATACTATAGAGCCGTTATAGTGGCGATCGGGCCCCAATGTGTTAATATAGGCATTTAATTAACTAATAATTAAAAATAATAACAAATCACTCTCTGTAACAAAGGTCACTGATAAATGTACACTTCCTCATTTTTATGTTAAAAACTAAAATACAACATTACAATCTGTAAAAGCAGATAGTTTTTCTTTCGATAAGACAAGTTGGGATAACCCCGTGCTAAAAGCTTCGGGTTTTCCCTATCAGGTTTCCTATATCTAACCACGACCTACGTTTCCGGGAAACGATAGTTACCGTGAGCCACGATCTGTTATTCTAGCCACTCTATCATCATGAAGTCACCCATTTAGCAACCTGAGCATGGGCTTCTGATTCTGGGCACCAATAATAAGGTCACTTATTCTTTCCATGCATTTTGTAGGAGGCAACTAATTCAAGTTTGGAATAGGCTCACAATTTGTCTATTGTGAATCATCATTGTCACTGCATGCCTAATTATCTTGTCTCGATATTCTTACTTTTGCATGCTTCTGTCAAATAGATGCAGAAGAGATGCAGGCACGCGGACATCACATCTTTGCCCTTTTGTGGCAGTCTCCTAGCTTACGTGCAGCTTTGTGTGCCATCATAGCAGATATGTCAATAGATCTGACAAAGTTATTATGAATTGAACTGCAAGGCCCAGAGGTGTATCCCTATGCTGCGCCCCTGACACATGGTGATCATGAGATAAGCCTACTCCTGTATTGGAATTTCTTCTTTCTGGGACTAAATATCAATCAATCAATCAATAAACCCATAACCCTTCAGGGTTGTAGGGGTACCACATTGGATGCTTCAGCACACAGAGTCCTCCAGCGAATTCTATCCTCAGCGATGCGGATGAGTGTGGAAATATCTAGCCCTGTCCATTCCTTGATGTTGTCTGTCCATGTCTTTATTTGTCCTCCTCTGCTTCTTCCACCCTCGACAGTTCCCTGCAGTATTGTTTTTGACAAGGAACCATGCTAGTTTTCGTCGTTTCACTATTGAAAGCAATGGCTCCTGGACACCTGCACACATCTCTACTTTATTTCTTACGTACACATTGGTCTTATGTTCCCTATAGGAAATTCGGACTAAATATGCAACTAGTTCAAAATAAATGAGTTGTTCAACCTTCACTAACGGTGCACATGGGCCGGTACAGTCTGGTCACATAGAAGAATAGTTTACAAAACCAGTGGGGTCTTCGCCACAACATGCCCAAGGGGTGTAGGCCTACTCAGTATACTGTATAACGATGGAAATGTTTGCCATAACGAAGGCCCTAAACTGAACGAAATCCCAAGTATAACTTTCTACATGCATACCGAGTAACTCAATGAGTAGGATTTCAAAAGTCAAAGCAGGTGAAATGCGTAGGCCACTTCACATGAAAGACGTTTAGAATTGAGTATCACTATTCAAAAGCAATCTAATCTTTGTTCCCGGACAAATATGCCTAAGTGTGGAAGGAAAGGAGTGAACAGACAAGTCACAAGGGTGACTGGTTCTGCTTCTATAACTGGCGGTTAGCATATGGACGGAACAGACATAGGCCTACTCAAAAGTTCTAACAGAGTATGCACGATCTCAGAATCAATTAGCATAAATCTGAATCGAGAAAATCTTGAATTGGGATTGAGGATAGGCATAGCACAGAGAGTGAACTCCTCACAAAAATATCAACGACAAAAAAACACTAAACAAATATCCACTAGGAACCATCAACCCCTACAGTGTAGGCTACACCATGAGAGATTTGCTGAAGCTTTTATTTGAGCACCTATGGATATGTCCGATGTGTGAAAGAGACTGGAAACTAAGATTGGTCGGGCCAACCCAATATCGAGCAGGGTCACAATCCTGCCCAAGCAAGCACATGTGCTGAAGTCAGAGATGCCAGGCCGAGAGGCACACCAGCAACCATGGTATCATGCAAACCGAATAGTTGACATGTCTGCACGCCAAAATTATTAAGGGAAGAACACTGGCCCACAGAGATGGACATCCACAGAAAGATGTATGGGAGCACTGAGGAGCTTTCAAATACAGCAGCATTTATTAGGGTAGCAGGACTTGCTGTGTAGACATGTCAAACTCCGAACGAGAAGAAGAAGATCTGGTCTTGAAGGAAGAAGTATTTTTCCACTATTATCCAGTGATAGCAATGAAAAAAGGTGGTCAACAATTTAATAAGGATGTGTGCTGAGTCAACAACTTGGAGTGTGTTGTGGTTATATTTTGTTCAGATGATTGTTATGCTGTAGGCCATATATGTTTGATATGAAGTCTGATGATTGCACTTTTGTCTTTCCTTCCCAGGAGCTTGATACTATTTTTGGAATTTGGGCTGGTCATATAATTAGAGATTTTTTCCCAAGTGCTTCTCACAGCCCATCTGTTCAGACAAGTCTCTTTTTTCACAGATTTCAACACTTTTTTTAAACTGTGTGTTAACTCCTTATATCCACCTAATATCTACATTTGGGAGAACAGCTATGCCAAAAGCGGCTTAAATCTACATTTTTATATGAATTTACTCTTGGGAAGCGTTGCGAAAGTCGGAGACATTTTGTTAAATTTTAGCTTTAATTTCATATAAACAAGTGTGTTTACATTTTCATTTTGTGTAACTTATTGCTACTTGAATTTGAAGTAATGAAATGTAGACGTCCTCTATGTTTTTAATCTAGCTAGGCTTTGGAAATGTTCTAAAATACGTTAGGTAATAATTTCAACTTTAGCTTAGTTTATGATTGTAGGCCTAATATTGAATTATAATTATTATTACGATCTGACTTTGATGGAAGTTCTGATTTATATTTGAGTTTTGATGAAGCTCAGGAGGGGCTTTTCCAATGCAATATATATTGCTTTCCCCATTATCTATATTCAAAAACATTATTTTAGTAGTATCATATACGAATGTGAATTTTCAAACATTATCTAAGGCATAATGATTTGTATTATGCATATAAGGATTAAATAATAAGTCCTGGGCACAAAAATGTAGGCCTAATCATTAGAAAATTTTGTGGAAAATGTGCATTTTGTATACATTTGTTGACTTCAAGACAATGTGACATTTATAAGTAATTCTGTATATATAAATACTTGTATGCAGTACAAAATGGTTCAGGATACATGTAGGTGTATTTTATTTCACAATAAATAGATTATGATTCGGTTTTCTGGGATACAAGCTTGGGTATGTACAAATTTATATTGTTATTTCCCCATATTTTCTTGTTTTTTATTAATTAAATTTTATATACCTAATATAATTTTGCAAATAAGCACACACACTAAATATAATATAATTGCCTATCCATTTCTGAATATTTTGATGTCAGAATTGATAATGTGAATAGAATAGTGATGGAGAAATTGTAAAAATACAAATACTACCATAAATTACTAAAAATATTCTAAAATGTCCTCCGGCATAGGAGGACAACCTTACTGTGGCTTACGGAGACCAAGAGTTAAGATGCTCTTGCCTTACTTTGTACAGTGAAATTTTAAATGTAAACATTTTAAACAAATTACTTACTTAACAACTTTTCAAAAACTCCAATTATTTGTATTATTCATACTGTATATAGCGAATTTCTGTTATTACATAAATATTTGATAAATCTGGACTAGTTGTTATAATGGGATTTGACTGTATAAGAGCCCTTTACTAAAGTTAACAATAAATGTCAGTATATTTAAGTTCAATGAAATCTGAATAAATTCTGTACAAAATACAGGTGTTTGCATATGTATTATATGTGTTGACTTTTACTGAAAAGTTACAGTATTTGCTCATTCTGGCACAGTACATATGTTTTCATTAACTCTTATGTTACGCAATATGAAACATTTTTACATGCTTTCTATAGCGGATATAATAAAATTATCTCTTCAGTATCATCATCAGGTGCCATGCCGACTGGCGTAGGCGATCATGGCTCTCTATAGCTCTCTGTCTACAGTATTATGTATCAAGATCGTTGTTGTTTCCCTGCCGTGCCAGGTTGTCAAACTAATATTTTTTTCACATTGTCGCCCTCTGTCTCTGTTGCCTTCAATCTTGCCTGTTGTGACTATTGTTCTCCAAACCTGCCTGTCTCATGAAGTGGCAAAAAAATGAAGTTTGTCTTTTCCTTATATTATTGATTAAGGTCTATTTCGCATTTAATCTTTCAACACTTCCACATTAGTTTTTCTGGCAGTCCATGGTATTCTCAGAAAGTATACTCTCTTCAGTATATCTGCCCTAAAACTGTCACCGCCATTCTGTCTTGTGAGGAAATCTGCTGCAAAATTGTGACTACCGTTTTGTCTTGTGAGTATATTTGCTGTACACTATGCGTTAAATCTATCAGAGGTTTAGAAAATGTGTGACTAGGTCAATAGAGATATCTACAGAGGGGAAAATTTAAGGCATGCTTGACTGTGTTAGCTTTCAGGTTGAGTCCACTGTACAGTATGGGAACCAATTCTCTCATATGGCTGGCATAATACTGGCAATATGGATACAGATGTCCATCGTTCAGTTGAAGTTGAAAAAAAACTGATAGTATTACTGGTAATTACTAAAGTCAGATGTTTTGGGCCATTAGTGCAAATAAAATGGTGACAAAACATATTTCTGATGTCCAGAGTACACCCTGATGCAAATCTAGTAGGACCATTGTCATGCTACATGAGAGATGCAATGGGAGTTTGAGAATGAACACCCCACCCCAAAAGTTATTTGCATGTACTTACTTTTCAGATTACTGAAACTAGATTGTAAAGAAAGTTAATGAAAAATTGAAAACCAGAGCTAATCACTGAAACTTATTACTGAAACTAGATACTGGAGCTAGTCACTTAAACTAATTTCTGAAACTAGATACTTCTTTTTCTTCTTCTGCATTCGTCCTCAAACTCCCGCAGATCAGCAGGATGTAGTCCTGAGAGCGGAATGCGTTGCCTCATTGTTTACAGCATTGCTGCAATATCTGCGCCTTTCGGCCTGACACATCTGACTTCAGCATGGCTTTGGGTCACTGACAATATATGGGATGGGACAGCCAACTCCATCCCATAACCTCCTTAGTCGCCTCATACGACATGCATAGAAGGTAAACAGTGTTGCTATTTTTTTGCTCCCCTTTTAGGCCTGACAACACACGTGCGGAAACTAGATACTGGAGCTAGTCACTAAACCTGATTTCTGAAACTAAATACTGGAGCTTGTTACTGAAACTAATTACTGAAACTAGATACTGGAGCTAGTTACTGAAAATATATACTGGAGCTAGTCACTGAAACTAGATACTGGAGCTAAACACTGAAACTAGATACTGGAGCTAGTTACATAAACTAGAAACTGGAGCTAGTTACTGAAACTAGATACTGGAGCTAGTCACTGAAACTAGATACTGGAGCTAGTCACTGAAACTAGATACTGGAGCTAGTTACTGAAACTGATTACTGAAACTAGATACTGGAGCTAGTCACTGAAACTAGATACTGGAGCTAGTCACTGAAACTAGATACTGGAGCTAGTCACTGAAACTAGATACTGGAGCTAGTTACTGAAACTAGATACTGGAGCTAGTTACTGAAACTAGATACTGGAGCTAGTCACTGAAACTAGATACTGGAGCTAGTTACTGAAACTAGAAACTGGAGCTAGTTACTGAAACTAGATACTGGAGCTAGTCACTGAAACTAGATACTGGAGCTAGTTACTGAAACTAGAAACTGGAGCTAGTTACTGAAACTAGATACTGGAGCTAGTCACTGAAACTAGATACTGGAGCTAGTTACTGAAACTGATTACTGAAACTAGATACTGGAGCTAGTCACAGAAACTAGATACTGGAGCTAGTCACTGAAACTGATTACTGAAACTAGATACTAGAGCTAGTCACTCAAACTGATTACTGAAACTAGATACTAGAGTTAGTCAGTGAAACTGATTACTGAAACTAGATACTGGAGCTAGTCACAGAAACTGATTACTGAAACTAGATACTGGAGCTAGTCACTGAAACTGATTACTGAAACTAGATACTAGAGTTAGTCACTGAAACTGATTACTGAAACTAGATACTGGAGCTAGTCACTGAAACTGATTACTGAAACTAGATACTGGAGCTAGTTACTGAAACTAGATACTGGAGCTAGTTACAGTGTCTTCCTTATTATTTAAAAACATACAAATCACCCATACATATAATCATTACATATGATCCTTTATATATTACATACTATATAGGTCTATTATATATCATCAATACATAATGTTGTAGAAATTGAAAAAGTGCACATCCATAATACATGGCTGAACAAATTAAATAATTTTAATTATTCTGAATCATTAAAAGCAGACAGGAAATCACAAAATCTATGCTTTGACCAAAAGGTATTTATCAAGAACAAAATATAACAAACAATGTGTAGTAGATAAAGCTGCCTAAAAACACTTAACATCAAGATTAATATAAACAGAAGGAAATAAATGATGATGATTGTATTGATACTGGAGCCTCGAGGGAGTAGAATTTTGTCACTCTTGTTCCGTATGCCAGGTGGTGGAGTTTAACTTTCAGCAAGACTATGTTTCTATAGCATTTTGTTTTAATGAGAAATTTCCCCAATAGCTTTTGCAAGTCCCAGATAACTATTGGACCCTAGCTGCATGGTGTAATGTCACAAGCTAAGCAATATTTTACTACAGAGGGGACTGGAAGTCAATGATAAATTGTTATACAAAATCAACTCTGAACTTGAACTCACTGTGACTGACTACACTATGATGTCTTTATTGAGAAAGGAATCGGAGCACCTATGGACTTGTCTAGAATATGCTGATGATTACTTCCACTCATAACTCGTATACAAAAACTGAAGGAATGGAAATGAAATAGAACAATCAGCAGACAGACAGACTTGAGAATCAGTATATCCATCAATTTGGTACTCCACAGCCTCTTGACTTTAACTCCTTGGCTATGGAGGCACCCTTAAGGATACGTTGAAAAATTTGTCTTCAGTGATTCAGATATGGTAGATATTTCAAATTATATCTGCAGCGCAAGTGTTTCAAATTTATGGTCAGGCACATTGTGATAAGGTAAGGTCTCCATTTTTGTTTTCTAGAAATAATGGTGTAATAATTTTTTTTAAACATTGATCATGCAGATGTTTTTTAACAAATTTTTGAAAGTGTATCAAATGATATTATTATTCAAGATATTTGTGATAAGACAAATAAATTTGCTGAAAATGAGCATACTACTGACAGGATAAACTTTGTGTCCTGAATAAAATGAATTATTATGATCATTATTCAAAAAGCCAACTACATAAATTATGAACTTAGTCAAATTTTGAAATACATATCTGTCTCGATGAAAATGAAAATCATAAATTCAATCTTCATACCAACATTATGTTATCAATGTCAGACATGGATACTAACTAAAGTACAAGAGAGAAAGCTTACTCCCTGTGAAATGAGATGTCTAGAAAAGCAGCAAACAGAACAAGAAGAGATCATATGCAAATGTTGGAACAACATCAGTGGTCAAGTATATTTTAAAATAGAGACTGAAATGGTTCGTCCTAATGAGAATGAACCCTTATTGGCCAGCGACAAGAGAATACAACATGAAAATGGAAAAAGTAAGATACAGAGGAAGACCAATAAGAAGGTGGATTGAAGGAGTTACCAACATTCTGACACAGCACAGTATTACTGCATATCAAGTGACCAAACGTGTCATAGCCTGAAAACCTATCATCATCCAGTCCTGCGACGCCTGACAGCAAAATCAGAAAAAATGTATGCGAAAGGTTTTTTTTACATTTTCTCAATAATATAAAGTTGCATTATGTTTGTAAATTCATAAATTAGAGTATACAGTAGTAATACACTGAAATTATTGAACACGAGAATGCGGTTGGCAAATTCATTAGGGGAAAAAATTCCAATTCAACAACCCATAAAATTTTACCACAATACAGTTTCAATATGACTTTTCTACCCCCCCCCCCCCCACAACAAAGGGGTTAAAAATATTTCTTCCTATGCATAGTGGTTAAGCTATTCATCTTGTCTTCAAGAAGTCATGGGTTCCAATTTGGCACATGACTTCTTGTGTACAAGGCTTTTTTTTTGGAGATTCCTGTGGATTATCACTTGAAGCTACTGAGTTATTTTCTATGAGTGGTACTCTCAACAGTCAGAGTGTCGCTTAATTGAGAGGGATTGAGTAACTATGGGAAACTGAGTACAGTGAAGTCAATCCTCTATGTATTTTGAACTCTTTGATCCTACATATAAATATTCAGTCATGTTCTCTATTTCAGACTATTGCATCTCGGTTTCTTCCAGTTTTTAACATCTATTTTTCATTAAAGTACAAGAGAGAAAGCTTACTATGTGTGAAATGAGATGTCTAAGAAAAGCAGAAAACAGAATAAGATGTGATCATGTGAGGAATGAAGAGATTACAAGAACTGCTGGAACAACATTTGTGGACCACATACATCTATGGCCAAATATACTGAAAAACAGGGAGACTCATTTGGTGCATTATTTAATGAACATGAAGACATATTGGTCAGCAGCAGGAGCATACAACATGAGAGTGGAGGTAGAAAAAGATCATGAAGAAGGTGAATTGAAAGATTTACCAACATCCAGAAACGCCACAATATAACTGCATAGCAATCAATTAAACATGCCATAGCCTGAAAACTGAGTGTCATTCAATCTTGCAATGCTTTACAGTAAAATCAGAAAAAAAAACAAATAGATTTATCATTCATTTCCTCCCAGTATTGCTTTGTTTATATTAATCATGCAGTGATATTTTCATTGTCAGTGCTGTCTTCTACTCATCATCTCTTGTTTTGTTCTTGGTAAAGGCCTTTTTTTATTGAAACTCAGTATTGTGAATTTTCCTGTGCTTTAAGTGATTCATATAATGTCACAATCTCCTATTATTAAAATGTAATTTTACTGCTGTCCCATGTGCGAAGGACAATCTTACAGTTTTATAGGAATGTATATTCTCTTTATAAAGGATCAGCCAGAATAATGTAGATGCTTGTAGGATTGACACTGACAACAAATTGCTGAGTGAGTGTGAATGAACCAATTGTAGTATTTTCAAAGGCTTCTCTTGCACGGTAACCATTTTTGTTAGTCAAACCAAGATCAGAAAATGATGATTTGTATACAATGGGTGTGCCTTGGTTATTCTTGTTCAACACACCAATAGCTACTGATCCTGGTTTGCTCAATTTTTTAATCCATACAGAGATTGAGTTTGGTAACTGAAAAAAAATATTTTACAGAAATTATGATTAACTCTGTATATGTAAACTTAATTCACATTTTTATGTACTCTTTCTAAGAAACAAAGTTAGATTTCATATTTTTGCAATATCTTATGTATTTATCAATCAATAAAAGCCAGAACCCTTTTGGGTCATAAGGGTACCACATTGGATGCTTCAGCACACAGAGTACTCCAGCAATTCCTATCCTCAGTGATGCGGATGAGTTAGGAAAATTCTTGTCCTGTCCATTCCTTGATGTTGTCTGTCCATGCCTTTATTTGCCCTTCTCTGCTTCTTCCCCCCTCTACAGTTTCCAGCAGTATTGTTAGGTTTTATTTATTTATAAAAATACATGGATGTACTATATATTAATATAAGCAGAATTTAATGCCATATTCAGAACATGTGTCTATTGTCTTGTTTGAAGATCAGAAATACAAACTATATTAGATGAATGTTTCTGATAAAATAAACAATGGCAAAATGTTTTTTTTTAAATTAAATTTTTTTTAAATAGTCAAAATGTCCGACATATGACTAGCATCTAAAGTTGGCCATATAGCATGTTTGTGTATAGTATATCATTTTCTGAAACTAGAAAGTTTCTAAATAATTTATAAATGCTTCCATGTACAAATAAATTCTCTGTGATTATTTCAGTTTGTTGACATGTATTGAAGAGTTTGCACACAAAAAACGTACATTTTACATTTTGTCTTTGTGCAATATTTTATTGATTTGTAAACCTATAGTGATGTACTATACTTCAACATTTTTCTCAATTTCTTTCAGTTAAGACTTTCTTAGCTACGTCTACTAAAGTCCATTAGAAAGAAGAAGCATTCTATGACGATAATCAAATATCTTTTCAAAAGACGATCTGGATACTACGAGTTAGACATATAAAAATAAAATAGAACCAACACTAGAATACACAAGAGAATCCACATGTGCATCTGGATTAATCAGTTAGTGTTGGATTACCTGTCACTAACAAACTGACTTAATGTTTAATGGTTTGGGTTCAAGTCCTGCTGTGGTCACTCTCCAGTCAACTCAGTTGTTCAAATGGGTACCTGATTCACACAGGTAGAGAAAGAAAAGAGAAGAAAACTAGTGCCCTCAACTCAAATAAACCTGCAAAGATGTAATGCTGCAAAATAGATCTGACCTGTGACCTCTACAGCATGACAGGATACAGGACTATATTTTTCTACATACCTATGCTCTAATTTTAACTAATCAACTACAACTTACATACTTGTGAGCACCTGTAGTTATATTGATAGTGATGCTCACAGCTGTAAATTACATACTTGTGAGCACCTGTAGTTATATTGATAGTGATGCTCACAGCTGTAAATTACATACTTGTGAGCACCTGTAGTTATATTGATAGTGATGCCCACAGCTGTAAATTACATACTTGTGAGCACCTGTAGTTATATTGATAGTGATGCTCACAGCTGTAAATTACATACTTGTGAGCACCTGTAGTTATATTGATAGTGATGCTCACAGCTGTAAATTACATACTTGTGAGCACCTGTAGTTATATTGATAGTGATGCCCACAGCTGTATTACATACTTGTGAGCACCTGTAGTTATATTGATAGTGATGCTCACAGCTGTAAATTACATACTTGTGAGCACCTGTAGTTATATTGATAGTGATGCCCACAGCTGTAAATTACATACTTGTGAGCACCTGTAGTTATATTGATAGTGATGCCCACAGCTGTAAATTACATACTTGTGAGCACCTGTAGTTATATTGATAGTGATGCTCACAGCTGTAAATTACATACTTGTGAGCACCTGTAGTTATATTGATAGTGATGCCCACAGCTGTAAATTACATACTTGTGAGCACCTGTAGTTATATTGATAGTGATGCCCACAGCTGTAAATTACATACTTGTGAGCACCTGTAGTTATATTGATAGTGATGCCCACAGCTGTATTACATACTTGTGAGCACCTGTAGTTATATTGATAGTGATGCTCACAGCTGTAAATTACATACTTGTGAGCACCTGTAGTTATATTGATAGTGATGCCCACAGCTGTAAATTACATACTTGTGAGCACCTGTAGTTATATTGATAGTGATGCCCACAGCTGTAAATTACATACTTGTGAGCACCTGTAGTTATATTGATAGTGATGCTCACAGCTGTAAATTACATACTTGTGAGCACCTGTAGTTATATTGATAGTGATGCCCACAGCTGTATTACATACTTGTGAGCACCTGTAGTTATATTGATAGTGATGCCCACAGCTGTAAATTACATACTTGTGAGCACCTGTAGTTATATTGATAGTGATGCTCACAGCTGTAAATTACATACTTGTGAGCATCTGTAGTTATATTGATAGTCATACCCACAGCTGCAAAAATGTCAAGAATATTTGACTGTGGTTATTTTTCAGGTTGGTGTTCAATGTACAAATGGGAACCAGTTCTCTTGTTCCATAACAGCCATACTATCGAAATGGCTACAGATGTTCACCATTCAGTGAATGCAGTAAAACACTGAATGTATTAGTAACCATGACAAAGTCAGATGTATTCAGCCATTGGAGCTAAAATTATGACACAGCATAGTTTTGTTTCCTAGACTACATCCTGCTGAAAATTTAGTATGGCCATTGTCCTACTACATGAGAGATCCAGTTGGAGTGTGATAATGAAATAAAACTCTAAAAAAACATACAGTATGGAGCTGATTCAACTCCCCTCTCTCCATAAAAAATGAACTCCAGTGGTAGAAAGGTTATTGAGTTAGTCTCACAAAATCAACTCATCTGAACGTCATAGGTTTGAAGTGCAGAAGCGACAGCCATCCCCTGTACAAGTATGGCGATTGTACATATAAGTAGTCCCTAAAATTCAATCTATATATCTATTCACTAAACCCTTTGTTGTCTCCTAGCGTCAGGGGGTAGAAGAGTTTTCAGGCGATGGCCCTCATGTGTGTTGAGTATACTGTGGAATTTGTTGCTTCTTTTATCTCTGTGGTCCATCATTTTTGTGGCCACCCTCAAGGTCAGCCTTCACTGTGTCTGTGTAGCATAGCTTGCTGACATAACTACCATCAGACAGCATACCACAGCAAGCTATGCTACGCAGATACAGTAAAGCCAGACCTAGAGGCCGACTATGAAAACGATGGACCACTTAAATAAAGGAGGCGACAAATTCCACAATATATTCAACAAACAAAAGGCTGTCTCTAGAAAACTCTTCTACCCCTAATGCTCAAAGGCAACAAAGGGTTAAGTGAATAGATAGATGGTCAATGAATCTTTCCTCATAGTCTAGTGGTCATGTCTTACCTCCAATAGTCTTATAGTCAATGGGTTTTACCTCAAGTAGTCTAATGGTCAATACATATTACCTGACATTTTCCGATCGTCAATAAGTCTTACCTCAAATATTCTGATGATTAATAAGTATAACCTCAAATAAACTGATATTGAAAGAGTTTTATCAGAAATAACCTAATGGTCAATGAGTCTTTACTCAAATTAGCCTAATAGTAAATAAGTCTCACCTTAAATATTCCAAAAGGTAATGATTATTACCTCTAATAGTCTGATGTTCAATGACTCTTACCTGAAATCGTCTGATGTTCAATAACTGTTACTTGAAATAGTCTGATGTTCCATGACTCTTACCTAAAATAGTCTGATGTTCAATGACTCTTACCTGAAATAGTCTGATGTTCAATGACTCTTACCTGAAATAGTCTGATGTTCAATGACTCTTACCTGAAATAGTCTGATGTTCAATGACTCTTACCTGAAATAGTCTGATGTTCAATGACTCTTACCTGAAATAGTCTGATGTTCAATGACTCTTACCTGAAATAGTCTGATGGCCTGGTTGCCCAGAGGGTCTTGATTTATTGCAATAATATTTTTGTTCTGAAGCAGTTGTTTGGTTTGAGGATCAACATTACGCAGGTCCACTGACATGATAAGTGGTGCAGCCAGCAATGCCCACATGCCAAATTGGGCCTTCTGTTGATAATAGCTAAGGCCAAAGTCACCAACTACCAGCTAAAACAGAAATATAAAAATACCAAACCCATTAATCCCAAGTGTAAAAAAACTTGGTCTGGACCGAAAAATATACCGGTATATGTAATAGCAGAAATTTGCTATGTACAGTATAAACAATAAAGCATAAATATAATTGAGAATTTTGAAAAGTTGGTGCTATGGTAGAAAATTTGTTATACAAGGATGTGCTATAAAGGGATTCCATTGTAAATACGGTATATAATAAATATGCTAAAAAAACATATTAGCATGATCTTCTTCTGTGTTCATTTTCAAACTCCTGCAGATTAGCAGAATGTAGTCTGAAGAACAGAATGCATTGTGTAATGGTTTACAGCATGGGTGATATATATACACCTTTCGGCCTGACACATCTGACTTTAGCACGGCTTCTGGACCACTTTGACTCTCTATAGGATGATACAGCCAACTTCACCTCCAAACCTCCTTAGTCGCTTTGTGCTACATGAATGGTGGTTAACAGTGTTGCTGTTCTTTGTTCCCCTTTCAGCACTGACAGCACGAATGCAGCAACATAATCTAACCTACACAAGTAGACACTTGGGTGATGCTGGGCTAGAATGACCTAAAACAACCAAAACAACCTTACTAGCTGGGCTAGTAAGACTATGACCTACCAGGCATATTGAAAGAGGGAATTCAGGAACATTTTATTGGTTTATTAACCCACTCCAGAGAAAGTTAATATCCTCCAATAAGTATATGCTGACGTCTATGTCACTGCACTCTCGGCAAACCCATATGTGTTCAATCTCCTTGAGTAAATTTTAAAGTGTTAACATACTGATGGTTCCCATGGCTTGCTGGTTAAACATATTCCTTATCCTGTCCCTTAGATGCCATATGTTGTTGAGAAGGTGTAGATTTTAAAATCTAAATTGCAAATCAGAATGCAACACAAAATGCAATAGTAGCAAACTGATATTTTCAGCACAGTTCTCTGGGTCTTTGGAACATACCAAACCTCCCGGCACAACAAGGTGGTGAAACCAGTAGGAGGAAGCTTAAACCACTAGGTTTCTCAAATAATGAGTGTTTAACCAGTCAGTTAATCAGCATGCATACATTAGAGAGAGCTTTAGAAATAGAGTATGTACACAAATGGGTAAAGTATTGCACTATCAATAGTTAAACGTAATTAAATAGTAAAACATCAGAAACTTTCATAGGTTTCTCAAATAATGAGTTTTTAAAAAGTCAGTCAATCAGCATGCATATCCTAGAGAGAGTCCAACAATAATAAACACAAATAGGTTCTTTGGTAAAGTATTACACTACCAATAGTTTTTATTCTCTTTGTTTGTTCTCAAACTCCTGCTGGTTAGCAGGATATAGTCTGAAAAAATACAGAATGTGTTGTGTCCAGCTTTACACCTTGATTGCAATATTTGCATTTTTTGACCTGACACATCCGACTTCAGTATGAGCAATAGCTAAAACATAATATTAAAATCACAATACCCCACTGAAGATGGATGTGTTGGGCAATTGGTGCAAATAAAACAGTGACACAGCGCATTTCCATTCTCTGGACTACATCCTGCTGGAAATCTAGTAGGACTATGGTCCTGTTACAAAGGAGATCCAGCAGGAGTTTGAGAATGAACGCTGAAGAAGAAGAAATCACAATGCAAGTACAGATGATATTTCAACTAAAAATTCTTCATCAGAATGAATAACGGACATCACATCACCATATCAATGAACGAACATAAGCTGTTTGTTTATTGTAAACTCTAGAAATCTTTTTCTTGATTGTGAACCCTATAAATTGCAAGTCATGAAGCTTTTGTTTTCTATGTACAATGGGAAATTTCCTCTGGAGATCTTCCATACCCACAAGACTTTAGTGTACAGCATTATGCAATTCTTTAAAAGGAAGTCTCTTATTTAAAGGTCAAGTCTATGTGTGTATGTAGAAGGCATTTTCCACCATTTTGTTTTCTGACATCCAATCACATAAAATACAGTAGTGATTTGCCACTATTAATGATAATATAATACAATAATAAGATCCCTAACCAGACAGGTTTGTAGGGTGTCACTTTGGTCACATCAACACAAAAAGTTCTCCAAACATCTCTGTCCTCATTCATTTGGATGAGTGTAGAGAAATCATAATCTTACCATTCCTTAATGTTGTTAATCCTGGAATTTCTCTTTCCACATCTTCTCCTACAACCCTCAAATATTTCTTGTATAATAGTTTTGAAAAGTGAGTCATGTCTTGTTAAATGTATTGGTACTTTCCAGAAATACATGTCCCCCTACTTTAACGAAACTATTACAGAAGCATGTAATGTTAATACATGTCCCCCTACTTTAACGAAACTATTACAGAAGTATGTAATGTTAATACATGTCCCCCTACTTTAACGAAACTATTACAGAAGTATGTAATGTTAATACATGTCCCCCTACTTTAACGAAACTATTACAGAAGTATGTAATGTTAATACATGTCCCCCTACTTTAACGAAACTATTACAGAAGTATGTAATGTTAATACATGTCCCCCTACTTTAACGAAACTATTACAGAAGTATGTAATGTTAATACATGTCCCCCTACTTTAACGAAACTATTACAGAAGTATGTAATGTTAATACATGTCCCCCTACTTTAACGAAACTATTACAGACGTATGTAATGTTAATACATGTCCCCCTACTTTAACGAAACTATTACAGAAGTATGTAATGTTAATACATGTCCCCCTACTTTAACGAAACTATTACAGAAGCATGTAATGTTAATACATGTCCCCCTACTTTAACGAAACTATTACAGAAGCATGTAATGTTAATACATGTCCACCTACTTTAACGAAACTATTACAGAAGTATGTAATGTTAATACATGTCCCCCTACTTTAATGAAACTATTACAGAAGCATGTAATGTTAATACATGTCCCCCTACTTTAATGAAACTATTACAGAAGCATGTAATGTTAATACATGTCCCCCTACTTTAACGAAACTATTACAGAAGTATGTAATGTTAATACATGTCCCTCTACTTTAATGAAACTATTACAGAAGCATGTAATGTTAATACATGTCCCCCTACTTTAACGAAACTATTACAGAAGTATGTAATGTTAATACATGTCCCTCTACTTTAACGAAACTATTACAGAAGCATGTAATGTTAATACATGTCCCCCTACTTTAACGAAACTATTACAGAAGCATGTAATGTTAATACATGTCCCTCTACTTTAACGAAACTATTACAGAAGTATGTAATGTTAATACATGTCCCTCTACTTTAATGAAACTATTACAGAAGTATGTAATGTTAATACATGTCCCCCTACTTTAACGAAACTATTACAGAAGTATGTAATGTTAATGAAAAAGTGACTAAAATATAATATATATATATATATATATATATATATATATATATTATGTCAAGGTAAGGGAAGATAACTTGTACAGGAAAATTATAGTAGCAGACATGAGAACATTTCATTGTAATATAAGACTGTTCATGTTCTTTACATGTTTGTTGGGAGGAGGTGCGAATGACGTATGTGTTTCTGTTTGTCAGTGGAGTTGAGATTAGGTTTAGTCCTTAATGATTGCATCAAATGGTCCTTACCAGCTGGTAATCTTGTACACCACATAGACTCGGCAATGTAGGTTTCTATTTCTCAATTTGGAGTTACTTCACTTTCTATACACTGCTTTCTTGTGTATTCCTGTTTCTGGGTCAATTAAATTGTATCTGTAGCTCACTTGATAGTGATCAAAGCCTGCTGACTGGATATCTGCACTATTGCGCATATTTTCCCATGAGTCTATACGGATCATTTACTCTATGACTACATTAGCAACAATGGTTTGAAAGAGTGTTGTAGCCTTTCTGTTCACGCCGGACCAGTTTCATCTCCCTCCCCCCCCCCCATAAGAAATACATTGTTTTGTGTCAGAACTCATCTGGCGATGTTATTCCATTTAGAAAGTGCAGTTATTACCTATTGTCATTTAGAAAATAGATGTCATCAATTTCCACAATTTTGTCATCTCCTCTAATGGGACCACACTGTAGTTTAGAAGGGCACAGTACAAGTAGATGCCACCATATAGTTATTTCTCTTGTCTATGTTTGTAAATTTCATGTTCATCAATTAATAATAAAAATATTAATTTATTTTAGGGTTTAGGTTAGGGTTAGGAGAGTTGTGTTACCCGCACGAACCAGGTAACATCCACTAGAACAATGATTGAGTGTTGTAAAAAAAACATGAAATTAATATGTCATTTAGGACCTCCATGTGTTGCTTGTGATGGCAGCCAGTTGTATTAAAAATAGAATGCAGAATATAAATTATTAAAAAAAACAAGACAAAGTATCTAAAGTGTGACTTCCGGGCCAATATTTCAGGAAAGTACCCATTTGTAAATGTTAGTCAAATTTTAACGCACATTTCATATAACTGAACAGCTTCAAGGTCAATGATCACACATATGGCAATATAGATAGGAGACTATGGTGAAATTAATTAATTAATAAGAGAAAATGGGAGGAAGAGAATAGAATAGTTGGAGACACGTTTGAAATCAAAGAAAAAGTAGGCCTAAATATTTTGTCGTAAGAGATGGATGCTAGAAATGAGAAAATATGAAATCTCCAGCATGTAAATGGAAATTTATGGAGGAATCAATGGAGAGACTGATTGCATTCAGCCGGGCAAACCAATATATATATATATAAAGATGAAGTCATAAATAGGCAGACAGATATTCATAGAGGCAGAGAGACAGATAAAGAGACTCGGACAGATACAGTATACAGAAAGTGAGAGAGAGACAAAAATAGGTATGTAAGTATTCATATATACAGGCAGTCATTCAAGCATACAAACATGCATTCATACATAAAGGCAGACATGAATTCATTCAGACAGAGACAGGCAACCACACAGAGTAAAGAGAGACAAATAGACAGGCAGATATTAAGGTAGGCATTCATACTGACAGGTAAGAAAACAGAAGAGGAATTCATATAGACAGACAGTCATGCAGACATACAGAATATCAATACAAGTAAGTGCTCAACATCTGGTCACCTACCTCATCTGGGTCATTCCAAGCTCCAGGTCTGGCATAGTAACTGAAGTTTCCAACATTATTTCCATAAAAGTCAATAACTGAAAGAACACTATCCCATGAATCCTGAATATCGTCAAAATTTCTCCACAAGTTGCATGTATTTGAGATCAACTGATAACTTGACTAACAAAAGAATACAATAATAAGAACATTTACAGTAAACATGTTTGTATGAAATGTATAAATCATAAGTTATATGGACTTTCATTAGACGGGCTTGTGCACACATAATTTTCACCTTTCGAAGAAAACACTGCACAAGACAACCACAGTCTCCATCTATATAGCATGCCGCAAGTGGTATATTCAGAATATTGTTGACAACATGAGCTTGTGATCCACCATTTTGACTGTATACAGATGTTGTCACAGGTGTATTGTTGACAAATTTCGTCTTACATTTGTCCACGATCACCTTCCTCATTAAGTTGAAGCACAACATCGGTCTGTCAGGACAACATGGTAACTGTTATTGAAGGTTACGACTACCGGATCCTCATGAAAAAACGAAATCACAAACGCATCACAGTGATTTTAACAGCTCAATTGTCCAGAGTATTACATGGATACACTGTCCTAGTAAAATTTACTTCCGGTAAAATGGTGAGAAACGACAGCTGTGTTGATTCTCACTCGTCATAAATGAAAGTGTAGTTCAGCATTTTGGGATTCTTCATCTGGAATAGGTGGCCTCATTAATGTATGTATTAATTAGAGATCACAGCATAGCCAGGTGAGGTTTTCCAAATACAACACTGCAACAGGATTATCAATCTGACAGTGAGAACTCACGTCGCTCGTAGAAAATGGAGGGTTTCCCGGAGACAAACTCAAACAATAAACAACGAATATGAAAACATCATATTAAATATGCTACAAATAATATATGTGGGCTAAGAAATTAAAAAAAAGATCTGACAGACAAGATGAAAAATAGAGGCATTAAAGTACTAGGACACTAGAATTAAACACAAAGGATGCAAAAGAGTCTTATCAAGATTACACATTTATATTTAGTGGGGTTGATCCAGTTTCAAAAGCTAAATTAGGTGTTGGGTTTATAATAGATTAGCAAAGGGCATTGTCAGCATCACATACCAGAATGAACGTTCAGTAGCAGTCACAGTAACAATAGACAGAGTAAACACAACATTTATACATTTATATGCTCCATGTAACACACCAAACAACGAAAATTAAAGAGATAAATGTTTTGAAGATGTAACCAGACTAGTTAATAACAGCAACAAGGAAGATTATATATATATATATACATCAAGGGAGATTTTAATGCGCACCTGGGTGCAAACAGAGAAGACATAAAGGAATATGAAGGACATTTCCGAGACACAAGGAACAAGGTTAACGACAATGGCTACAAACTACTAGATACATGCATTCAGCATAACCTCTTTATAACAAACACCTTCTTTAAACATAGACAATCACAAGTGTACACATGGTATAAATGGAACAGCTTAGAATGCAAGAGTAAGATAAATTTCATACTCACAAAAAGAAACATCAGACCTGGCCAGAGGACACAGATTTGAGGCAAAAACTATGGGGCTTCGCCCTGATAACAGGCCTGACAATATAACATGACCACAAATGCTGGACGCAGAAGAAGGAGAAGAACAGACCGATCCTAGTGATGAACTAGAAGGTCATCTCAAGCGGATGAGGTGAGTGTATGAGAAATGCACAGGTCAAATATTAGACCCCGCTATATGTTTGACAAAGCAGCACCTTGTCTTGGAAGATGTATCAACCCTGGGTCTAATTCGACAGTCATCATTACCCGTCTCATTAAAAAAATTAGTTCTGGGACCTAGGGACACATAGGGTGGTAATGGAATGGTCTTCCGACATGAGGAACAGCTCCTAAGCTTGTTGCAGTAAAGACAAACAATGGGTGACCCAAGCAAACTATCAGCTCGTCTCGTGACATGTACCCCCTCTGAGTAGAAGGCTCCTTCAATAGACATTGCACTAAGTTGAAACTTCCTGGGTATGAAAGAAAGCTTGGAGAAACCTCCCAACTGCACATAGGAAGTAAAAGCTAATCACTCAGAATTCTGGGGGTTCAAAAAGATAGAAGAAGTCACAGTTGGGAACACCGCAGACATCATCATCCCAGTTGAGTTGAATGGTCATCATTGATTTAGATGGACAAACAGCAGCATATAGGGTATGGTTTAATTATTTATATTTTGAATTATGAACCAGTGTCGTCTTCTTTTACGCTCATTTCTGTATATTAGCAGGATGTAGTCCAGAGAATGGAATCCATTGTGTTGTTTACAGCTTTGCTGGGATAGCTGCGCCTTTCTGCCTGAACCATCCAACTTCAGCACAGTGTCTGGGTCACTTTTACTCTATATGGTATGGTGCAGCCAACTTCACCCCATACTCTCCTTAATCGCCTCTTATAACATGCATGGAAGGTAAACGGTGTTTCTATTCTTTTCTACCCTTTCAGAACCTAGGTAACATATGGGTGAAAAACCAGTACTCAGCTGCCTAACAAGTGGTAGAAACTGACTAGAATTACCTTCAACACATAGTTGGCAGTGATGGTGCCTTGACCTAAAAAAATCATGATTCCTGGAACAAATTTGTGTGGTTGGTTCAGCCAGACATTTTTACATGCCATGCATGCACTCACACCCAAACTTGATGACAGATGAGTGTCTAAGCCACTAAATTACATCAACACCTACCTAACTTAAATTGAACTTTCTTAATGACAATAGTTAGATGTGGAACATATTCCACAGGACTGCCCCCAGTATGGCCCACAACCATAAGCTTCAAAGAGAAGCTGTATGACAAAGCACAAACTTAAACAGACAGCAGATAAGAGATTATTTTTCTAAGTGAGAAATAATTGCATAAAGCAGAAAAAGATGATGATAATGGCACTCGTAGTTTGAGATTAATGTTGAATAGCTACAATTGGGTATAAAAGTTGAAAAATGAAATATGTGTTTAATTATAAAATGTTCTAAGAAGACAGATTTGAGATATCATGTGATCCATACAAGGAAAAATTAAATAGTGGAACTGAAATCCTGAAACAAGGAACAACTTAAACGAGAAATCTAGATTAAAAGTAAAAAAATGCTGATGATAGTGGCAGAAGAATGTCATTAACCTTAGGCATGCTGTGTTTACAATTACGTAATTTCTTTACTGCCGTCGACTGTGTTTTCAAACATGTTACGTAATCGTTGGTGGCTGTTTTGAAATCACAATAACTTTTTGCTGTTACAGATATTTAAATAATATTTGCGCATATAAATAAAGAATTAAATTCTGCATATATTAGTGTACGTTTTGTTTGTGTGTGTGTCTGATATGAGACGTGTGAGAAAGTGATAAAGAGAGATTTAAACCTATCTAGAGCTAGACCTATTGTATTTTTGATCGATCGAAAGCTGTTGAATATTATATATTTTACATAGTGAAAACCTTGTGGAACCTCATGGTCTAATTTATTTAATCTATTTGAAGTACTTACCTCTCAATATTTCCACTTTAAATTCCGAATAAGTAATGATTTCACTGAATATACGATGAAATAAAAGTATATAAATCCTGATTCACTGTCATGTCGCTTCGCCTCTATGCGGATGGCTAGAGATCGTTCGAATTTCAAAATCATAATCACACGACATCTCTTGTCGCCATTGTAATACCAGAAACAGGAAGTTAAATAATTTTGCTAGTTCAGTTGCCAAAACATTCTCTCCAAAAATTTACAAATCTGGCTTTTTTTGGAATCACGTTCCACGCTCTGGGTGGCGGATTTCGTCGTTGAAAATAAAGAAATAACACAATTTCGGCTAAATGTATCATCCGAATTGTAAACACAGCGTGCTAAAGGTTAAATCAGAAATTGTAATCTTTGACATACCAAAGGATCATGTTCCGCCCACTCATAGAGTGGCCATTCACAGGAAAAGACCATTGGATGTCCAGTCTTGTTCAAAAAGAACTGCATAATCGGATAACCTGAAATATATTATGCAAAAAATCTGAATTCACTATTGGCAAATAAATAGGAAGATAATACATGAAGTGGAAAAACTATCCCAGCAGGCACTATATGCAATACAATTATAACATATAGTTAGGAAAATAACATGATGATGATATGAAGATAATAAAACCCAGAGGGTGCATGAGTTTTTCACTCTTATTCATTATGCCAGGCTCTACTTTCATATATTCAGGCTCTACTTTCAGCTTCAAATTATGTATTTCTGGCATTCTTTCTGATCAGAAATTTATGTCAGATCTTTAACAAGTTCCCGATGACTGTTTTACTCAATATCGCTGTAAGGTGCAATGTCGTGATCTAGATAATATTCTACTCCTGAAGAGACTAACTTTTTTGAAATATTTATTAGTAGCTATGCAGAACACAAGTTTGATATTTTACAAAGACTATCAGACTATGGGGTAATATTATAGAACTACAAGACATTCTCAATGTTTCAACCTTAAGGTCTTTTTCAAGAAAGTGCAGACAAACAGTGAAAACAGTAAAAATAATGCCACTATCATAAAAGCATTAGACTGCAGACATTGAACAGCAAAGACATCAAGGGTAACAATGACGTACATATACACACAAGTATTGTCATAGAGAAGTGCTTTAAAATATATACGGTGAATGAGAATGGAATAAAATAACTATACCTGAAAACAACATGGAAAAAAATACAACAAAGGCCCCATCCACCAAAATCTAAATAAATGATCGAAATTAAGACCAAATGGCTCAAGGGTACTAAACTGAAATATATAGCAATTTTCAAGGGCAATACCTCTATTGTTTGTTGTACAGGATCTTAGTGCAGAGACCTGAATATCATGGGCACCATAATGATAAGTGTTATTGAAATATATGGTGACTGGAGTAGGTGTTTTGTAGATAATGGTATGAACATGCTGGCAGAAATGGTGATTCAGTCTTAAGCCAATTTCACCTATATACTTCTTGCCACAGTATTAACACATGCAAACATAAATGATGTTTTGGGATTCACATGTAAAAGTCTCATCTATAGTTCTATAGTGAAAGTGGCCTTAAGAAATTAAATGGATTTGATCTGCACTACATAGAGATGTGTAGCAAAGACAGTGGCGTAGCGAGGGGGGTGCAGAGGTGTGGACCGCCCCAGGCGGCATCATCGGGAGGGCTGCAAATTTATTTTTGTCCAGTCTTTCACAATCACTGACATATTTTTTTAATGTCACAAGGGCGGAAAATTATGATTCCGCTCCGGGCGCCATTGACCCACGCTACGCCACTGAGCAAAGATAACATTTGCAATGAACTGTGCCAAAATAGTACGAAACTGAGGTGATTGTGGACCAAGATGTCAAAGATGCCATATTTAGCTTTGCCATATGAATGTCAATAGTGCCATTATTACTCGCCATTTTTTGTTTTGACTGTATTCTTTAGAAAGGCCTTTTGTCGAAACATCAATTTAACAGTGTTATGTTTTTACAGTGATTAGCAAAACTTCATTATTCTGTTCCAAGTTTTGTGCGCTGAAGTCAGATATGTTGTGCCAAATGGTACAGATATTACATCCTAGCTGTTAATTATACAATATATTCTGTTCTTTGGAATATATCCAGCTATCTCGCTTGAGTTTGAGAATTAAGACAGAAAAATAACTCTTTCAATCTTTACAGTCATTGGAAATCCTCTGTATGAACTTACCATAACGCATATCCCGCGGGTCAGAGTTACATCCATCAAACTTCAACATGTCTATGTCCCAATCTGCAAAGGTATTAGCATCAGATTCCAAGTAAAATTCACTTCCAGGATATCCTGCACATGTTTTTGAACCAAAATCCTCATAGATACCAAGTTTCAGTCCCTTTGAATGAATCTGCAAAAGATGAACAAAATATATACAACTTCTGATGTTGAAAAAAAAATAAGAGACATGTGTAAGTTAGGACCATCAGCATTTCACTTCAGTCAATAACAATATCTGTAATTTGTAATCTGATCACTTTCTTTGTCTCAAGTTGGAAACTAATTAAAGGTCTACTGTAAAGTTCTTGTGTCTTTGTTATATGCAGAAAAACCTGGACTGCCTATATGCCAAGCATATAAGACAGCTTAACTGATTCCACCTTCAATGCCTGAGAAAGCTGCATTGCATGCAATGGCAAAATCACATCCCTGACATGGGAGATCCTTCAAAAGTCCGATATGGAAAGCCTCCAAGCACTCTTGATAAGGTCTTAATTTCTTTTGCATGGTCATGTAATCAGTGTAATATACTATAGAGACTAACTTCAACTGTGTAGGTAAGCAATTGCATGGAGGTCAGAAAAAAAACATCTCAAAGATTATCTGAAGACATCCCTGCAGTATTTGTCCAAACTCTTGATCATCAAACCCACATGACCAGAACAGTATAGACATTAAAAACTTTTAAGAGAGAACACTTCTTGCAACTAAAAAATAATAAAGATAAAAGTTAGTCCCTTATCTCAACAAGATCATCTTTTCTGTTCGTATTACAACAATCTTGTCCAGCCCTGATTAATAGCATTATACTCTACAGCAAGAAGAAGTGAAGGGTCAATTTATATCTGACATGTTACTTAGAATGAAAAAAAAGATGTATTGCACATACATGCACTAAAATAGGTTCCAGATGTGAAATTTGGTGCCGTAGAACGGACTGGTTCAATTCCCGTTAGTCTCAAGAATTTTGTTCCAGATGTGACAAAAGACAGAGATGATGACCAACTGAAACTCTTCGCTGAACAACTATTATTGTGGATATGACTATTGACAACATTCAAGAATTACATATAGTAGCATCATATCGCTCAAACTGAAGAGCTCTGCTTTCCATTCTATGCACCGTGTTCTGGGCTGAACAAACTTATAGAGAGATAGACTATTACTATTATTATTATTATTATCACTGGTATTATTATTATTATTATTATTATTATTATCACTGGTATTATTATTATTATTATTATCACTGGTATTACTCCAGGCAAGCCCATAGGTGCTCCGTCCTCCCAAGAACATACTGAAGTGTATACATGCTGATGGTTCCCAAAGCTCACTGGTTGAACACATTCCTCATTCTCTCTCAGATATCCAGTACTACTTACACAATACTGAATATCAAGGTCTCCTAGTATATCCTAGATCAGGGGTGGGCAAACTTTTTGTGCAGAGGGCCACATTGAAAATTGTAAAGCTATTGGAGGGCCACATATAATATTATGTATGTTTTTGTTTAAAATTCTCAGTAAGTAATCAATTAAATATTTTTATTGTAAAGAAAGGTAGTTTTACATAATGTAGATAACTTCTGAAATAAATTACATTTCTAACAGACTTACACTATAACAGTATATTTTATAATATGGATAAAAGGTTTTGCAAATATTTTAACAATGTTCGTGTATTTAAAAATGTGTTTGAGGGCCACAAAATATCCAATGGCGGGCCGCAGTTTGCCCACACCTGTCCTAGATGCATCATCTATAGTAGTTTCTACATTCAAAAGGTGCTCACCAAACAACTACAAAATGTCTTCCCCATCCATTCATAATTCACTAGCTGTAGGCCTATCTGCTCTCTCATTTCTGCAAGCGGAAATTCTATGGTAAACCTATATATATATAATATATATACACACTCTCCATCCCTCTTAACAGATCAATAATCAGCAAGCCACAATTATCATCCAGAGCATGTAACTTTGTAGCTCAAGCAGTAGCACTGTAGGCACCTCCACACAAAATTTTTTTGTGAACTAGATATTGCTGCTGCATTTCAAACCCACAACCTCATGAACACAAGGTAAATGACTTAACTACTTCACCAGGAGGATCCCTTAAAAATTAATATGTTAGAAATTTCTTAAAAACATGCACTAAACAAAAGCACATATAATTACATAGCTAGCTAGAGCTTTGATTCCACTTGGAAATCTGACAGGATCTGGTACAAGTTTTCCATTACTATCTCTTTGTGCAGCCGGCCAGCAGTCATCAATGTTTATATATTGATAACCAGCGTCTTTATATCCTTCAGATACCATCAGGTCCGCCATCTTCATAAAGAGACGCTCACTACAGAAATATACCATTATTATTTATTTATGTACATACATTTTTAATATAGACTATATATCATCATAATCATCAGGTGCCATGCCGACTGGTAAAGGTGATCATGGTTCTCCACAGCTACAGTATCTCCAGTATTATGTACTATGTATTAGGATCATTGTTGTTTCCCTGCCGTGCCAGGTTGTTAAAATGTCTAATATTTTTTTACGTTGTTGTCCTCTGTTTCTGTTGCCTTCAATCTTGCCTGCTGTGACTGTGTTCTCCAAACCTCCTTGTCTCATAAGGAAGGTAGTCGGAGTTTAGACGTCACTGTTGTCATCATGATGTTCATTAGGCGCGAAAAGGAAACAACCTATAGCTACTCGTATAAGTGGCAGCTCTACAACTGGGCAGGGTGGGGCACCCATTTGTCCCTACATAAAGTATTGTCAAAGGTATCCGATATAAATGGATATCACAATATGGATATGGAAAGCAATGGGAAACTACCACTTTATTGTCCCAAGAAGAAAGAATGGACTAGATATAAACATCCAAAAAACAAAAACCATGATAATCAGCACAGTCACAGAAGAACAGGTGCTACCCGTAAAAATACATAGAGAGAAACTACAAGAAGCAGAACATTATCAATATCTCAAACACACAAAAATGGATAAAAGTACTTTCAATGACATGAGTAAAAGAAAATACTGACATATAAAAAAATTACAAACAAACTAAACATGAGATTTATAAAATGCTACAACTATATATATATTAATGTATGGCTTAGCAACATGGACAATGAACAACTAGAAGGCAGAATTGATGCATTTGAGTTATGGATATATAGAAGATAGGGAGAACTTCATAGAAAGATAAGAAAATGAACATAGAGAGTCTAGCAACACTTTGTATACAAAAAGAACTATTAAAGGAAATAAAGATCAAACAAGTGAAGTATTTTAGACATATTAAAAGACATGACATCTTGTTGAAGACCCTACTGGAAGGAAAAGTGAAGGGGATGTGAGCAAGAGATAGGCAGAGATACACATGGAAGAGAAACATCAGGACTTGGATAGGTTACAATCTAGCAAGTGCACCACAAATGCAAGATACAAGGGATGTTGGAGGTCCATTGCAGCCAAACTTTGTTGCGAAGACAGCACTCAATGATGATGATGATGAGATACATTTTATAGGAAGTATGGCCAGACTTTTGAAGTAAAGCATTATATTTTAAATAAATGTATAAATAGTTGAAAAAAACCTGGCCAACATAGCGGGCGTGGTGGTGTAAACTTTCACGCTCCTGCCGCATCACCTTCTATGACAGACCTAGCAAGCGATCGGAGAATCTGTGTGTTAATATTTATACAACGAGACAATAATATAAATAGTTCAGTAATAAAATAGAGATTGCACAAGTCCACAAGAATCCCTAATTTTAATTAGTAACATGAAGAACACTTGGATGATTTAATAGTAATGCAAAATAAGTTAAACAGGTTACTAGGAAAACCTAACTATGAATAAATATAGATGAAAAAGTATATAAAAAAAACAATCAATAAACAAAACAGGACATGTTTTATTGCATGTTTTTTATATACCTTTTCATCTATAATTATTCATAGTTAGGTTTTCCTAGTAACCTGTTTAACTTATTTTGCATCACTATTTGTTCCTTTGGTTACTGCGGCACCCTTCACTTTGTTGGACACCCTGCGACCATTTGGTTATTTATAGATGATTTAATAATAGCATGATGAAAACTTGGATGATTTGAACATGAATGTCAACATGGTTCCCTATACACAAAATTCTCATGTGGGGAGAAGTTGAAGGTGGCGAGGACAGGAAGAAAAGGAAAATCATGAATATATAACATCACAAAATGGACCTTTTATGATTTTTCAAAACTCATCCACATCGCTGCAGATAGAAATTGCAGTGTATTTATGTATCCAATGCAGCAACCGGTTAACCATGAAGAGTAAGAATTTATGGATGGTTGGTTGCTGATCCAGCGGTCCATGGGCTCATGCCCTTTGACCCAGTAGAAGAATTTATGGATAAACAGTTAATATTTAGGGAAATTACTGTGCTTACTTACTATAGAGTTTACTAATCTAATTGGATCACAATGGACTACACAAAAGATGTGATGCATACACTTAACAGTAAAGACTAGAGAATCATCTTTAGGCTAAGAACAGGTCACTGTGGCCTAAATGTAAAATTGCACCAGATGAGAAAAGCATAAAGTCTCTTGTTCCTCTGTAAACACACATATACCACACCAAATACTAAAATAATGCAACAGTCTGCAAAACCTCCACAATTAGATATGGCCTGTCTATACACATAGAAACTGAAAAGAAGTTGAGGCCCAGAGATGACATGCACACCGGAGTGCACAGGCCGGTGCTCCATAGCTCATCGAGCAATCAGGGTTTGTGAACCACAGCTGATCAAGACCCTCAGTACACTTCCATGCAGTGGGCCTGGAAACAGGAGTGCAGCAACCCTGCTGTTGCCTGGCTAAGTACTAGGGATAGAAAATACGGGAATGCCAACCTGGGCCCAAAAAAATGCTGGCTGAAGACAGATGTGTCAGGTCGAAAGGCACAGATAGCGCAGCTTGCTGTAAAACATGACACAATGCTGATCACCCTCATACGTCCTTCTCAGGACGGTCAGCAGAATGCTTTCAGGGGTCCGCCGCAAGGTGTACGACGAAGAAGAAAGAAGAAGAAAAGAAGTTCTGTCATGAGAAAGTGGTGGGGAGTGCCTTGATGAAATAAAAAATACCAATTCCTTTCTAGACTAAACATCACTGCATGAACAAAATAGACAATTGGATCTGTCTTTCTATACTCTGTTCATTCTAAGAATGAAGCAGGTCAGTGTTTCTGATTGGTTGTTAGATGCTGAAGGCATAAATCAAATATTAAATGTACAATAATATAGTTCATTAGATCATAATACTGTTCTTAATTTAAATCTATTATTGCTAAGTGGAACAATAGTATATCAAAATAGTAATGTATGTTTTAAAATAAATTTTCATATAATATATCTTAAACATCCCATGATAAATTACTATACCTGCTGTTATATTATTGTGCAGGCGAAAAGAGGTCAGGGGTAACCATTATAGTTCCTTGTAAAATGTTCTGAATAATGAATTATGTTATTGTTTTTAAATGTCATCAGCAGTATAAATATAACCTGTTGTCGCCGAGTAATATATGGATGTGTTATATGGATGATTCTTGATTAGAAACTGGCTTCACAGCACGCAGGACATTCCCATAAGTGCTCCGCCCTCCGCTCCAGCAGCCATCCCAGTGTATGTAGACTCAGAGTTCCGGTCAGGTGTTGATTGTGTGATTTTCGGGACTTTCCAAAAAATTTACTTTTCCTCCCCTCACCTCTGAATACTCCAATTTCTAACATTCTCTGTATGTGTACGTTCTCAACCTCATTGACATCATCTGCATCTTGAAATGAATTTATTACTGCCTTTATTAAATCTGCTTTATCTCTTCTCAGCAATGTGCCGTCTATCGCCGCATTGCCTGCCAGTAAGTCGGCTCTCTCGTTTCCTCTGACCCCAGCATGACCAGGGCAGTATATCCATGTAATGCTCTGGACAACTGAGTTGTTCAATAAGTCCCACCATACTTTTCTTAGCATTAACTTTTCTATATGGTCAAGGTCATAATCTATTACAGATAGCACCACCACTTGCAAGAACAGAAAAAGTACCCATTGCTGCATGTCGAAGGTCGCCATAACCTTGATCCCTCTTCTAGCCTTCTGAATCATATTTGGGACGTGCTTGTTGAATGAGAGACTTCTATCAAAGATTATCCCAAGATATTGAAGGTCCTGTTCTCTTTCAATGAATGAGCCCATGCAACTAACAGCTGGCAGTGTGTCATTAACCAGATTATTATTTAAGGAGTACCAGACGACCTTTGCTTTCAAGGGATTGATCACAGCGTTGTATGTTCTGCACCATATCGACAATTGATCTAGTCCATTTCGTACACTGTCAGCGATATCTGTTCTGTTCCTGCCCATGTTGTATAGTAGGATATCATCAGCATATGTTAGAACTCTACAATTGCTGGGAGTTTGCAATTGAGCAATTCTCAATGTATAAACATTAAATAGTACTGGGGACAGAGGAGATCCTTGTGGCAGATTAAACATCTAGCTAGCTAGATAGCTAGCTGGCAGATTAAACATTAGATACATCACTATCCTCTATCATTATGACAAGTTTGGAACCTGCTTACACCCTGTCCAGTCCTTGAAGTGATCTAGCCATGTCTTCTTCTGGCCACCTCATCTTCTTCCACTATCCACTTTACCTTAAAGAACATCTTTTATCATTGAGGAATGTCTTGTCATGTCGCCATACCACTGGATACTTAATGCCTCAAAATGACACATCTATGGGCTTATTTTTATATAGTTGTGCCCTACTCCTATCCAAAACTCTGACAATGAAATAGACACAGAAAAACACAGCTGTGATGATATGTCCTTTTACCAGAAGTGATTGCCTACTGGTGATCCACAGGGTGGATGCTGTATCAGTTGGCAGACAGCTCTTGTAATAGATGACAAATGTATAAAACACTCTAATCTAACAAAGTACTCTATTGAGTTGGAGCCCCCAACAAACAGAAACAAGTCCATAAAATATAAGAAGTACCAGCCAATATACTTGTCAACTTGTACAGATTTTCTGTATTTTGTACATATAATATATATACCTTACTTACTTATCCGATCCCCAGGGTCATGTCTTCTTCAGCTGTGTTGTGTCTGTATAAAGGATGCTGATAGTGGACGGGTTTGGTTTAACAGTTATTTTCATGTCTTGTAGTGCAGGGCATTCAATAAAGTGGTGTTTTACTGTTTTTTCCTCCTGTCTGTTGCAGTATATATATTTACTGAGAAAACAGTAAAACACCACCTTAGTGAATGCCCTGCAATACATGACTTATTAAAATAACTTAGCACCAAACCCCTCCATCACCAACACCCTTTATACAGACACACCACAGCTGAAGAAGACATGCACCTACCGCCACACACAGGGGAAAATAGAGTGAAAGCTCACAACCTCTGAAATCAGATAAGTAAGTATGTAAGATATATATATATATATATATACCCCGGTATATATTTTCTAAAAAGTACAGAAGATCTTTACAAGATAAAATTTTTCACCATAAGAAGGATTTACACATGAAAACAAGTGAATACCTTTTAGATAAATACCCGTCCTTATACATGAAAACAGGTGAGTACTTTTTAGGTAAAAAACCCCATCCTTACTGAAAACAAATATGTGGTCCTGATATATATTTATATATATATATATATAAAATTAACATCCACTGAGGCAATATTGAAGGTGAACATTCAGACGGTTAGAACATGTAGGAAATTAGTGACATTTGAATAATAAAACATGTCTTTACACATAAAGTACAAGGAAGATCAAGAGGTGGACCAAAGAGAAGATGCATTGACAACATAGAAAGATTTACAAGAATTGCTGATCAAAGTGATTATAGAACAATGACAAAAGACAGAAATGAATTGTGTCTGCAGTATAAGACATCCAGTGGCGTAGCATGGGTCAATGGCACCCAGGGCAGAATCATAATTTTCCGCCCTTGTGACATTTAAAAAAAATATGTCAGTGATTGTGAAAGACAGGACGAAAATACATTTTCGACTCCGCCACTCCCCCTCGCTACACCACTGAAGACATCTTTGCTTGCAATGCTAAGATGATGATGGTCATGATCTGTCTGATATGTCAATATGAATTGGATACTTACCTAATGCAATTATCAGGATCATTGACACAATCCACATTACAGCGAAATCGTTCCCATGACAGCCACCCCATAGGTGGAGTCAAAGCCAAACCATTATCCAAAGCATTTGTCAAGTGACAGACCATCAAGAAAAAATACAGATGGAGAGACATGACCTGAAATGAAGAAAAAGTTTTAAAAAAATATAATCAACACACCTCTGCAAACTAACATTTTATCTTTATAACTTAACTATCACAATATGTTTTTATATATTCTCAAACTCCCACTGGATCTCTCTTGCAGCAGGACAATGGTCCTACTAGTTTTCCAACATGATGTAGTCTAGAGAATGAAAGTGCATTGTGTCACAGTTTTTTATTTGTGTCAATGATCCTACTTCAGTAAGTCATACTATGTAAAGTGGTTTTGTCAACCAGTTTCTTAGTAACTTGATGGTAGTTACAAATTACAATGTCAAAATTTGCAACAAAATGAGTATAAGACAAAATTGTAGAAAAGAAATAAAACAGACATGCAACAGGTGTACAGGAATCACTACTTTCAATTGCAAAATAATGCTGAAGTCTGATTTGCTAGGCCATTGGCACAAATATATGGTGACACTGTGCATTTTTTTTTCTGAACTACATGTAGTTGGAAATCTAATATTATCATTGTCCTGCTACCAGAGTGATTCAGCCAGAATTAGAGAATGAACAAAAGAATACTAAGATATTGGAAACCTTCATGGTTTTGAAATGCAAGCCAAAGTGATTTTCTTTTTAAAAGAATTAACATACAAGAAACAGTTAAAAGTGAAAGGAGCAGAAGAAAACCATGGACAGACGACATGAAATAATGGAAGGCTCACAATTTTCCTACACTAATCTGTATCACTGGGAGAGTTGGCGGACATGTTCAATAATAGCCTTCTAAAGGGCACAGTGAAAGAAGACTGGTTGCACAGCTATTTAGTTCCACTACACAAACCTGGGAAGGACCACACCAGGATACATGGCTACAGAATAATAACTATGCAGAATACGATTGGCAAGCTTTTGGAAAAAATTGTGGCCCGGAAGGTATCGTGTTATCTTGAAAGAAATAAGTGTTTACCAACATTGTTAGGAGGATATCGTCCAGGAAAGAAGACATGGCAAAATGCAGCCATATTTGCGCAGGATGTTTTTGAGGGGTTCGATTCGCGCATGGAGACATGTGCGGTCGCAATAGACCTTGAGGATGCGTACAATAGGGTGTCCTTGGATATCTTGATGCACCAGCTGTTAAATCTTGCAGTTAATCCTTTTGTCGTGCGTTGGGTTGGCGCCGCCCTGATGCACAGGGTTGTAGTTCTTAAGTGTGGTAACTGGATATCTACACCAACGGTTATTAGCCCTGGCCTGCCACAAGGATCGCCTCTATCTCCTGTACTTTTCAATGTATACACAGTACATATCGCTGGCAATCAAATCACAGGTGTTGGCAGAACGATGTCATATGCCGATGATATCCTGGTGTATAGACAGGGCAGAAATCGAGAAGAGTGCGTCGTGGAACTACAGAAGGAGCTGGACAGACTGACAAATTGGTGTCGAGATACGGGAGCAGTGGTTAATCCGTCTAAGGCATTCGTGACGTGGTTTTCCTTGAACAATCACATGGTAAAGACACCCATGCCACAAGTTTCGTTGTCCGGGAAAAGTTTAGAAAGAACTAGCACAATGAGATATCTGGGTGTGTTTTTTGACAGAAGCCTGAGTTTCAGGGAACATGTTGACCACATTATCATAAGGGCAGGCAAAGGCTTAGCAGCAATGAAGGTTATGGCTGCTGCGCAATGTGAGCAAAGATTGTTATTTCTTTTGTACCATGGTTTGGTAGTGGCTGTGGTGGAATATGCACTGGCAATTCTGACTCTTAGCCAAACTCAGATCGAAAGACTGGATAGAGTCCAGAATGCAGCAATGCGTATCATTCTGGGATGCACAAGAGACACATCGACAAGAGCTATGCGATACCTACTTGACTGCCCAACAGCTGAGCATAGATTACAGTATTGCCGTGCACGGGCGTACCTTCAAATACATGCAGATAAGGAACACCCGTTGCATTCCGAAATACAGAAAGTTAAAGGCAGCAGACTCAAGAGAGGAAGGTCGTGGATGGGACGTGCTGAAGATGTAATACAAAGCGTGTGCCGATTACAGGATGTGGCAGTTGGTGCGGAATGGATAGGTCTACCCACAGATTTCGAAACTTGTTTGAGAGTAGTAATATCACTTAGCAGGGAATGCAGAGAATGGTGTCCCACAGCTGTGGAGAAAGAAGTGCAGGCTTTAATCAGTGAGAATACCAAAGAGGGGGATGTGATTATATACACTGATGGATCTGTAATTAGGCATGTTCGCAGTGCTTGGGCCTTTACAGCTCAGTGCGCAGGTAAAACGATCAAGGAGGAAAGTGGTGCCTTTGCGGTCACTACGAGTAGTATGACCATGGAGACTATGGCGGTGACCAAGGCATTTGAGTGGCTACGCACACAGAAAGTAATGCAGGTCTGCATCTTGAGTGACTCTATGAGTATGATTAAGAAGGTACAAGTCGGTCTCATTCGCAAACAGTGGATTGAGGCCTTGAGAAATGCGAGCTTGAAGGCGGATACATTTATTTTCGTGCCGGGACATGTGGGCGTTCGAGGCAATGAAAGAGCGGATCAACTGGCATCGTGTGCGATTGTGGCAAAGGGCGATGGGGCAATGGATCGCGCTGACGTTTTGAACTCCTAAAGAGATATAACACGCGAGAGTGAGACGAATGTGGATGATGATTCCTTTTCAATGGCTAGGATTAAAGATCAGGGATTGAGATGCGGTGTTGCTAGAGGTGAACATTTTGGAGGGCGCAGAAGAATGATGGTCAACCAGCATAGGACCGGTACTGTCAGCAGAAGTGTGATGGCGGATACACTCAAGGAGAGATCGGAGCAACTATGGATGTGTCCAGTTTGCAGTGATGATGATGCGACGACTAACTAACTAACTAACTGGAGATAGAAATTGCTGGAGGACAGTGTGTTGGTGCCTCCAATGTAGTACATTTATGATCCTGATTGGTTATGGATTTGTGGTTTTACAATAACCATATATATTGTATCTGCCTCGTTGCATCTGACTTCAACATGGCATTTTTCAATCACTGACTTTTTATGGTGTAGAGCCCACAATTAAGCACAACCATCCTGGTAGTGTTACTATTCTTTGTTATGGTGACTTGTTTTTGGTGATTTGTTCGCTCTCATCTAGTGACCTGGTATTATGGTAAACATAATGTATTATATCTAAGACCTATAGCATAGGGACTATTAGACCATATCTACGACCACAGTTCTTCAACAAATATCTTCCATCTTGTCCTTTATTATCTTTAGCTATCCCTCCCAGTGTTATTTGTTTTCTAGGATTTAATTCCATGTAATATTTGATTACATTACGCCCGTGTGTTGCCAGGGCCCGAAAGGGGAGCAAAGAATATCAACACTGTTTACCTTCCATGCATGTCGTAAAAGGCGACTAAGGAGGTTATGGGATGGAGTTGGCTGCTCCATCCCATATAGGGTCAGTGGCCCAAAGCCATGCTGAAGTCGGACGTGTCAGGCCGAAATGCGCAGATATCGCAGTCATGCTGTAAACTATGACGCAACGCATTCCGTTCTCCGGACTACATCCTGCTAATCTGCAGGAGTTTCAGAACGAACGAAGAAGATTACATTATTGTTCCATGCAGTGTTTGTAGCTAGCTTCAATAACTTAGGACCTAAGTATATAATATAAATGTGACAAGAAATGATGATTATTATGGATGGCAACAAACAGAGAACTGGAACTGTCATTCCTCATGTGATTACGGATATAGTTGGGGGGGATCGGATAACCTAATCGTGTGTGCAGTGATGATGATCTCTCGACTAACAAACAATAATCAATGACAGTATGTGATTCAGGTGACATAAACAAGTTTGTAGTGTATGTTATCTATGATGTGATTTTTCTGTATAAGAAAGTGAGGATGATGAACAAGGCTTTAGTCCATTGTTGTTATTGTTGATATTCAAATAGTATCAAATACTGATGAGTAATGCTACTCTTGTCAGCACAGTGCCATTCTTAAAATAAGTGCAGGTCTTCTGAATTTGACTAAGTGATCCATACAGTAAGTTAGTGACTGTTAAGGGTATCTCTAGAAGTTTTTTCTTGCATTTGAAAATTTAAGGGCAGTCAATAAGGAAGTGTTCCACTGTTTCATTAGGATGAGAGCAGTTTCTACAAGTGGGTAGTTTCTGGGGTTTGAAATGGTTTAAGTGGCTATTAAACCATTAAACTAATAGTCATGGGAGACATGAATGCAAAAATAGGGAAAGGAAGACATAAGAACATTGTAGGGCAATTCGGACTAGGGACAAGAAATGACAGAGGTGAAAGACTTATACAGTTCTGTGAGGAGAACAATATGATCATATGTAATACATTCTTTGAACATGAAAATAGAAGATTATATACATGGAAAAGCCCTGGAGACAGAAAGAGGAACCAAATAGATTACATTATGATCAACAATAGATTTCGAAATAGTGTCAAAAACATCAAAACATACCCAGGTGCAGATATCAACTCTGACCATAATCCAGTGCTGTGCAAAATAAATGTCAAACTTAAAAAGATAGTACATAGAAGAGTCCAAGAACCACAGATAAATGTATCAGCACTAAAACAACCAGACATACAACAAAAATACCTTGTAGATGTAAGGAATAGATATGAACATCTAATGTAGAGTGCATGGAACAATACAGATGGGAAAATCCAGAAGAGAAAATAGACAATAAATGGGAAAGCCTAAGGAAAAGTATTCAAACATCAAATGAAAATATACCAACAAGAAATACCAAGAACAAACAAACATGGATGACAGATGAAATATTAGAGAAAATGTCAGAAAGAAAGAAAGCTAAAAATACACCAAAATACTCAATTATAGACAAGGAGATATGTAACATGTGCAGAACAGCACACACAAAAATAGCTAGAAACAAAATGCAGTGAAATAGAGATGTCCATACAACAGAAGACAAAATTAATGCATAAGGAGATAAGGCTGATCACAAATAAGAAAAATCCTATAAATGGGGGTGGCTGCATTAAAGATAAAAATGGTAAAAATAATATTTGATAAAACAGAAGCACTCACAAGATGGGCAGATTATGTAACAGAACTGTTTGGCGACCAACGGAACAAAAAACCAACAATACACAACAATGATGGACCAGCAATACTGAAATCAGAAGTAGAACATGCAATAAATTCAATAAAATGTGGAAAGGCTGCAGGCTCGGACAACATAACAGCAGACATAATAAAAACTCTAAATGAATTTGGTGTAGATACTATCACAGAAATTTGCAATGACATATACGAAACAGGACATATACCTAAAGACCTAACATCATCAATATTCATACCACTACCTAAGAAGCCCAGGGCTGTGGACTGTACAGAATATAGAACAATAAGTCTAATGAGCCATCTAACTAAAATACTTCTCAAGATAATACATGAAAGAATTAAGAACAAGATAGACATAGAGGTCGGTGATGAACAATTAGGTTTTAGGAAAAACAAAGGAACCAGAGAAGATATACTGAGTATCCGGCTAGTGTTAGATAAATATATAGAAGTCCAAAAAAGTATCTATATTTGCTTCATAGACTACAGCAAGGCCTTTGACAGAGACCAACATGAAAAATTAATCAAATGTCTTCAAGAAATAGGCATAGATGGAAAAGACATCAGACTGATTAGAAATATATGTTGGGAACAAACTGCATCAATAAGGTGTGAAAACAGCTACTCTCCATACATAGAAATAAGAAGAGGGGTAAGACAAGGATGCATTTTATCACCAAGCCTATTTAATATCTACACAGAGAATATCTTTAAAAATATAGAAGAAATACCAGGACTCAGGATCAATGGGAAAATAATAAACAACCTTTGATATGCAGATGACACTGTTCTTTTGGCAGAAAGTGAACATGAACTACAAGACTAATAGATCAAGTCAATAAATCAAGTAATGAATATGGACTGGATATAAATATCCAAAAAACAGAAACCATGATAATCAGCAAAGACACAGAAGAACAGGAGGTAAACATAAACATACATGGAGAGAAACTACAACAAGTAAAACAATATCAATATCTTGGACACATGGTCACAAATGATGGCAGATGTGAAACAAGTTAAAAGGAGAATAGGAAAATGGCTAAAAGTACCTTCAATGACATGAGGAAATTATTAATATATAAACAAATTACAAACAAGTTAAAAAAGAGAATTATAAAATGCTACATCTATTCCACATTAATGTATGGCTCAGTAACATGGACACTAAATAAACAATTAGAAGACAAAATTGATGCCTTTGAGATGTGGGTATATAGAAGAATAGGGAGAACAACATGGAAAGAGAAGAAAACAAATAAAGAGGTGCTAAAGACACTTAATATGAAGAAAGAACTACTAAGAGAAATAAAGATCAGGCAAATAAAATACTTTGGACACATTAAAAGACATGACACCTTATTGAAGACCTTACTTGAGGGTAAAGTCAAAGGGAAGCGAGCAAGAGGTAGGCAGAGATACAGTGGGAGAGTACCATCACACGATGGACAGGTTACAGTCTAGCAGAGTGCACCATCAAGACAAGAAACAGGAGATGTTGGAGATAAGTCTCTTTCGTTGCGGAGACGGCACTTAATGATGATGAAGTGGCTATTAATCCTTATATGTCCTGTTCGAAACTGAAAGATAAGGCATTTGTTTCTCCTGCAGAGTTTGTTTATGTTGTCATTGTCTTTTGGCCGTGTCACTAAATACATAGACCAGCTTCTGGTTACCTATCATCTTTATGGGCAGAGACGCAGACACAATATGGGCGCCGGCAAAGTAAAAAAAAAGACCTGGTCTAACTCTAATGTTGAGACTTCCTATACCGGAAACAAAAGAACGGTCGAAATGTCGATTTGTTATTTTGTATTGGTAATACTAATATTAGCTATACAGGCCGATATAAAACTGTTATTTAAACTATTATACAAACTTTTTACTATAGGCCTAATTATCTCGAACGAAGAACTTCTACGACTATTCAAACATATTTAGAAGGCCAAATAAATATAAATTTGAAAATACACCGGCTAGGAATTGTTGAGTTAGAAACAAAACTTTGAACTACTTAGCTAAAACATAACACTGCCTATGCCCACACTCAATTCATTTTATTCCACATTTGCATATTCCACAATTTACCTTTAATTAAAAAATAGTATTAGTATTACTTGTACATAAGGCTACTACTATTATTTCTAACAGGAATACTAATTAATACTAAGTTAGTATATGCCACTATATGCTGATAATGATACTGATGCTTAACTAATATTAAATAGTTTAAATTAAACTTTAATTAAATATCCGGTGAACGTAAAGAATATATCCTATCTTACCTATCTCGCCTACTTGAAGTAAAAAAAAATAATATAAAAAGAACAACTTCAGTAAGTTTGCTGCAAAAAGATATATTTATATAGGAAATGAATCAGATTCAAGTATAGGCCTATGTTGTATTGAAAAAGGCATCTGGTTCTTTGTTTCCCAATAACCACAGTTAAATAGTGTACGGATTAAGGTCAGAAATAAAGCTATTATTTATATTGATTATTAAAGCACAGCGGGGCTTATCACGTGATATGGCGTACAAACTAAGATCTGCTGTTTTTTATTCCAGCAAGGTTAGGTTTTTCCGTTTTTAATTTAGTCCATGGTCAAATTTGTTTTCTTGAGACCCGATAATTCTGTGATAGTAACCACGGTCATATCTAGAGGTCCAGATCTTTATTATGCTTATAGAGAAACGGGATATAAACAGTGACAACCACATAATATATTAGCTATCAAGAACGGGCACAATATGTGCTCTTGTATATACCGACTTACAGACACTCATCGGTGATCTGCCAGAAAGTCAGTGCGGATTTCGTACAGGTCACGGAACTGGACATGATCTTCGCTGTCTGTCAACTCCAAGAAAACGTCCAAGAACACCAAAAAGAAACTTTTTCACAAAATTCATAGACCTCATAAAGGCACTTAGCACAGTGAATTGAGACGGGATGTAGAAAGTGCTCGACAAATGTGTCACCCTCTTTTCTTCCCACCCCCCCCCCCCCCCCCATGGTAATGGTGCATTACTTCATGAGTTTGTGGGACTTGAATATTTCGTTCTTTGGTCATGCCGATAAAATAAAATGGCATCAAAATCCAAGTCATACGGCCCTGTTTTGGATTACTTCAAGGTTAAAGACGATGATTCAGCGAATATGTAAGTTGTGGGACAAACAGTTATCGCGTGGACGATCAGATCGTCCCAAAGACTTCTCAACATCATCAATGCAGACCCATTTGCGATCGATGCACATGAAAAGCTATGACAAAATGATGGAAAAGAAAGCATCACTGGAGGCCAGTGTATTGGCGACCACATCTATGATGAATCTGGGACCGTGTTTGCAATCAATTGTGCAGGCATGGGACCGGGCCAAAATGTGGAACATCAACAGTCCCAATACTAAACGCATTCATGGTGTTTCAGTCCGAATGATAGCCATAGATATGGAGCCTTTTCAAGTAGTGGAACGACCAGGTTTCAGAGAGTTGATGCATACAATGGAAAAAAGGTATGAATTGCCTTCAAGAAAGTACTTTGCTGAACATGTCATTCCTGACATGTGTAAACGTCTGAAGGTAAAAATTGCAGCAATGATATCTGACACTGATTATATATCATTCACAACAGACACGTGGACAGCTGAACACACCACTCAGTCATTTATGGGCCTCACTGGCCATTTGTTAACAGACTCCTTCGTTTACCGCAGTGTAGTCTTCCATTGTACTGCATTTGATGAACACAAACTTGCTTGCACATTTTGAAATGATGCTGGATGAGTCGTCAATTGCACGTGAGAAGTGCCATGTTGTTGTGAGAGATAATGCATTCAACATTGCCAAATGTTTTCGTGATGGCAGCTATTCAAGTGTTTGATGTTTTGCACACACTGCAGCTGTGTATGCGTGATGGTCTTTTGAGTCTAAAGTATGTTGCTGACATCATCAGTACTGGAAGAAAATTGGCAGGACATTTCAAACACTCTTTTTCGGCAACCAGTCGTTTGCATGAACTTCAAAATGAATTAAACCTACCACAACATCAGCTTATCCAGGACGTGACAACACAATGGAACTCAACGTTTTATATGCTACGACGTCTGTTAGAACAACGGCGCAGCATCATCCTGTACTGTGTTGAAATTGATTCGTTAACTGCACAGCAGTGAACAGTCACGGAGAATGTGGTAGCTACTTGGCACCACTTGAAGAACTCACACGTGAAATAAGTGCAGCTCAGACATCAATATCAGTTATGCTCCCAATAGTGAAAACACTCATGGCTTTCCTCCAGAAAGAAGGTAGTGATGCTGGGATCAAAACTATGAAAGCAGCCCTGCTTGAAGCTGTTAGCAGCAAATTTGCGGACATTGAATCTAACAGTATTTACACCTGTGCCACACTACTGGATTCTCGATTCAAGCTGTGCTTCTTCTCCGAACGTGTCAGAAGTGATGCATGAGCCCATCTGATGTTAGCAGCTAACTCCATTATTGATTCAGCAAACACAGTCAGTACACAGGATCCATCAGCTACTAGTAGTAGTACTAGTGTTTTGACTTCTGTGAGCACTGCCACGCAGTACGAGTCCAGCCTATGGAGCTGTTTTGACACAACTGTAGAGGAAAATCCCACCGCAGATCGTTCTGCGTGTGCCGAAGGCAACAGCATTAACACTGAGGTGACAGTACCTGCAGAGCCACTTCAAACTCGACAGTCAGATCTAGTTTCATGGTGGCATGCCCATAAGCAAAGATTTCCAAGTATGGCTAGACTGGCGCATGCATTTCTTTCATCACCACCTACAAGTGTGTCATCGGAAAGGCTGTTTAGTACTGCAGGAGCCATTATCACTGACCACCGTAGTTGCCTTTACCACAAAAATGCGGAGACGCTGATTTACCTGAAATACAAATCGTCCCTTCTTGACTCTGAAAGTTCAACTTCACAGCCATAATAAAGACTGACTGACTGAAATAGTGAAATTACTGAATAAATGTATTTCAATAAAGTCAATCTGTTCAATGTACTATTGTTGTGAGTTGTAACATGAGCTGCCAATTTGTCAACTGAAAAAATGTGAAAACTAAAAACGGAAACTGAAAACTAAAAATACTAAATTAGCATTATGTGCTTATGTATTATGTTTCATCTTGAACTTAAGGAACTTAATATTACTTATTCTAATGTAAATGTAATTATTTTACATTTAAATGATATAATATGAGTATATGTCATCATTGTCATGTCTGTAATAATGAACTGCAGTAATGAACAGTCGAGTGACTCCACTCACTTAAGTCAAGTGATGTAATACGCTTTTTTATTTTTATTTTTTTATTTGTAAACCGGCTCCGACCGGATCTCACTTCATAAATCCGGCCAAATCCGGCAACAGCCGGATTTCAAAAATTTGAATCTGATACAGCCGTATTTAAAATGTACATTGTGCGCTTGAATTCATTGTATGCTCTTACAAGACCAATTCTGTCATCAATCTTTTATTTCAATTATTTCATTATTTGAAAGTTGAACAGACAGAAAAAGATATCAATTTTTATGTCAATAAGAAAATAGAGCATTAATTTATGCGTGTATAGGCCTATATTAGTGGGAAAACTTCTTCTATTCAAGAGGAATTTGCTGAGGGGAATATAGACACTTTTCAAATTTATCAGCAGTATCTCTCAAAAAGGAAGATTTACTTACATTCTACAACATTTGGAGGTTCTCTGTTCTGATTTCAATTGAGCGATTCAATAATATTCTGAATATAATATACCAAATTTAGTTCTAGATCCTTTCTCACATGTAAACACAGCAGGATAATCAAATTTAGAAGAGGGGCGTATAGAATTCATGATAAATGAAGGACTAAAAATAAAATTCAGAAGCGGATACCTCGTTCTGGCTTCAGAATATATTTACAGACATTGTACCCTGGGTTATGGGAAAAAGAGCAGAAATTGTGAATTTAATTTCCATCTTCTAATTTGGCTGAACAAATTTCTTCTTCTTCTTCAGCGTACAATCTCAAACTCCTGCTGAATTTCTCTTTTAGCAGAACCATGGTCCTACTAGATTTCCAGCAGGATGCAGTCAAGAGAATGGAAATGCGTTGTGTCGCGTTTTTTTTTGGTTGCTCCAATGGCCCAACAATCCATCTTCGGTGGAGAATTTACTATCTAAAAAAAAATGAAAGAATCGATATAGCTGGGCGTGTCGATTACGGCTGCCTTTTTTTAAAAACAAAAGTCGAACCTGATATTAACAAACAATGCATCAGACTCTTTCTTCACATTAATTTGTTAGTTTTGCTTTGTATTTTTACTTTAAAAGTTCGAATTGAACAATTTTGTTATATATGTTATGGTGTTTTAATTATTACAATAAGATTCTTACTGCTGTAATGCAATATCTAACTATGTATTCCGAATGTTCATATTTAAACTATTGTATGAAACTGTGCATAATGTTATTCGATCATATACTTTACAATTTTTACATATGGTTATGTTTCATCAAAATCGGTATAGCAGTAACTGTCAAAATAAATTACATATTAGACACTACTTCTTTAAATAATTTAGTGGCATCTTTTTTTTTCCCGTTCGCAGTTTAACATGTATACAGATCAAGTCCAGTTTTCTTAATTAATGCTGCTGTATTTGATATCTCATTTTGTCCTAAAAGCACTTGACAGTGTCATACTTCCAAACCCGAAGGAAGCCGAACGAGAAGTGAGCATCCAAAGAAGGGTAGTACTACAATTGATGCCATCCCACTTTAGCATACCAGGAAATGGAGAGTCAGATATGCTGGCAAAAGACGGCGCAACACAGGAACAAAGTAGATCAAGAAATCACCTGCCAGGAAAGGAGGACCCTCATCAAAGCTATTAGGAAAGTTGACAAGCTATTAGAAGCCAAAAGACAACTATTGTTATCTTGACAGATATGAACAGGTTATCATCTTCCAAATCGGGACATGACACAACAAACTAAACAGTCACTTAAATAGAATAAGAATGGTTCTATAACATCTATCTCCAGGTGGGCATGACGCACAGACCGCGGAATATATACTGCATTACACTAAACCAGTTAAGTAAGGAACACTCGTCCACAGAACACAGTTCCAAAAGAAAGATGTATGGTAGCTGTATCTTAATGGAAAGTATCATAAAAGCGAGCTAGTATGACTAAACAACACTGCATCACTGTAATGTCCAGAAAGTGTTAGTCATATAAGACGTAGGTAAACATACATTTTATCAGGACACATTTTGTTGTTGACTAAATAAACATGTTAAAAAACATGATACCTTGTTGAAGACTTTACTTGAGGGTAAAGACGAAGGGAGGCAAGCAAGAGGTAGGTAGAGATACAAGTGGGGGGGGGCACATCACAAGATGGACAGGTTATAGTCAACATCAAAACAAGAGACATTAGATGTTGGAGGCCTACTGTAACCAACCTTCGTTTCGGATGCGGCACTTGATGATGATATAGCACATATAATGACATCAAAACTTCACATATTTATCAATAGATATTTCTGCGATGTACTTCGCATTAGGTGACCAGAATTGTGATAGGGGCCTATAAAAAGATGGATTGGGGAAGAGAACACAACAGTGCCCGGCGGCGATAAAAGGAGAAATTAGAGATGGATAGGAGACACCATCAGAAAGAAACCTGGCAACATAACCGGACAGGTTCTAGACTAGAAAACAGGAAAAGAGGCGAGGTGGAGGACCAAGAAATACCTTGAGAAGAACAGCGGATGAAGAGATTAAATAATTTTCGACCTCGTGTAAAGAGATGAAGAGGACGGTGCAGCAGCTAAGTCATTAGGGAGCGACAGTTGCAGCCACTTTGTTCCACATGCAGATAAAATGAAATAGATTCTCACACTCACTTTTGTTTCCCTTGTATTTCCATATGGGTACAATTATTGCTCTCTGCCAATCATCTGGTACTTGTTTTTCTGACCATGCTGTTGTGAATATTCTCTTTATCCAGCTTACCCTAACGTCTTTGCTCGCCAGGATGGCTTCAGTTGGTATGCCATCTATGCCAGGTGATTTGTTTCGCTGGCTGTTCTTAATATGTTCCTCTATTTCACAAACTAGTATTTCTGGTTCTGGAACATGTGAATATCTTGGAGTGAAATGATAGTTTCTTGGGTTGGTTGATGGGTTGTACACATTTTTAAAATACTCTAGCCACCGTGTTTTCCTGTCTTCTCCGTTGAATATGGGGGTACCGTTTCTGTTGTTTATGATTGTCTTGGGGTTATAACTCTATTCTCTTACTTTCATTGTTTTTCCCCCATACTTTTGAAGAAGTCTCTTGGTCTTTTGTACATATGTCAGACAGGTATTCATCATATTCTTTCCACGCATTTTATTTTGCTTGTTTCATTGTTCGTTTGACATTTCTTCTCTCTAAACGATACTGAACATAATCCTTTTGATTACCTGTTGCTAGTCATACTTTGAATATTTGCTTCTTTTTAATTATTTCTTGATTTCCTCATTCCACCAAGCAGTCCTTTTACCACATTGTTGTGTTTTTGGTGCCAAATAAAGTTATTAGTTTATTTGTCATTGATATTTTGAAAATTGCCCATTCGTTATGTATGTTGCCAATTGCGATTGGTAGTCTTTCATAAACTTTAGTCATTGCTTGGTGTAGGATGTCTCTTGTTCACACATAGGTTTTGTGTTTGTCTAGTTGGTTTCTTCATGTACTGTGTCTGTCTTGGTGCTCTTGCATTTATGGTGTAATTTGTTTCTTTGTGTCTAATAAGTATGAAATTTATTTGCGATGCTTGATTTAAGTTGTCCCACTTGCACCAAGTTTTGATGTGGCCTTTTCTATGCTGGAAAAAGGTGTTAATTTATCATTAATCCGTGCTCTAGGCATAGGTTGATCATTTTTTTCGCCGTTTTGTTGCTTTCTGTTGTTAGATCACAAAGCTTCCAGACATATTTCGTGCCGTGATTTTTTTGATTTCCTACTCTGCCATTGAAGTCCTCCATAAAGTACAGTTCTTCTCTGTCATTGACTTTGCTAATGGAATCAGATATGTTGCTGACAACTGCTGTACTTTCTTCCTCTGTATTGTTGTCATTACATGGCGCATATTTCTGTATTATGTTAGTTGTTCTTTCGTTGTCGTTGAACTGTATGCGGATGATTCTCTCTGATACGTACTCTATATCTACAATATATATTGCTTTGTTTGGAGGTATCAAAAATCCTACCCCATAAAGTCCGTGTTACTTATATAGAATGGGGTGGTTTCTCTAGAACTCTCTTTTCACACCCAGAAGATTCCAACTCTCTGCGGTGTGCAATGTTTTTAGAAGTTTCCTGCTCGGAAGGGGTCATTCGGTACAGGCATATCTAATTTATTGTTAAGCTCAGGACCCCATATGGTCCACTGCTATCGTAAGCTTCCAGAATATCTTCTTCTTACAAGTTCATTCTCAAACTCCTGCAGACTAGCAGGCTGTAGTTTCATCATCATCGTGTGACATTTTCTTTCCAAAATGTAGTATTCTGAACACCTCGCGAGCTTGGGCAAGTTGACCTGCCTCCTCCAGGGGCATGTTTAAACAGTCAGATATTTCATTTGTCCATCTTTATCTTGGAAAGGACTTCATCTGCTTCCGTATGTATAGATGGACGAAAGCCTTTCTTCACAATAGAAGAGCCAGAGTACAAGTAAATGGCAAAAAAAGTAGGAAAGTATTACTACGCCATGGAGTGCCTCAAGGAGGAGTTCTATCACCCACTCTTTTTCTCATATTTATCAATGAACTAATTGAAGAAATACCCTGTGGAACTAAGGCAGCACTATATGCAGATGACTTGGTTCTATGGTGCACACATGAGAGCGCCATGGTTACCACAAAAATGCTTCAGAGAGCCATGGACATTTTGACTAATTGGGCTGACAAATGGTGTGTAAGTATCAATATAGAGAAGTCAACAACAACCCTTTTTACACTTTCACCAAAACAAAGAGCAGGAAACATCTATGTAAATAAAACTATCTTAAAGGTAGATGACCAACCCACATATCTTGGTGTAACATTTGATGCCAAAATGACATGGAAACATCATATCAGCAAAGCAGAAACAAAGGCTAGAAGGAAGATAGCTATACTAAGAAAACTGAGTGGGACAACTTGGGGAGCTAATGAAAGAATTCTAAAAAATGTATACCAGCAAGCCATTCGACCACACTTGGAATATGGTTCTACAGCATGGAGTTCATCATCAAACACTACACTACAAAACCTAGATAGAGTACAGAACCAAGCACTTAGAATCATTACAGGCGCAATGAGATCCACACCAATCATAGAAATGCAGAATATCGAAGGGATGCAGTCATTGAAAGAGCGTAGAGATACTAAAATTATAATTCATGGAGAAAAGTTTCTTTCCCACCATAGTCACCCAATGAAGGAAAGATTTCAGAATCTATCACAAGGACGGCTTAAAAGAAGCAGCTTCATACACCAGGCCAAGCGTCTGCGTAGACAGGTATCGGATCTACCAGAGGTAACAATACCACTGACATCTCAACCAGAACACACCCCATGGGAAAAACGGACATACCTACCAGTGACCATCCAAACAACAGTAGCAGGTGTTCATGGGGATGAACATCAGAATAATCTGCAGAAAAGAGTAGCAGCTCTCAGTTTCCTTGATGATGTTTACCCAAGTGATCTATGGACCAGAGTATATACAGATGGATCAGCACAGAATGCCGTAAAAAATGGAGCAAGTGGTGTATATGTAGAATACCCAGATGGCACCACTGATACCACTTGTATACCAACAGGGAATTACTGCAACAACTATGACTCTGAAGTCAAAGCTATTTATACAGCTGCAGAGAAACTGTTAACATTGGACAGGACCTCACACCCTATTGTAATACTTACAGATGCAAGGTCAGTACTAGAGGCATTACAATCCAATAAACTTCCAGAGTTAAAAGAGGTATTGTCCATAGTACAAAATAGGTGTAGAGTTATACTGCAATGGATTCCATCACACTGTGGAATAGCAGGAAATGAGAGAGCTGATCAACTCGCCAAGGAAGGTGCTAACATGCAGCAACCGGATGTACCAATCAGCTATCACCAACAGAAATCCATGATAAATGCACAACGAAAGCCTAACTTACCTCCACGGGATGACTACCACCTACTTAACAGACAAGAACAGGTCATAATATTTCGACTGTGAACTGGCCACAATAGACTAAACAGCCATATGTATACAAAATTTAAAATTGGCACAACAGCAAAGTGTAATTGTGGACATGTCAACCAGACTTCAGAATATATCCTTCAAGAATGTGCAAACTATGACACATTAAGATACACATACTGGCCTTCTGTTACACCAATGAATGTTAAACTTTATGGTACAAAACAAGAAATGGAAAACACTGTCCAATTTATACAAGAAACAACACTGCAGATACAGACATTATTAGCGAACGAAAGAAGAAGAAGAATCTGCTTCCGTATACTCTGCCTTCTGCTATTAGTCTTCCCATGCTGTTATGTCTCTTTAGATGTCCAACAAAGTTCAGCTTTCTTGTTATGATGTTATTTAGGGGCAAACCCTCTTCGACGTTAAAAGATTGTAACACTTCTTTGTTTGCCTTTGTTTTGTTTTTTGCTGTCCATGGTACATGTAATTTTTTTGTAGCATCTCAATTCAAAGGCTGTAATTGTATTTGTCATTATTTTATTTAAAATACAAGCTTCACAGCCACAAATTGCCACAGAAAATACGCTGTAGTTTAGAGTTAGGAATACGCTGTGCCGTGGTTTGCAGCTTATCTGTAATCGCCTTTCGGCATGACGCATCCGACATCAGTATGCCTTTTAAGTCAGTTTGACTCTCCGTGGTTTGCAGCTTAGCTGTAATCGCCTTTCGGCATGAAGCATCCGACATCAGCATGTCTTTTAAGTCAGTTTGACTCTCCACGGGCTGAGACAACCAACTCCATCCCAAAACCTCCTTAGTCACCTCTTCCAACGTGCCTGACAGCTATTGTACTCGGTTTTCTCAATATGACTCCATATATTTGTTACGTTCTTTGAGTGGTACTCTTTGCAGACTTAGTTAGTTAGTTCCTTTCGTGCTATAGGAGGCACATAGAGCAGATGTTTTGATTCTTAAAACGTTGTAGTCTGCTGCCTGCAATTTTAGTTCTTGTATTGACTTGCAGCCAATTGTTTTCCTTCTTTAAGTATCGTGTATAGTTTAGAGTAGTTTTATATCTTCCTCGTTTTCTTCTCCCATCCCGTGTCCACGTGATTGCTTGTTGGTTCAATCTATTTTCATCTAGTTTGACATGTCCCAGGTATTCCCATTTCCCATCTACGTTTTCTTATGATATGTATAGTTGGTATGTTTTATCTCTCAAATCACTATTTGAGACAATATCGCTCCCTTTTATGTTTGACAGTTTCCGGAGACATTTGTTTTCAAAACTTTTTAACTTTCGATATATTTCTATGTGAAAATCCGAGTACAATGAAGTTAGTCCTTTACCCAATTTAACGTCCTATATAACCTATAGGATCAGCCTGTTCTAAAGACACAGTGGTATGCTTGTAAAAACAACTACGCCACGAAGTGTCACCCGTTTCCTAATCAATCTAATCTCTCAGATAGGCGATTCGTATGTCAATATTTATCGATTAGTTAAAATTGTGAAATACAGTACTGTTTCTTTGTTCTTACAAGGTTTATGCAGTGTGTCGTCGTGTATATGGAAAGGACCCAAAAGGGGAGCAAAGAATAGTGACACTGTTACCTGACATGCATGTCGTAGGAGATAAAAATGTTAATATAGAATTTGATGATTTTGTGAGGTGAACAGATAGAAATCTACGAATTGTCTGCTCAGCTTACTTATCCTGTCATCCTTTGGCGTGTATCATTTTTTCCTTCTTTTCATTTTCATTGTTTCATCAGTACCTATGCTTCTGTGAAGCTGTGTTGTGCCTGTGGTTGAGTTGGATTTACCCTGTCCGTACAACTCATCTTCTAACATGTTTTCATGAATCAAGAAATCAATCAAGTATCATACCAAGTGGTGTAGGTGATCATGCTTCTCCGCAACTCTCTGTCTCTTGCGTTGTTAATAAGTTCAGTTGGTGACATATTTTTTTGCCACAGTGGCAACATATTCAGAAATTTCTATCTTTGTCTTCCTCTGTCTCTTCTCCCCTTAATCTTTCCGGTGGTTACTAAATGTTCGTTTTACTTTTCTCATCAAATGCCCTAAAAATCTTGATTGTCTGCTTCCAGCTTTCGCTATAATTTGTCGTTTTACTCCAGCATCTTTGAGAACTTCTGCATTAGTTCTCTTGGTTGTCCATGGAATTGTCATCATTCTTCTTGAAAACAACAAATCTCAGTTGCCTCAAGCTTATCTTGAGCACTTTTGTTTGCTTTCCATGCTTCGCTTCCATAAAGAAGGATTGGCTCAAATACCATCCTAGCACTCGAACTCGCTTTATGCGTTATCATTACTCATTCCATTGCATAGAATGATTCTAATTTTTTTTAAAAATGTTTTTTATAATCATCATTACAAATAATCATCAAACAAGTAACTAGGCAAACAATGATAGTTACCAAACAAGTAACCAGACAAATAATAGTAGTTATCAAACGAGTGACCAGATGACAAATAGTAAAAGTATAGTAAAGTAATCCATAGTATTGATCAATGCCGTAGGGGTGTGAGATGTTTGCGATCTCACATTTCAGAGGCTCTGCAAATGAGGGTGGTATCCATCTCCTCTCCCTCGCAGTCTTTACTTCCCGGATTAATCCGGTATCCATTTAAGGCTGGGTCGACCCGGGAGCCATTGCGATCTGTAAAACATTTCAGTTTCAACTGGGGAATGAACCACGCACCACTCATATGCGAAGCTAGTGCGCTAACCACTTTGCTACGCGGCTCCCCAGGCGACAATTATTAGTTACCAAACAAGTAACCAGACAAACAATAGTTGTTATCAAACAAGTAACCAGACGAATAACACTAGCTACCAAACAATAAACCAGGTGAACAATACTAGTTACTAAACACGTAACAATTACAAAGCGAACAATAATAGTTACCAAACAAATAACCAGGCGAACAATACTAGTTACTAAACAAGTAATAAGGCGAACAATGATAGTTACCAAACAAGTAACAAGGCGAACAATACTAATTACGAAACAAGTAATAAGGCGAACAATGATAGTTACCAAACAAGTAACAAGGCGAACAATACTAGTTACTAAACAAGTAATAAGGCGAACAATGAGTTACCAAACAAGTAACCAGGAGAACAATACTAATTACGAAACAAGTAATAAGGCGAACAATGATAGTTACCAAACAAGTAACAAGGCGAACAATACTAGTTACTAAACAAGTAACAAGGCGAACAATGATAGTTACCAAACAAGTAAGGCGAACAATGAGTTACCAAACAAGTAACAAGGCGAACAATGAGTTACCAAACAAGTAATAAGGCGAACAATGATAGTTACCAAACAAGTAACCAGGAGAACAATACTAGTTACTAAACAAGTAATAAGGCGAACAATGATAGTTACCAAACAAGTAACCAGGCGAACAATACTAGTTACTAAACAAGTAATAAGGCGAAAAATGATAGTTACCAAACAAGTAACCAGGAGAACAATACTAATTACTAAACAAGTAACAAGGCGAACAATGATTTACCAAACAAGTAACAAGGCGAACAATGAGTTACTAAACAAGTAACAAGGCGAACAATGATAGTTGCCAAACAAGTAACAAGGCGAACAATGATAGCTTTTTTACGAAATACTTCAAATACTCCTTGTGCAACTATTTCTTATTGATAGTAATATTTTGGTTAATCGAAGTACAAATATTAAATATGTATAGTGTCCTTGAACGAAATATTTAATGTTGTTGGAAGCAAATCTCGTGATGCACACGTTATCGCAGCTTAATGATAGTAGATGAGATACGCAGATATGTCTGAGAACACGTATGTGTTGCATCCCCGATATCAGACAATTGAAATAGAAATCTAGGTTGCTAATTAAGGGACTGACTACAAAAATTCAGCGATAGTCGTAAGTACACTTGATCGAAGTGCATGCCACTTGAGATGAGAGAACAGTTGTTTTATAATTGGGAACTAGATAATATAATCTATTCAGCTGACTTTGCGCTTTCACACCTAAAAAAATCTTATATAATTTTGGATTTAGCTTCCAGAGCGAAAAGGTAGGTGGTGAACCATTTGGGCATAGAGTACATCGAACCACAGCTTAACATTCAAATGGGATTCCGTAACAACAAGAGCTGTATAGATGCCATTTTTACACTTAGACAACTAGTAGAAAAACAAATAAAAACAACCAAGAATTGTATATCGCGTTTGTCGACCAAGAAAAAGCCTTCAACAGAGTAGACAGACAACAACTTTGGAAAATACGATCAAAATAGGGTGTTTCACAACACCTAATCAACTTGTGCAGAAGTAGTTACACAGGCAGTTAATGTGCTGTTAAAACGAATGTAGGACCTTTAGATAAATTCCACGTATATTCTGGAATTCCCCCTTGTTATTCATCACATATATCTGTTGTATATGTAAAATTGCAACAACAAAAAACAATTAAGAGGACAACATAAACAACCTCCTTAGTGAGCTTCTTTTTGCAGACGATCAAATAGTAATATCAACATCAAAAGAACAACTACAACAACATATAAATAGACTGCACACAACATGTAGGGACCTTAACATTGTGAAAAATACAGAAAAAAACGAGGTAATGTCAATCGCAAAAAAAAAGAAGAAAAAATCACCATTATTCTCATCAATGACCAACGACACGACTTAAACAGATAAAAGAATTCGCTTATCTCGGAGGCATTATATCATCAAATGGAAAAATAACACACACACACATCAACACACATAGCGGCAACATAGCATACCAGATCAGAGGGCAGATCTATTTTTAAAAACAAATATGTGAACAAGAACACCAAAACTGCACTACATAAAACGATCATCATACCATCACTATGCTACCAATGTCAAACGTGGACATCAACAACAGAGGCTAAAAGAAAACTTGTTACAACAGAAATGACGCGCATACGTAGAATCCTCGGAGTAACAATAAGAGATAAAATCAGAAACGAAAACACCAGAAAACTAATAAACACAATGCCAACCCTAGATTACATCATAAGACAACAGATTAATTGTCTGTTATATATTGACCACCCCCAGGTGATGTTGTCGTAGCTTCCACACGTGCCGTTGAGCGTAGGGGTTTGTCAAGGAGATGTAGTCTGCGTTCCAGAGCCAGGTTTTGTTTCTCTGTTTGAGATGTAGTCATGTTTATTCAAGATGGTCTTGGTGTTATCTATCCACTTTTCCCTAGGTCTGCCTTTGACTCTGTAACTTGATTCCACCTTGTTATAAACTCTTATGGGAAGTTGATCATTAATCCTTATAAGACGTCCAAACCATTGCATCTGTTGTTCTCTATATATTCGTCGCATGATGTGATACTTATTATCTTTCTGATGTTCTCACTGCGCATTTTGACGAGTCTGGCGACTCCAATAGCCTTCCTTAGACATTTCATTTCGCAAGTGTCGATCTTTCTCTTATGTGTAGATGTCAGTTGCCAAGTCTGGCATTGGTAACATAGTATTAGTATAAAGATGGTCTTAATCGTTTGTTTCTTTTCTTTCATGTTGATTTTTTGGGTGTAATAGCAAAGGTGACAGTTGATATGTCACAGCATTTTCCTTTTGAAATCTTGTTTCTATCTCTCGAGTCGTCCGACTTATGTGAAAATACTTTCTATGTTCTTGAACTCTTATTTTTGTTTTCTCTTTTTGGGTGTGTAAAGTGCTCTGTTGATCTCGTTATTTGCATAGTTTATGTCTTTTGTGTGTTAATCCGCAAGTTGTATTTATTGCATATTATTGATAGTGAGTTGATGTGAATTTGCAGTTTTCCTTCAGATTAATCATGTTGAAATCCTGGTTTGTATTTCCCTCTTTACCAATGTTGATTCCCATATAGATTTGATTTTAGTTTCGGTAAGTTGAGTATCGTCTTCTTACGTCGGACATGTTATAGACGCTCAGATCTCCGCTTCAGTAAATCTCTCATGGTATATCGGCCCATGGTTCTGATTATGTTTTGGTTCAGCGTTCTTTTTTCAACAGTATGCACACATTGGAATTTACAGGCTTGAGATTCTAGACAGTTTAGCTTCTGGGATACGCAAATACGTCCATCGGTTGACTGTGGTTGCTGTGAAGGCTACAGTTACTTCTTGATCTGTTCTTTCACTAATTTCCCAAATAGGTAAAACTGTACCCTTTCAATCGTCTGGCCATTTATTTGTATTATGCCCTATATCTTTTGTGTGTGTGTATGTGTGTGTGTATTATTAATTCTAATTTATTTTGTTTTGCTTATATTTATTTGTATTAGGCCCTATATCTTTTGTGTGAGTATTATTAATTATAATATCTTTTATTTTACTTACCGGTACATTTATTTGTATTATGCACAAAATCGTGTGTATGTGTGTGTGTGGTCTGTATGTGTAATTAATTATAATTTCTTTTGTTTTGCTTACATTTATCTTCTTCTTCTATCATGCCCCCAGTCTGCCTGTTTATTTTTCGTGTATGCCATATTGTTTGTTTGATGGTAAATGTAACGGTAGGTCCTAGCATACAGTCGGGGATGAAGATAACTCTTCATGTAATAAGCCGCAGCAACTATTTGGTGGGGTTGCCAATTTCCTTCCTTGCTTTCTCACCTAACTCATGCTTCAGGTAATCATTTACAGCTGAATCGATTTGCGACATTTGCGACATATGGTTTTACTTCATTTTCCTACCATAAGATAACTCGGTATTTAAATACAAAAGGTAACTTTGCTCCTTTACAAATGTGTATATTATGCAGTTGCATCCCTTATACGTCCGACCTTGTTAGTTAGTTAGTTAGTTAGTTAGTCGTCGGATCATCATCACTGCAAACTGGACACATCCATAGTTGCTCCGATCTCTCCTTGAGTGTATCCGCCATCACACTTCTGCTGACAGTACCGGTCCTATGCTGGTTGACCATCATTCTTCTGCGCCCTCCAAAATGTTCACCTCTAGCAACACCGCATCTCAATCCCTGATCTTTAATCCTAGCCATTGAAAAGGAATCATCATCCACATTCGTCTCACTCTCGCGTGTTATATCTCTTAAGGAGTTCAAAACGTCAGCGCGATCCATTGCCCCATCGCCCTTTGCCACAATCGTACACGATGCCAGTTGATCCGCTCTTTCATTGCCTCGAACACCCACATGTCCCGGCACGAAAATAAAGGTAACCGCTTTCAAGCTCGCATTTCTCAAGGCCTCAATCCACTGTCCGACCTTGTGTCTCGTGTCATGGAAATTCACAGTGTAATTATCTATTGCTCTCCCTTTCGGGTCTCAATAACACACTGGCGAATTAACATCTTCAGCAACTTCTCCTGCATTCAGCATCTGCGGTCATGTTATATCATCAGCCTTGACGTCAGGGCGAAGTCCACTGTCGTCCCCGGGTCAGATCAACTATCCCATAGCTTTTCCTCACATCTGTATCTTCTGGCCAGATCCGCTGTCTCTGCTGGCTAATTGCAATATGTTTGTTTGTTTTGCGTTCGCTCCATTGTAACCATCACGGGTGTCCGTGCGATTTCCGCCGGGAGCGTGATTACGTTGTGCCACCGTTATGCGCCTTGTCGGCCTAGCACATCCGATTTCGGTATGCCTTGACTATTCGGGTGTGCTACCCTTAGCCTGTGACAGCCTCTATATCTGTCTCCAGGCACGCGTAGTGACGACTCTTCGCCCAGACGATTTTTGCTCTCGTCTGACTCGCACGAGGTGTTCCACAGTCTATGAACTTGCCTCGTGTAATTGGACGTGCTGTGCCTGTGCCCATTGGATACTGAACCGTTTCTCATCCGTGAGCCTGGTTCCTTAAGGGGAAGAACTCAACAGAGGAGTTGGGCCCCTGGCTCTTTCGCCCTCTTAGCCGAGGTGTCATTCACTGACATCGTGTACCCCTTGTCCAAGTTCGAGTCTCACACCACGCGTTTGAGCCATCCCAGTGTATGTAGACTCATAGTTCCGGTCAGGTGTTGATTGTGTGATCTTCTGGACTTTCCAAAAAATTTACTTTTCCTCCCCTCACCTCTGAATACTCCCATTTCTAACATTCTTTGTATGTGTACGTTCTCAACCTCATTGACGTGTACTTCCGGTATAGGAAACCTTGACAGTAGAGTTGGACCAGGACTACCATCGTTGTCCCTTTCTTGCCTAAGCCCATCGGGTACAGAACCCTTTCTCTTCGCGAGCATATTTCCGGTTTAGGAAGTCTCGACATTAGAGTTGGATTAGGTCTTCTTGCTTTACCAAACGCCAATGAATGGGTCTGGGTCTGTGCCTGTAAGGAACTCAGGTAACTAGTTGCTCGTCTCGAGCTGACGGAGCTTGTAGTTCCCCTTTCCTAGAGACTTTTCACATTCTATTTGCAGTTCGCGCTGCCCTCTAGCGATGTTCTGCCCTTTCATTGTTTCATTCTACTCGGTATGAAATCTATTTGTTTCTCGCCATGCATCTACCTTTACGTGCATTTTACATTCAGGAAGGTAGGTTTCAACCTATGCACTGCTCCTAGCCACTGTAGCCAAGATAGGGTTCACTGTGCTCATTCCCCGCCACCAATTGACTACTGGTTATGCCGAACTTCTCTATTGCTCCAGGCATGCAACCAAATGTTCACGTCAAAAGGATTGTCACGTCCTGAGTCACTGTGTCTCTATGATGGGTTTCAGCCATATGAAAAAACAGTGCTGTCAGTTTCCTTCTCCCCAGTGCTGTACAGTACATCTCTGGCTCCCTCTCAACAACAGAGGGTGCATACATATATATTCAGGTAAACATGAAACATATTTCAACAACAAAATAAAAGCATAATTGTATAGATGACGTGCCATGAAGCTTCTCTAAGAAGATAACCTCAATATAACGGAATGTCATCCACTAAGGTTCTCTGTTGCATGGGTGGTATGTCTAGTGGGCCATTGGTGAGACCCAAAGACGCAACCACATGTGTGATTAGTGTAATTAATTCCTGGCATTTTTTACACTTACACGCATTATACAGTGTATAGATTAGTGTAATTAATTCCTGACATTTTTTACACTTACACGCATTATACAGTGTATGTATGTGACATGGATAGGGAATCTTTTGGTAGCATTTGTCCCCTGTTATTATTGCACTTGTATTTTTAAGGTCCAGGAGTAGATTAGTAAGTTGTAGTTATTTATTTTTGATTGATTCGTGAGATGTTTATTTGTAGGATGTGCAATGTGTCTGGGTTGCGAGGTTTAGCTGTAGCATACTGCCCTCTCCAGGTGCAGAGGAACAGTGTGAACCTTGGTAACTGAGGCAGCACCTGAGCTCATATAAGGTTTGTGTCTCAAATGCATGGTAGGTTTGGGAGATTTATGGACTTCTGATAAAAAATGGTGTTGGAAATGAATATGTTTTCTTTGTGTACTATTCGTTAAATGAATTTCCTCCTGAAAGCAACATCAAACTATAGGAGTCATGTGCCTAGAATAATGCTTCAAGAAAAGTGCCCAAGATGAGCTGGAGGCAACTGATGTGATTTTTAAGAAGAATGAATAAAACTAATATAGAAGTTCTCAGAGAAACTAAAGTAAAACAACAAATTATAGTGAAACAAGATTTTTAGGGCATGTTATGAGTAAAGTAAAACTTGAACATTTAGTAACCACCGGAAAGATTAAGGGGAGAAGAGACAAAGAGAGAAATTTCTGGATGGTTTGTCACTGTGGCCCAAAAAGAAGTCACCAGCTGAACTTATTAACAACATAAGCGACTGAGTTCTGGAGAAGCATGATTGCCTACTCCACTCGGCATGGCATGTGATTGATTGATTTATGAATGCATGTTTGGTCCCAGAAGGGAGACATTCCAATTCAGCAGTATGTTAGGATTTTCAGGAACATAAAGTATACATCTGGGATAACTTGGTCATCATTCTACTGTCAGCTCTGTAAACCAATCTGCAGCAATGGTATATCTGATTTTTCCTGCCACCCAGGAGACAAGCACAAAGGAGCAGGTGCACCTGGATGATAGTGGCTGGAAATTCATGTCAACATTCTTGTACTGCAGGCGGGAAATTCGGCCCAGACCGTACACATTTATCCATCCCCTGATGACCTGGTGTTATAATACATCATCATACCATAACTCAATGAATATGATTCAGAAAGTCAACACAGGTGATGTACGTAGGGGATTAGAGAGAGCTAAAATGTGGGCATCACTACCAAAACCCACACTTATCTTTGTCCTTGGACAAGTGGGTGTGGAGGGAAATGAATGGGCAGACTTATTAGCTAGCATTGCCACCATAACAGATGGCAATCTATGGACCAAGCAGACATACTCATGATCAGATATGATCTGCACGATCAGATGATTTTGAGATGAATGAGCATGAGTCAATATCGAGAATGCATGAATTGGGAATGAGGATGGACGTGACTCATAGAGACCACCTGACAGATTTTTTTAAAAGCAGTGGACCAGCATAGAACCGGAACCAAGAGATTTACTGAAGCGTAGATCTGAGCACCTATGGATATGTCCGGTGTGTGAAGAGGATAATCAACATATCTAATACATATGATACATCAACTCCTTGGTGACCTAGTACAGCAGAATCCCTTTATAGAACACCCTTTTATAACAGATTTCTCTATTTAATGACACTTTTCAAAATCCAAAATTATATTTATTCTTTCTGTAGTGTATATAGTGCATTTATTGATTCATGACAACCAAGTTGTTCTGTCATGTGACTCATTCTTTTCCTTAACATTCACTTTTCTTTCACAGCATTTTTTTTATGTCAGAGTAATTCTTCTTCTGCGTGCATTCTCAAACTCCTGCAGATTAGCAGGATGTAGTCCGGAGAATGGAATGTGTTGTCATGGTTTACAGCATTGCTGCGATATCTGCACCTTTGGGCCTGACACATCCGACTTCAGCATGGCTTTGGGTCACTGACCCTATATGGGATGGGGCAGCCAACTCCATCCCATAACCTCCTTAGTCGCCTTTTATGACATGCGTGGAAGGTAAACAGTGTTGCTATCCTTTGCTCCCCTTTCGGGCTCCGGCAACACACGGGCGTCAGAGTAATAATACTAATAATAAGACCCATAACTCATCAGGATTGTAGGAGTGCCACACTGGTTACATCAGGACTGTAGGAGTGCCACAGTGGTTACATCAGGACTGTAGGAGTGCCACAGTGGATACATCAGGGTAATAGGGGTGCCACACTGGATACATCAGGGTAATAGGGTTGCCACACTGGATACATCAGGGTAATAGGGTTGCCACACTGGATACATCAGGGTAATAGGGTTGCCACACTGGTTACATCAGGGTCATAGGGGTGCTACACTGGATACATCAGGGTAATAGGTGTGCCACACTGGATACATCAGGGTAATAGGGGTGCTATACTGGATACATCAGGGTAATAGGGGTGCCACACACTGGATACATCAGGGTAATAGGGGTGCCACACTGGTTACATCAGGACTGTAGGAGTGCCACAGTGGATACATCAGGGTAATAGGGGTGCCACACTGGATACATCAGGGTAATAGGGTTGCCACACTGGTTACATCAGGGTCATAGGGGTGCTACACTGGATACATCAGGGTCATAGGGGTGCTACACTGGATACATCAGGGTAAAAGGTGTGCCACACTGGATACATCAGGGTAATAGGGGTGCTACACTGGATACATCAGGGTTGTAGGGGTGCCACACTGGATACATCGGGGTAATAGGGGTGCCACACTGGATACAACACCACAAAAAAGCTCTCTAAACAATTCTATCCTCAGCCATATGGAGGAGTGTAGAAAAATCATGCCCAGACGATTCCTTGATGTTATCAATCCATGATTTTCTCTGTACTCCTATCTTTCGACCCTCAACTGTTCTTTGCAAAATAATTGTAGAAAGTGAGTATTGTGAATTGATATTTCGGTCACCAACCAAGTGCCGACCTCACTGTTTATATTCATATCAGTCACCAATTATACAGGAACCCATTATTGATGAGATATGATATTGGCAGGAACCAGAACAAATCAATATCAGAAGCTATTAAGGGGAAGTGGACATCTGTGGTCAGATCAATAGTGAGCCAGAATGCTACAAAAGGGTCAAGCATTGTTTACCATTACTAGCATTCAGATTAGTGAAAGCGGGATTAGTGTACAGTAGGAGCAATGCTGGCTAAATTAAGTGGAATCCCGTTATAACAACTTGTTCCAGACCAACAAAATATGTATGTAATAACAGATATTGGTTATACAATATAGACTAAATATAATTTGGGATTTGGAAAAGTGTTGTTATATAGAGAAATTGATGATAAAAGAGGAATTCCACTGTATCTATATATTGCTATGGATTTACCATTCAGTGTAATTGGTAAAACACTGAACATATATCACCACTAAAGTTGGGCTGAGACAATGCATCTCCAATCTCTGGACACACATCATCCAGCTAGAAATCTAATCCTGCTACAAGAAAGATCTGGCGTAAGTTGAGAACAAGCACAAAAAATAAATGTGGAAACCAAACTTATTTTCAGTAACCACAGTTACAATCATGAGTCTGTCAACAATATTTTAAGTGAAGATCATTCAGTTTAAAACAAAACTTTATTGAAATCATATTAAAAAAATACATAGCAAAAAATCTGATGAAATAAATCAACATTGGAAATAATTTCAAATACTGAGGAACACACTGTGTTCATATTGATAATCACAAATCCATGAAGAAAAAAAAACCACTATAACTGGAATATCTGGGTTTTTTTATAGCATGATCATCATCTGGTTTCTTGCATGTTGCAGATCATTAATTCTGCTGTGGTGCAAATCTATTTAATTTAATTGTATTACAAATTTGTTTAGTAGGACAAACATCAGTAGACTTTGGCTAGTAGACATGTATTTTCAGATGCGTATTCTTCCAAATGATTTCAGTAGTAGTCAAATACACTGTAGCAGAGCCTGTCTTATTTGTATGAATCTAAACATTGACCTAAGAAAAAAATATTTTACCAAGATAGCAACTTTTCATCCTACTCTTTGATTGATTTCTGAACTGATGTGCACAAATCCTATGTGATCATTATTGTGTAGGACTCTTTAACAACACCATAATTTCTTTTTATAGTTAATAATTACTTCCCTGAATAGTCTCATTGGGGACTCAAACTCAATACATTCAGGGTAAGAGGTCAGTGCTGAACTTAATTATCAGGGCAGTTCCCTTATAGTGAAAGGTCAAATATTTATAATTATTAAGTCAGTCTTTTTTGGATGGCAGAGACACTAAGTGATCATAGAGTTAATGCAGGAAAATAAAACAACACACAACACCAAAGGGAATAAATATAGGTATTCTGTGACTCTTAGGCCTATGTGTACTGTCACTAGTCTATATGCTGTCACTGTTGGCCTTTGAGCTGTCACTAGCATGTGCGCAGAAGTGAGTTAATTTATTATAAAATCATTTATATATTAATTTATGCATTTAATAGATATACAGAGGAATCCTTCTACAGCATATTCTGTTATAACACATTTTCCTATATAGCAATCCTTTTGAAAATACCCAATTATATTTATTTTATATTCTTATGTACTATATATGGTGAAGTGGTGTTGTTATATATACATATTTTGTCAGTCCACACCAAGTTGTTAGAACAGAATTCCACTGTATCAGTCTTGAATACCCATTTTTTTTCTATTTGATCCAAATTATTGAGAAGAATAACCAATTTATATTTGTTGATCAAAATATGATGTCAAAATAGGCCTATCCTGCGGTCATGTTTGTTTGTTTTGTGTTCGCTCCATTGTAACCATCATGGGTGTCCGTGCGATTTGCGCCGGGAGTGTGATTACGTTGTGCCACCGTTATGCGCCTTGTAGGCCTAGCACATCTGATTTCGGCATGCCTTGACAATTTGGGTGGGCTACCCTTAGCCTATGACAGCCTCTATATCTGTCTCCAGGCACGCGTAGTGGCGACTCTTCGCCCAGACGATTTTTGTTCTCGCCTGACTCATACGAGGTGTTCCACTGTCTATGAACTTGCTTCGTGTAATTGGACGTGCTGTGCCTGTGCCCATTGGGTACTGAACCGTTTCTCATCCGTGAGCCTGGTTCCTTAAGGGGAAGAACTCAACAGAGGAGTTGGGCCCTGGCTCTTTCACCCTCTTAGCCGAGGTGTCATTCGTCGACATCGTGTACCCCTTGTCCAAGTTCGAGTCTCACACCACGCGTTTGAGAGCAAGGTGTTCTCGGGCTGATCATCCTTGTCCCAATAGCGCCTGAGCCCATCAGGTACTGAACCCTTTCTCTCTTCAAGTGTATTTCCGGTGTAGGAAAACCTGACAGTAGAGTTGGGCCAGGACTACCATCGTTGTCCCTTTCTTGCCTAAGCCCATCGGGTACAGAACCCTTTCTCTTCGAGAGCATATTTCCGGTTTAGGAAGGCTCGACATTAGTTGGATTAGGTCTTCTTGCTTTACCAAACACAAATGAATGGGTCTGGGTCTCTGCCTGTAAGGAACTCAGGTAACTAGATGCTCGTCTCGAGCTGAGGGAGCTTGTAGTTCCTCTTTCCTAGAGACTTTTCACTTTCTATTTGCAGTTCGCGCTGCCCTCTAGCGCTGTTCTGCCCTTTCATTGTTTCATTGTACTCGGTATGAAATCTATTTGTCTCTCGCCATGCATCTACCTTTACGTGCATTTTACATTGGCCGCCCCTCCAATGTTCGGACTAGACTGACTAGCTTCACTGTATGTCGACAGTGTCGCTATATGTGGTGATGCTGGTGGTGTCGGAGATATTGTCTGTCTCTTGTGCAGTCAAATCTCTTTCCATCTGCTACCTCCACATTCTCGGACACGATCCCCAAAAGATTTGGCCAGAATCAGCTCGAGCTGCTGTATTTCTGTTTCCAGGGTGCACAGCGTGGAGGTACATTTGGGATCTTGGTTATCTGCTAACCCTGGGTCCGCCTAGAGCAATGCGTTCCCTTTGCACCCCCTGCGGCCTGTGAAATATGTCCTTCGCAACTTAATATTCTCTCCATCTACACAGCTTCAAAGATTATATGATAGTAAGAATTATTATGTCAACATTGCCATGTTTTATGTAAGTTATTGCACATACACACATATACATTGCCATGTTTTATGTAAGTTATTGCACATACACACATATACATTGCCATGCTTTATGTAAGTTATTGCACATACACACATATACTGATACAATTATGAAGTTAATTATATTAAAAAAACATTTTAAATGTGAGACAAATGCTAATGATATTGTCTGAATGAGTCACAATTCATCAAAATAATGGTATATATATAATGATAATAATACTTTGAAATTGTTGTTTTATCAAGAAATGCATACGTTTTAATAGCATATGGTCAATTAATGCAATGACAAACATAGAGGTGACAAGGTCAACAGCTAAATCTATAAGCTACTCTACTACTTTCAAACACAAGTATGGACTAATTTTCAATTGTAAATACTAGATTACAACTAGACAAACTTCTTTCTGTATGTAGACTGTACATTAAAATGATGTTGGGGTCTATTAAGGTTAATCTTGAATGTTTGCATTTTTATCTAAATATTGAGAGTGGCAACCAATTATTTAGATATGGAGGCTTATTTTATTTTGACATTCCGTTTCTAGTTATTTTATTTCCTTCTCATTAATCCAGAAAAAATTCAGTCATAAAATTCAAAATAGTTGAGAATTAATGTCCAATACACTGTATTCTTCTGTTATTTGATGAAAGAGAGAAAGCACATTTGATTCAGTTAACAATTAAAGCTCATTCAAATTACAGTGGAATCCCGTTATAACAACTTGTTGTAACAACAAAAGATGTCTATAATAACAAATTCGCTATATGCAGTAAACAAAATATAGAATAAATATGGTTGGGGGTTAGATAAGTCTTTGTTATTATAAAATAACAAAGACATATAACTGTTGTTATATAGAGAAATTAGTTATAAAATAATGCACTATAGAGGGATTTTACTGCATCTTGTTGCTAAATCTACCAGCAGAATGGAAATATAGTTTCAGGTGATATGTTTTTTTTAAAGAGAACTTCAGTCATAACTTCCTGATGTTGAGTATATGACACCTGGGTGGAAAGGTAAGTTACAGGTGATATGTTCTTGACAAATATAATAAGTTATAACTTCCTGATTGCATCTACAACTTCTAGAAATAGGACAGTCAGAGCATAAAATACCCAACATTGACAATGAAGAACAAAATAATGATCTGTCAGTCTTGCATTCATTATGACATGTCTCTGCAAGATATTGAACATCAGATGATAGGACAAAGTTTCTAACAAAGAAGTCTTGCTGCACACTAAGATACCATCCATCTCAGACATGCATCTTTAAGATGGCTTAGCCATGTAAAACATGTCAAATGATCACATTCTGCAGAAAATTCTCTTACATGAGCTCTCATCTGGTGGACATAAAAGCAGTAAACCAAAACAGATATATCTGCAAACAGTCTTGAATGATTTTATGATAAAAACAATTTCTTGGGAAGAACTGGCTGATGATCACAGATCACATGATGTCGAGGCATCCAATCATCCAAGGGGGTCCTGGAGGAGACATGTGACAGAAATGAAAGGCATGTGCACCCAGAATCGTACACTTGTTATGTATATATTACATTTGCTACTGATGATCAAAAATTGACAAAATCAGCCATGAGAGGCTGCAATTTGAAGGTTTTGTGGTCCATATGTAACTTTACACTTGCCTACTTCTTGACTGTCAAGAGGTGCTAAAGGCCACCATCTTCAACTTTCTGACGTTGAGTATATGACACTTGCATGGAAAAGTAAGTTACAGGTGTTATATGCTTGACAAGATCTTTCTGATGACATGACACCTGGATGGACATTTTTCAGGTGTCATCTTTTTGAGAACTTTCTAATGTTCAGTATATCAAAATTGAAAGATAAATTACAGGTGTTAGATTCTTGATAAGAACTTTCTGATGTTTCTTAGATTGTGTATATGATACCTGATGGAAAGTTAAGTTACAGGTGTTATGTTCTTGACAAGAACTTTCTGATGTTTCTTAGATTGTGTATATGATACCTGGATGGAAAGTTAAGTTACAGGTGTTATCTTATTGACAAGAACTTTCTGATGTTTCTTAGATTGTGTATATGATACCTGATGGAAAGTTAAGTTACAGGTGTTATCTTATTGATAAGAACTTTCTGATGTTTCTTAGATTGTGTATATGATACCTGGATGGAAAGTTAAGTTACAGGTGTTATGTTCTTGACAAGAACTTTCTGATGTTTCTTAGATTGTGTATATGATACCTGGATGGAAAGTTAAGTTACAGGTGTTATGTTCTTGATAAGAACTTTCTGATGTTTCTTAGATTGTGTATATGATACCTGATGGAAAGTTAAGTTACAGGTGTTATCTTATTGACAAGAACTTTCTATTGTTTCTTAGATTGTGTATATGATACCTGATGGAAAGTTAAGTTACAGGTGTTATGTTCTTGACAAGAACTTTCTGATGTTTCTTAGATTGTGTATATGATACCCGATGGAAAGTTAAGTTACAGGTGTTATGTTCTTGACAAGAACTTTCTGATGTTTCTTAGATTGTGTATATGATACCTGGATGGAAAGTTAAGTTACAGGTGTTATGTTCTTGATAAGAACTTTCTGATGTTTCTTAGATTGTGTATATGATACCTGGATGGAAAGTTAAGTTACAGGTGTTATCTTATTGACAAGAACTTTCTGATGTTTCTTAGATTGTGTATATGATACCTGGATGGAAAGTTAAGTTACAGGTGTTATGTTCTTGATAAGAACTTTCTGATGTTTCTTAGATTGTGTATATGATACCTGATGGAAAGTTAAGTTACAGGTGTTATGTTCTTGATAAGAACTTTCTGATGTTTCTTAGATTGTGTATATGATACCTGGATGGAAAGTTAAGTTACAGGTGTTATCTTATTGACAAGAACTTTCTGATGTTTCTTAGATTGTGTATATGATACCTGGATGGAAAGTTAAGTTACAGGTGTTATGTTCTTGATAAGAACTTTCTGATGTTTCTTAGATTGTGTATATGATACCTGATGGAAAGTTAAGTTACAGGTGTTATCTTATTGACAAGAACTTTCTGATGTTTCTTAGATTGTGTATATGATACCTGATGGAAAGTTAAGTTACAGGTGTTATGTTCTTGACAAGAACTTTCTGATGTTTCTTAGATTGTGTATATGATACCTGATGGAAAGTTAAGTTACAGGTGTTATGTTCTTGACAAGAAAAATTTTCTGACGTTGAGTATCATATGAAACCTTGACTGAAACAACACATAGTTAGTTAGTCGTTGGATCATTGTCACTGCACTTCGGATAAGTCCATAGGTGCTAAGATCTCTCCTTGAGTGTAGCTGCCATTACACGTTGACTGATGGTACCAGTACACAGTTGATTGACCATTATTCTTTCTTGCCCATGAAACCGCTCCTTTCTAGTGACACCAAATTTCAAACCAAATTCCTTTATTCTAGTCATGGAACAAGAGTCATCGTCACTTATACAGTCATTTGCTCATGCATTTTCCCATAGGGCGTTCAAAATGTCTGTTCTATCTATCGCTCCACCAATAGCCGTAGTAGCAGCATGTGCGACCAACTTATCTGCTCTCTCATTACTCCGGACTCCCACATGTCCCGGCACAAAAATGATAGTAACTTTACGCATACAGGAATTATTCACTGCATCCAGCCACTGTTTCCGAATGTATCTCACCTGAACTTTCACAATCATGCTCATCGAGTCACTGAGTATGCAGACCCATTGCAAAGCTTTGGTTACTGCCAAAATCTCCATTGTCATGTTGCTTGTCGTCTGAGCGAATGCACCACTTTCCTCTCTGTTGGTTTCCCCCCACTTTTGAGCCGTGAAGGCCCAGGTACTTCTGATGTGTCTCTCAACCGACCCATCTGTATATACAATCATATCACCTTCCCTGGAATTTTCACAGATTAGAGCGAGTACCTCTGGCTCCACCACTGTCGGATTTTTAATTTTCAATTTATATTAATTTTGTGTTGTTAATTACTATGTTGCATCTTGGTGGTGTATGTCTCTTTGAGACAACCATTATTTCTGTTTTCTTCTAACTGAAGCTATACCATGCAGTATATCTGTTATCACTGCTATATGCAAAGGTGGAACATCATCAACGTACATGAAACAGAATTATTGTGATGGGTAGACTTGTCATGGTCATCACAAAATTGGGAAGTATGTTAAAGACCTGACTGATAGTAGGTAAGTCTAAACGGTTTTATTTACATCACATTCCTGAGAACCACAAGAAAGACACCTGGACTGCTACTGCAGATGTGGTGTGACAGTATTACCGGTAACAATATTGTTAATACTGTCACACCAAGTCGAGTAGCTCACTCACGTTTCAATAGAAGCTCTGGAATTTTAATCAGCCCAAAAGAGTTGTCACTCCAAATTTGTGGAAAATTTCAAAATCTCAATTCCTGGACAGAGCCTGTTGTGAGCGCACAGTCGTCTGTAAACAGTCAGGTGTGTTGTGTCCTTTTTCTTGATGGAGAACTATATCCACTTGAGATTTACAAATTTATATCCTGCATTTTATTGTCATTTTATTGTCATCATCATAGACCTGAAAACCATCCATCATGACCACATTATTAGTAATCATGCTGTAAAACTTTGGGGAAACCTTGACTGGGGAAGCCATCTTCATGTCATTGGTGAATTGCATAAACTAGTTCCTAAAAGTCTCCAGAAAATAATCACTCATAAAGAAAATGAAAATGTGTATATAAGGAAAAACACTTGCTGTACTCACTCTCTATTGTATGTAAGTGTAACACACACCTGTTGCGCTCACTCTCTAATATATGTAAGGATAAAACACCTGTTGTATTCACTCTCTATTGAAGTGTAACACACCTGTTGTACTCGCTCTCTAATGAATATACAGGGAAAATCACCTGCTGTAATCACCTGTTAGTTGTATGTAAATATTTACCGTACTCCTGTATATAAAAGAACATACTAGGATAAGATCAACCAGAAAATCTACTGACACAGGTATCAAGACTACAATCACCAGTTAACAACAGTAAATCAACGCAATGAAAACAATAGCCAATGACACATTACTTTAGAATATTATGACCCAAATAATGACTATTCTAAAACAATACAAAAGAAACATAAATCAACATATAGGAATACCTACTAGCTTCAAGATGAACACCATTTTAAACATCTCAGTAACAAAACAGCAAGAAAATACATCTAATATATAAAGAACATTGGGCTATCAATTTCTGGTGGAGTATTGCAAGCTGACTGCTTTTTTTTCATATTATAAAAAAAACATATGTACACTATGGATGTTTCAGTTAAAAAATCATGACACTACCAACAACTATTACACTGCATGATAAAATACATAATGGCATGTGAAAATCATATCAATAAACTGGACAATTGAAAATAAATATGAACAACTGATGGAGTATGAAATATCACATCAAGACTATCAAAAAATGAGGAATGCAACACTGTTCAATAGAAAATAATCAGTCAATACTTTAAGATGTCAGAACAGATTAAGAAATTATGAGTTCAACTAGTTAAATATGTCAACTAATCATTCAATGAGTTAAAGATGTCAGCTAATGATTCAGCTAGTTCAAAATGTCAACTAATCATGTTTGTGATTGTGGCACAGATTCTGTTACTAAAGTTATCCAGAATTGGCAGACAGAAAATTTTCCATTGATACCATTCAGAGGCAATATCTACAGAAATGCAAACAGCCGTTGGCTGATTACTGTACTGCTGGAGCATATTCACGTTGACAATGAAAGTCTGTGCAGAAGAACTTAAATGTTATCAGTTTATCACTTTGTGACAAATTTAATGCATAGTTTTTGTACACAAAAATAAAGGTACAAATCATACCTGTTAACTTAGTTTGTTTGTTTTTCGTTCGCTCCATTGTAACCATCACGGATATCCGTGCGATTTCCGCCGGGAGCATGATTACGTTGTGCAACCGTTATGCGCCTTGTAGGCCTAGCACATCCGATTTCGGCATGCCTTGACAATTCGGGTAGGCTACCCTTAGCCTGTGACAGCCACTATATCTGTCTCCAGGCACGCGTAGTGGAGACTCTTCGCCCAGACGATTTTTTGCTCTCGTCTGACTCGAACGAGGTGTTCCACTGTCTATGAACTTGCCTCATGTAATTGGACGTGCTGTGCCTGTGCCCATTGGGTACTGAACCGTTTCTCATCCGTGAGCCTGGTTCCTTAAGGGGAAGAACTCAACAGAGGAGTTGGACCCTGGCTTCTTCACCCTCTTAGCCGAGGTGTCATTCACCGACATCGTGTACCCCTTGTCCAAGTTCGAGTCTCACACCATGCGTTTGAGAGCAAGGTGTCCTCGAGCTGAGCGTCCTTGTCCCAATAGCGCCTGAGCCCATCAGGTACTGAACCCTTTCTCTCTTCAAGTGTATTTCCGGTGTAGGAAAACCTGACAGTAGAGTTGGGCCAGGGCTAAATCGTTGTCCCTTTTGTGCCTGAGCGTATCGAGTAAGGAACCCTTTCTCTTCGCGAGCATATTTCCGGTTTAGGAAGGCTCGACATTAGAGTTGGATTAGGTCTTCTTGCTTTACCAAACACCAATGAATGGGTCTGGGTCTCTGCCTGTAAGGAACACAGATAACTAGAAGCTCGTCTGGAGCTAACAGAGCTTGTAGTTCCCCTTTCCTAGGAACTTTTCATTTTCTATTTGCAGTTCGCGCTGCCCTCTAGCGCTGTTCTGCCCTTTCATTGTACTCGGTATGAAATCTATTTGTCTCTCGCCATGCATCTACCTTTACGTGCATTTTACATTGGCCGCCCCTCCAATGTTCGGACTGGACTGACTAGCTTCACTGTATGTCGACAGTGTCGCTATGTGTGGTGATGCTGGTGGTGTCGGAGATATTGTCTGTCTCTTGTGCAGTCAAATCTCTTTCCATCTGCTACCTCCACATTCTCGGACATGATCCCCAAATGATTTGGCGAGAATCAGCACGAGCTGCTGTATTTCTGTTTCCAGGGTGCACCGCGTGGAGGTACATTTGGGATCTTGGTTATCTGCTAACCCTGGGTCCGCCTAGAGCAATGCGTTCCCTTTGCACCCCGTTAACTTAGTGATATGAAAACCTGTATAAATAACCCACAGTATTCAAGAACAGAATAAAAAAGCTTACATAATGAATATATTTATTTATAACTTAATTATTTAATACATAAAATTATATAATAAATACATGAATTACAAATCAATTATTACAAATATTTGATACATTTCTTTCAAGCAATTCTATTTTGAAATATTCTATAACAACATATGAAAATCTCTTTCACCTTATTATTCTTATTGCACATTGCATAAACAGATCATGCCAGAGAATATAAATCTACAAAAGCTATAATCTGAAAATTTTAAAAAAAGTGTTACGGCATCGATTCAAAGATTATATCACCAAATATTATTGAATATTTACACTGTAAGGGTAGGTGGAGGCAATCTGTGAAAGGTAAAGAGCCTAAGCGAGTTTAAAGGACTACATTATAAATGTAAAATGTAGATGTCATGAGAAAGTTGCAGATGCTGATCTAAAGCTGGGAGAGACTGATATATATGATTATAACGATAATCCAACCTTATAAAGACATTATTAGCTTTAAAATGGAACTTACCAAGTATTTTTTATTCTAACAGTTTTTTTTTCCAGATTAATGTTACGAAACTATACATATCTATTCTTAGCAAACATTTACACACTGCTGGTTTGCTAGACCTGTCGTAGTGGTGAACTCCCTCAATTTTATAATAGTTTCTATCACCTTTTTGCTTGCAGATCTTTGCCCCATAAATTAGGGCAAAAATCTACATGTACCCAAGTTCAAAAATTCTATTGTCTACATATAAGACTTATGCTTTCAATACCCTCACTAAGACAGATAGATAAGTTATACACTGATTACAGTTTGGTGTCCCGTAGTTAGGTCTAAATGTCAGAATATACTAAAGTGTAAAAATTGCGGATCTTTGCCTCCACCTACTCTACATGTTGGTAGCCATGTAGAAATTAGAACAATATCGTTGTAAAAAATGATACTACAGGGAACAGTAAAAGGTAGAAAATGCAGAGGAGGACAAAGAAAATTATGGACAGATAACATTAAGTATTGGACAGGTCAGGATTTTTTCCTCACTCATCTGTGTTATTGAAGATAGAAATCACTGTAGGTCTCTGTGCATTGATGCATCCAATGTGGTAATCTGACAAGTTATGGGCTTTTTCAATGGATGTAGAAATTATTCTCAGAGAAAGGTCTTTTAAATTGTTCCATTGTTCTCAGTCTACCCTTGTGGTTTCAATTTCAGTTTCTATCTCAAATTAGTCATTAATTTCCACATTGTTCTATTTTCTGAATGTGCTTTTGATAATACAGGTACTGGCTGGTTTTTTAGTCCCCTGAAATTTGAAGTCAGAATAACTCATACTAATTAATTATGTAGTTTTCTTGTGTCTATCTACATCTTGTTTTGTGCAGCCTTGTTTGTTTGTCAGTTAGTTAATTAGTCACTGGATCATCGTCACTGCACTCCGGACAAGTCCATAGGTGCTCATATCTCTCCTTGTGTGTTTCAGCCATTGCATGTTGACTGACGGTCCCAGTAAGCTGTTAATTGACCCTCATTCTTTCTCACCCACGGAAGTTTTTCTGTGTCTGCTCTAAGCATCAGTCTGCTAATATTTGTTTTTGAAGTCATAATTCAACAGTCTGCATAAATCTAGCATAATATGAGTCTATAGGAACTTTTGCTAGGATGTCATAATTCAACAGTCTGCATAAATCTAGCAACATATGCGTCTATAGGAACTTTTGCTAGGATGTCATAATTCAACAGTCTGCATAAATCTAGCATATGAGTCTATAGGAACTTTTGCTAGGATGTCATAATTCAACAGTCTGCATAAATCTAGCATCATATGAGTCTATAGGAACTTTTGCTAGGATGTCATAATTCAACAGTCTGCATAAATCTGCATCACATGAGTCTATAAGAACTTTTGTTAGGATGGATGAAATGTATCAAGGTAGGAAAACTATCAGCATGAAAGAATTCATTTACAGGAATATATTGAGAAGCTATGTTACTGCCCAGAACTGTTAACTAACTAATGCAACAACTAAATGTCTGAACCTCTATGAACCTATAGTAATAATTACTTGATGTCTCTGATCCTCCAGGAACAATTACTTGATGTCTCTAAACCTCCATGAACAATTACATAATGTCTGAACCTCTAGGAACAATTACTTAATGTCTCAAGGAACAATTATTTGATGCCTCTGAAACTCCAGGAACAATTACTTGATGCCTGAAACTCCAGGAACAACTACTTGATGTCTATGAACCTTTAGGAACAATTACTTGATGTCTGAATGAGCCTCTATGAACAATTACTTGATGTCTAAACCTCTAGGAAGAACTGGTTGATGTCTTTAAAGCTTCAGTATCCGGTAACAATTACTTGATATTTCTAAACCTCTATGAACAATTGCTTGGTGCCTCTAAACTTCCAGGAACATTTTTTAATGTCTGAACCTCTAGGAACAATAACTGATGTCTAAGCCTTCAAGAACAACTACTTGATGTCTCTAAACCTCCAGAAACAATTATTTGATGTCTGAACCTACAGGAACAATTACTTGATATCTCCAAACATCCACTGAAATGCATAGTGACAGTGGTAGGCAATCTGTGGTTAATGACATGAAGATGTTGGTAGAAATGGTCACTTAGTTTTTTTTGACAGCTTCACCTATGTATTTCATGTCACAGCATTTACAAATGGTAACATAAATGGTGTTACATGATTTACACTTGTTTATTGGCTTGGCTACATGTTGTAAATTCTCTCGCCATGATACCTTGATGGTACTTTTCTTTCTGATAGATTTAAACTTGTCCTCACTTTTCATCCCCATAACTCTACTATCCATGGAATCTTGTTCAAACATTATCCCTTTCTCCAGTCTGACCCTCAAACTCATGCCATTTTCAAACACTTTCTCTAGTTTCCTATAGATCTTAATATAAGTCTTAATGACATCTTGCTCCACAGTCACCTCAGAGCTACTGTTTAAGACCATTTTAACAAAGTTTGTTGTAGATGCCGGCGATGCTACACATGTGCCTATGTGGTGCAGATTCGCTCCGAGTCATTTCCTAAGGCCACTTTCACTATCGACAATGTCTTTACAAGTAAATCTCATAACATTTACATATTTGTAAACACTGAAAAAAATGTTAAAATGGTCTTGTAAACTGTTATCTGTATTTTCTCATACCTTACCCTATAGTCTGATAGTTCATTGTAAAGCTGATCAACCTTGTGTTTTATGTAAGTGCTTTTGTTATAATGTAGAGTTTTACAGCAGTCTCACTTGTTATCAATTGAAAGAATAAGGATGAAAACTGTTATAATAAACCATTTCTTGCTGGTGACTACCATTATAGAGATCACCATATTATATTCCAGCATGTCAGACTAAATCTACATCTGCATGGGCCACTAGGTTTCGAAAGCTAGTTCAGCCCTAACCAGATTCTCTGTTATTGCTCAATCTTGGTATGATCAGATGTTTTATCAAGGTACACAAACACTACAAAACTGTTGTCAGCAGTGCTTATCTAATACAGTAATGCCCACAATCTTGTTACACTCCATGTTTATAAATGATTCATGATAAAATAATATACAGTAGATGGTCAATTTATTGTTGGCAACATTTGGTCACCTTTAACTTTGCAAGTACATTCTGTAAACTATAATAACATTAATTTCTCTAATACATCCGGTCAATTTTAATGGGTATTTATAAATTTGTTTCAAACAATCACATTCTTATCAACTACTTTAAACCAAAATCTTTTTATCTTATAATTTAGGTAAGAAAGGTTACAGCTTATCAATTTATTTAAAAAGTTCATCACTGTATGAAAGAAATGATCAATTGAAAAATATTGACATGATTACCAAGTTAGTCCCTCCTGAAATAGGTTAGAACTTTAATTGATGTAAATTTCATTATAAGCATAGCCAAGTGGTCAAAGTTTTGGCTTCATAGCTTACAGATATCAGAAATACGAAAGAGCTGTCCATCAATTATTTCAACACCATTTGAACAATTTTTTGACCCCCGCCCACACCTGTCAACAAAGTGTAAAGAATCCAAAGACCACCTTGCTGCTTAATTATTTCAACCCCCCTACCATCCCTAAAAAATTATTTGAGACTGTGTAGACAAAAAAAGGACACAGTTATTCTACTTTTGTTTCAAATTCGTAAAATTTAATTGGTGCATAAAAAAACTGTTTTGTTGACATCAATGTTTGTCAACCACACCACTTCCTCTTCAACAACTATCAAACTTTTTCAAACCCACTTTCTTAATTGTTGACATAATTTATGGACACCCCCTATGCAAATGTATGCATCCTCCAGTTGTATTTGGGTAGCCTAAATGGCTTTTTGAGGAAACCTAGAGTCACCTTACATTAAAATGTTTAAACCTAGTACTGAACCATTTCTTAAACAGTGATTTAATTTATATGCTATGGATTTATCTATATTTGTTTTATTGTATCAACTGTGTTTATGAATATAACAGCTACAATCAATATCAGGAATATGACTTTCGGTCAATGGTGAGAGATGGCAGTTTGCTATCTCTGCTTGCTAAAAAAGGAAGTAAAGTTCTGGGTTTCAGTGTTTTGTAGATGGACTATGTGATTTCTTTCTGTATGGGATAGATTAGAACATGGTTTAACGATTTGGAGTCACTGAATCGACACTGTGACTGGTTTAGTGACTCAACAGTATAAGAACTAGTACTAAGTAATACTGTTCATAGGAAACAATGGAGAGTTCTCAGAAGACGACTAAATATCAAATGTAAACATACCACCAAATCTGGCATAATAAATATCTGATGCCTACTAAACAAAGAAGAATATCTTATAGAAGAAATGAGAAAGCAAAATATCAAAATTTTAAAGATTTGCTAACTCTTAAAGAAGGAGCAGACAACATATAACACAACATGATGGTAGAATTAGAACCAATCATATTGAGATCAGAAATAGAAAATGAAATACAAACAGCTCTACAAATAAAGACCCAAGACCTGATAACATACAAGTCGAATTAATGAAAAAAAAATGTGGAACAAGAAAGATAATTATTGATTGGAAATCAAATATAGAAAAATCAAATATGGATAGAGTCTGGTACTGGCCACGCAAGAAGGAATAGTCATAGAGCAGTAGTCACAAAGAACACAATAATATCAGTGGAAGGAAAACACAAAGAGATGGCGAAAAATTATAGTTGTCAGAATGCACAAGGATGGCAAGAGACAGGAAATATTGGATATGAAAAGCACATGTGTGCTGTCAGACTTAGTAACACTGCAACCTGCATGCATGACATAAAAGATGACTAACTTGGAAATGGAGTTGGCTACTTTATCTTATAGAATATGGATTCCCAACCCATGGGTTGCTGCATCACATGGGGTTTTTCTGTGGGGTAATTGACGGAAAGGATAAACTAAAAAAATACAGATTTTAAAGTAATTTTAATTTGAGTTTTATTCCACTTTACTTCTATATATTCTCAATAGTTTATCATGTGAAAACTAAAACAAGAAACAGTGACGATTTTCATGTTGAGAATAACCATGTGGTTTTTTGTTTGTTTGTTTTTCGTTCGCTCCATTGTAACCATCACGGATATCCGTGCGATTTCCGCCGGGAGCGTGATTACGTTGTGCCACCGTTATGCGCCTTGTAGGCCTAGCACATCCGATTTCGGCATGCCTTGACAATTCGGGTGGGCTACCCTTAGCCTGTGACAGCCTCTATATCTGTCTCCAGGCACGCGTAGTGGAGACTCTTCGCCCAGACTATTTTCTTGCTCTTAGTCTGACTCAAACGAGGTGTTCCACTGTCTATGAACTTGTCTCGTGTAATTGGACGTGCTGTGCCTGTGCCCATTGGGTACTGAACCGTTTCTCATCCGTGAGCCTGGTTCCTTAAGGGGAAGAACTCAACAGAGGAGTTGGACCCTGGCTCTTTCGCCCTCTTAGCCGAGGTGTCATTCACCGACATCGTGTACCCCTTGTCCAAGTTCGAGTCTCACACCACGCGTTTGAGAGCAAGGCGTTCTCGAGCTGAGCGTCCTTGTCCCAATAGCGCCTGAGCCCATCAGGTACTGAACCCTTTCTCTCTTCAAGTGTATTTCCGGTGTAGGAAAACCTGACAGTAGAGTTGGGCCAGGGCTAAATCGTTGTCCCTTTTGTGCCTGAGCACAGAATCGAGTACAGAACCCTTTCTCTCTGCAAGTTACTTCTGGTATAGGAAACCTTGACAGTAGAGTTGGGCCAGGACTGCCATCGTTGTCCCTTTCTTGCCTACACCCATCGGGTACAGAACCCTTTCTCTTTGCAAGCATATTTCCTGTTTAGGAAGGCTCGACATTAGAGTTGGGTTAGGTCTTTTGCTTTACCAAACGCCGATGGATGGGTCTCTGCCTGTTAGGAACTCTGGTAACTAGAAGCCCGTCTCGAGCTGACGGAGCTTGTAGTTCCCTTTCCTAGGGACTTTTCACTTTCTATTTGCAGTTCGCGCTGCCCTCTAGCGCTGTTCTGCCCTTTCATTGTTTCATTGTACTCTGTGTGAAACATATTTGTCTCTCGCCATGCATTTACCTTTACGTGCATTTTACATTGGCCGCCCCTCCAATGTTAGGACTGGACTGACTAGCTTCACTGTATGTCGACAGTGTTGGTATATGTGGTGATGCTGGTGGTGTCGGAGATATTGTCTGTCTCTTGTGCAGTCAAATCTCTTTCCATCTGCTACCTCCACATTCTCGGACACGATCCCCAAATGATTTGGCCAGAATCAGCACGAGCTGCTGTATTTCTGTTTCCAGGGTGCACCACGTGGAGGTACATTTGGGATCTTGGTTATCTGCTAACCCTGGGTCCGCCTAGAGCAATGCGTTCCCTTTGCACCCCACCATGTGGTTTGAATAAGTGAAAACTCAACTGCAAATTTTGAAGCTTGTTAATGAGTTAAAATTTCAATTATTCCATTAAATATGTCATTAGTTAAACTAAATGAAATTATTGTAGGCCTAAAGGGCCTAATGAGAAATATATTTTTGGTGTCTTTTTACTCTATTTTAAGATATTTTTTAAATGTATCAGGTCATGGATCACTTTGCTTCTATGAGGTGGAGTTACAGGCAACATTGCTTCTATGAGGTGGAGTTACAGGTAACATTGCTTCTATGAGGTGGAGTTACAGGCAACATTGCTTCTATAAAATGAAGCAGTGACTAGGTTGGGAATCTAAAAGTTGAAGCGATTTAAAAAAACCCAAGCTAAAGTTTGGATATGTCACTTCAAAAGTAACTAACTAGGCCAAAAGATGCAGATATCAGGTCAAAAGGTGCAGATATCACTACAGTAACATGCAGTAAACCATGATACAATGTATTCTGTAGTCTGGATTATATCTTGTCAACCAACAGAAGTTGAGAATTAATTAAGGAGAAGTAGAAAATATCCAACAATATTAAGTCGTATGTGAAGTCAACCTTCAAATTGAAAATAGCGCATGAACTGATGAATGATAAATTGTGCTCGTTAAAATAAATCAGTCACAATATTTATTATGCAGATCCTTGAGATCATGATTCAAATAAAAAACATGGAGGCAACAAGGCTTTGTCTACATCCCAGTATATTACCCAAAAAACAAGATAAGCTTTGCTAGACATAGGGGCTGCTGTTATTCGAAAGTTATCTTAGCCCACAATTTAGCCAGGAGTTGGTAGAACTCTCTAGCAGTTAGCCAACAAATTCTTATTACTTCAAACCTTACTTCAATCAGAGGTAATTACAATTTTGTTATCCTAATTTAATGTCCCATTCAGTCAGAAGTAATAAAAAAGTATGTTATTCTAATTTAATATTCCACTCAGTCGTAATAAAAAATTCTGTTATCCTAATTTAATGCCATTCAGTCAGGAGTAATAAAAAAATCGGTTATGTCATGTGACATATTCTTTCCAGAATGTAGTCTTCCTTATGAATATCCTGAAATCACAGCAGTCTCTGGCAAGTTGTCCTGTCTCCTCTAGCAACGTGTGCATGCATTCCTAAATATCTCTTGTCCGACGACATCTTGGTCAGCTCTGCCTATACAGCCTTCTATCACGACTTCCAACAACACTCTTTCAATTCCATCGTATCTCTTCACATGATGGAAAAAACCTAACTTCCTTCTTAATATGGAAAATCTATTATCCTAATGTCATATTCCATTTAGTCAGAAGTAATACAAAAATGATGTTATCTTAGTTTAATGTTGCATTCAATCAGGAAAACTTTCATTACTGGATGTTTTCCTGTGAAGGAGTGCAGGGAGCTTTCTATGGGTTGTGGAAATAAAAGGCACTTTGTCATAGCAGACGCCGTGACATGTACAGGAAGGATTTTGATTGCACCTCCGAAAGAAAAAATCCTGTCCCAACCGTGAATTTAACTCGTTACCTCAAGGGTCTGAGAACAGCGTTCTAACCACACGGCCACTGGGAAGTACATTCAGTTAGGAGTTATCACTAAATCAGTTATTTTAAATTGAGCCAATAGTACTCACAAAATCAGTTATCCTAGTTTTTTCTAGGAGAATTCATGAAATCAATTTTCGTATTTCTATTTTCACTCAATCATACTCTGCCATGAATATGCAATCCATGTTCTACCTGATCATAATTTTCTTAATTGTATGTGTTCAAATGTAATTTTTCATTCTCATCTCTGATTGCAAGTTTTACCTTGTCCATCTATAGACATATGCCTATGTATCTTATTAGATCTTTCTCATCAGCACCAAGTATCTAATATGAACTTGTAGCTTTCATCTTTCTCTAACTAAAACGTTCAACATGATACTGACAACATTTGACTATACTAACAATCACCTGTAAGCACTGTGCTAGAGTGGATAGTGGGGAAAATATAACCAGGCAAAACTTCCTTGTGGCTCAAAAGCCAGTTGTGCACATTGGATTGGTTGTATTAGAGGTGGTTAAAAATTCAACAATACTTGAATAGCATTGTCCTATACGAGATGGTCTGGGCTCTGTGGTGGAGAGCCACCAAGTTACCAGGTTCAAATCTTGCTGCAGACAATTGTGCATCCTGACTTTTCAGAAGCCAATGACAACCTATTCAACATAAGATATAGCCTAGAAAATCAGTACAATCACAAAATGCTGGATTTATCACTATATCCTGAATAAGATATGTTACCAACTTCCCCTTATTTTAAAAACATGATGTTTCAATTAACCATTAAAACTACACAATCTATCTCCTGCCACCGGATTCTTTTTTGAAAATTTTGGTTATTTTTGGTGCGTTTTGGAAAACACAATGACTTTTGTTCTCAGTGATTTTAAAATAATTTTTGCACATATAAATAAAGCATTTAACACTGCATATTTTTGTTTTAGTTTTGTTTATGTATGTGTAATACAAGAGGTGTGAGAAAGTTGCAAAGATGGAAAAAAAAAAACAAAATCAATGGATTCATAAACACAGAGCTGGACGTTTTCCATTTACATGCATATAATTGTATATAAAAAATACAAATAAAACAATGATGACTAGAACATATGTACAAGACGCTAACTCTGGCATCAAGCTTATCAACAATGTCATCCATGACACCAAATATCAGGTAACATGACTAGAATAATAGCACATGCGTTACTGGAAGACAAAATATGAACAACCGAAATGGGTATAACAAAAACTGGTACAATGTACAAACTATCCTTTTCTGGACAAATAAAATAAGAAGAATGACAGACTGTCATTCAATGACAGAATGTGTCTAATTAATGACTACCTCATATTAACTAACAAAATGTGTCAAAATTATGACACTTACTAAAGGAGACAACTGACAGAAGAACCAGTAGTGGAAGGAATAGAAAGATTATCAATGTATAAAATGATTTTCACTGGAAAAAACATATTCACTGACAGATCTTCCATCATCTTCAAAGCAACCAGCAGGCATCAATTTCATCTGAGAATCAGCTATGCTGACAATAATACAGATACAGGTTGCTGTTTGTACACACAAAAATGCTCATGTAGAGTTGGAATGTATGCTATTCACAGCTTACAATGACTCTTGATAATAGATCAGGTCAGCTGGTTTAGAGAATAAATGCAGCTTATCTTGGAGATGAATATAATCTTCATCATGAACACAGAAGATATAGAATGATATCTGACAAAATAAGAATGGCGATCTGGGTTATAAATAAAATTGTGAAACAGCAAATGAGAGTGAACGGAACAATCATTATTGGTAAGCAATCTCCAGATAACTTGCTGTTTCAAGATGATATAAAATGTAATAGGTAGCAACTAGCAATGTCTACTTGACAGTAGCATCACTATTATGTCTCACTGCTATTACATTTATCCACAAATCTTCTTTTCAACACTCAACTTTTTTCAAAATTGCCTAGTTATACAATTTTTGATCTCTTCTGACTTACTCCATCTTCCTTAGTCTTCAGTATTTCTTGTTATTGTAAGGTACTGTAGACCAATGGGCTATTTTCACAGGTTATCACTTAACAAAACCAGAATAATAAGTTCTATGTAAAATAGGATAAAAAACAGAGGAAAACACAAATAATAACTAACAAAATTTGTCTAACGAATGACTTACCAAATATTAACTAACAAAATGTGTCTAATGAATGACTACCAAATATTAACTAACAAAATGTGTCTAATGAATGACTACCAAATATTAATTAACTAACAAAATGTGTCTAATGAATGACTACCAAATATTAACTAACAAAATGTGTCTAATGAATGACTACCAAATATTAACTAACAGAATGTGTCTAATGAATGACTACCAAATATTAACTAACAAAATGTGTCTAATGAATGACTACCAAATATTGCTAATTTAAGTATTTTTTATATTTATATCAACATACGGATGGTTCCGATTGAAAGTATAATAAGTCCACATTACCTCTAGTATGAATTTGATGTGTTATGACATCAATTTTGTATGTTATTGATAAGTTTTGAACATATGTGGTATGTGATGCCATTTTTCCTAATATTTTCTCTATATATTTTTAGCGCATTTATGTTTTGTGAAAGTATAACTATTTTGTTTACTTTGGTCACATTAATTATTGAAATCCAACCAGACAATAACTGGCAACATACCTAAGCAGATTTATGCCAATTTGTAAGAACAATCTGATAAAAAATGTCAATAACAGTCTTAGATCTATCTTCAAATTTCAGAGAACCACTCAGATAACAAACATAATTGAAGCATTTTGCCTATCTACTATACATTTTTCTGTTTAAAGTTGGATTATCCACAAAACTGATACAGTTTGAGTGGAAGTTATTGATTCAGAAATTTAGTAAGCTCATGTTTCATGTCCAAAATTGTTTTTATTTTTAATTTATAAATTATATTTTATTTTCAATAATAAAAGCAATTTCATTCAAAATAAACTTTTGATAACAACCACATTCTCTGTTTATTTATGTTTCAAAATAGGGCCTACATGTTACATTATAATTTAAATATATTTAGTAGTACTACTTCTTGTTCCTGTGATGGATGTGCAAATAAATTCTAACTAAAAAAATTAATTCTGCTCAAATGTTAAAAATAGTCCATAGTGAATGAGTTAATTATTAAAATTTAACCTGGCAATTACTGGTAACATACCTAACCTGAATTATGCTATTTTGTAAGAAAAATCTGACAAAAATGTTGATCGAAGTCTTAGATCTACCTTCAAATCTCAGAGAAACAGGTCTGATTTTTGTGAATAACTAACACAATTAAAGCACTATGTCTATATACTATGCATTTTTGTGTATTATCTAGACTGATACAGTTTGAGTAGAAATTATTGATTTGGAAGTTTGGTACGTTCACATTTAATATCCAAATTTATTTTTATTTATACATTATAGAGTAGATGGAAGGCAAAGATTCGTGGAGAGCAAACAGCAGCAGCGAGTTCATTTCGAATCTATGGGTTTTCCCGAGAGGTGCGTGCGGCAGATTTTCTCAGTATGATGCAAGTCTTCAATAGTTCCTTAAATGTTTCATTAATTATTGAATGATTCAAATTATTTTTTTTATTATACTGCCTCCTTACAGCTGTCTGATATAGTCGCCTCTCTGTATCTTAGCATGGCATGTCCCTGTTTCCTGATACCACACGTGATTATGTCAGACGCCAATATTCAAATCTTTGACACAATGAAGTTTTATAGGCAAAGGATGGATTAATTTTCAACAATATCTTTTTTGTTTTCAGCATCTCGCAATCTGCCTGCTGTTATCATTAATATTGTGATGTTTTAAATGTTTAAACTGAAATATATGCTGTGTTGTTAAGTTCTTAAGCACATTATCTTGTGAGGCTACTTTGTTTTATTCATAAGAATTTATGATAATTGCTAACAATATGATTTGGGGTAAAGGACCACATGTTATTGAGGCAAAGGACTGCATTAAAAATGTATGAAGAAGATGATGATGTCATGAGAAAGTTGCAGATGCCGATCTAAAGCTGGGAGACTGATATATATGATTATAACAATCATCCAACCTTACAAAGAAATTATTAGCTTTAAAATGGAAATCATAAACTATTTTTTACTGTAACATGTTTTTTTTTCTGATTACAGTTCCAAAACTATACATATTTATTCTTAGCACACATTTACACCTTGTTGGTCTTCTAGACCTGTCACAGTGGTGATCTACCTCAAGTTTATAATACTTTGTATTATCTTTTCACCTGCGGATCTTTGCCCCACAAAATGTATGACACATGCTTGATGTGTATAAAATGGAGCAAAAATCTGCGTTCACTTAAGTTAATAAACTCTCTTTTTCTTGTCTTCATGTAAGACTTATGCTTTCAATACCCTCACTAATGTAAAATGGATAGATAAGCTATACACTGATGACAGTTTGTTGTTCGTAGTTAGGTTTAGGTGTCAGAATACACTAAAGTGTAAAAAGTGCAGATCTTTGCTCCCACCTACCCTATTTTATTGTTACAAATAATTATTAAATAATTTTAAAGAAATTTTCAAAATGAACTTGTGACAAATATATCTTGTTCCAGTAATAGATATGCAAAAAAATAAACCTAAAAAATTAATTCTGACCAAATGCTAAAAGGACTCTGCGGTGAATTAATTAAACAATGTGTCTAATGACTACCAAAATATTAACTAATAAAATGTGTCTAATGATTATCACATATTAACTAACAAAATATGGCGCTAACAAAATGTGTCTAATGAAAAACTACCAAATATTAACTAACAAAATGTGTTTAATGATTACCAAATATTAACTAATAAAATGTGTAATGAAAAACTACCAAATATTAACTACTAAAAGTGTAACTGTCAAATAGAAATAATATTTTAGCATGTAGGCCTAACCATTGTTCCTAGTATACACATAATCTAAACAGTTGATGGAGTAAGAAACATAGAGCTATCGGTAAATCCTTCCATCGAAACAATAAAGAATTTTACTGCCAGTCTCCTGATGAAAGATGTGTATAAAAGTGCATCCGTGGGGTGGAGTGACAAGAAAATTGTTTACGTGATCACTGTAAACTATCTAATGCTGCATTAAATCGTAAAATGTCAATAAGGGTCATCCCAAATTGTCTCTCTAAGCTGTTGTGGAAATATTCTGGAGCCTGTGGAATAAAAATTACAATACAACTGAGTTATCATCTGTTACATTATTGATATGTTGCTTGATGTGTCATTTACAAAACATTAGAATATCAGTCAAGTTGCATTCAAAATATGATCAGTAAAATATAACTGCAGCAAAACTGTAATCTAACAGGCAAAACTTGGGAACATTATAATAAAGCTTTGCTAATCACTACTGCCATATACAATAGCACAAAACATGATGTTTTGACCAAAAGGCATTTATCAATAACAAAATGTAACACACAATGAGTAAGAAACTGCACTGTCAATGTTCAAATAATAATGGCTAGATGAGATAAATCAGTATGTCCAGAAGAGTATATATGATGAAGAAATAGAAAGACAGAGATTAAACAAAACCAAACAGAAAATTGGCAGAACATCAAGTGATAATGACAAATGAAACAAACAGAAAAATGGCAAAACATAACAGTATACTTTTGGTACTGCATGTTTTCCTGTGATGGAGTGCAGGGAGGCTTTCTATGGGATGCAGAAATAAAGACCACTTTGCCATAGCAGACATTGCATCATGTACAGGAAGAATTTTTATTGTATCTCCAAAAGAAAAATCCTGTCCCAATCGTGGATTGAACCCAGACCTCAAGGGTCCGAGAACGACATTTTAACCACATGGCCATGCGCTCCACATAACAGTATATCTGCACAAAAGAATGACAGATGCTAATCTTCAAGGGCTGTAGTGGGGCTATGGTAGGATAATCCAGCAAGAGGAAAATCTTGCCTCTATTTCTGTATCTCTGGGGCATCCAAGAATGATATGCATAGCTTCATTCTGTATCCTGTCAAGTCTATCAATCTGCATTGAGCTAAGGGTCAGAATTACTAAACATACTCTATAACAGACAGAACTAGCCCTGGATATAACAGTGCAAAAAGTTGTTGTTCAAAAAAATAACAGTAGCCACCCCTATTGCTGTCAACTCCTTTTAAGCTTTGAGGATTGTGTACTTTGGATGCTCATTAAAACACTAAAATCTGTCAAACAGCACTCCAAGGTATTTTAAAGGTGAAAGTCTTAGTTAGTTTTACAAAGTACAGAAGATTCATTCTGATTATGCTGTGTTTTTTTCCCCAAAACCACATAATCCCATAGTGGAAGTTTTTTTTTGGGTATGAAAAAAATTCTCTGGTTCTATTCATGTTTTTTCAGTTGTATCATCAATTGTTGTGTCCACATCCAAAAGACTAAACCATTATATATTCTTATTTCCTGGTATGTGGAAGGTCTGAAGGTTTTACCAGACCAACCATCATACAACAACACAGCCACCTAATAGATGACATGCATATGTAGTGAAGCTTTCCTACCACACATATTTACAATTACATTTACATTTTTACCTCCCTTGAGTAAAAGATTTCTCAAATATTTCAAGTTCTCAAATATTTCAAGTTCTCAAAGATTTCAAGTTCTCAAAGATTTCATTGCATAATGATGAGAGTTAGAGTCTTCTGAGTATGGAAAAGATCTCTGGAGGAACCTGTATACCCCCCCCCCTTTTCATATCATAAAAATATATAAGAGAGCCATTTATCATAATTACTTAAGATTGAAATAAACAAACAATACATCTCCATCTTCAGCAACACACACAGACAAAAATACATGTCTGTCTGTTAGCCTGTTTGCTCTGTAAACACCTGCAAAGTTTAGACATAATATTTGAGAAACGATACAAGTTGGAAGCACATATCAACCAATCATTAACAGAATTTTGTGTGCCTTGAAGAATGGAATGAGAGTTGATAAATTGATGACTCTGTAAAATGATGTGGGATGTCAGTTGTTATTTTTGTTTGGTGATAAGGGATTTCGGAGAGGAGACAGGAACCTCTGAGTAAAATTTTGCTAATTAAAATGCTACAATTGGAGTATCAGTATAATATTAACCATGTCTTTTTGTGTTCTAATGAGCTGAAAGAGTCAACTGCGAGATCGGGGTTACTTAATAAGATCAGAAACAGATAATATTTATATTTTTGTCCCAATATGATCTAATCTGATGATCTACAATGTATTACCCTGTGACACTATGAGTATTATTATTATTATTATGAATATTCAGTTAGTTTTGCTGGAGTAAATCAACAGCCTTTATTTCTGTGTTTATACTAGAAATAGTTGTCTTGCATGCATTGTTTCATTTTGACTAGATTTCTTACGGATCCATCTGTACATACATCAACATCTTTATCTAACCTATATAGAAATTTATATTTATGTATATTTGAAAGCAGAAGAAATCCAATGTTGCTCACCGTTTCTCTCATTCTCTTAAGCTGCCAGATAAGCTGTCCATCAATTTGTGAGAAAACTGTTGTTAACCTGGGGAGTAATAATAGTTAAGTTAGAATGCAAAAGACATGAAATCTCTGGAATCAATATCTCTCACAGATGTTTCACAGTGGTACAAATTTCAATAGATTTGCCAAATCAGGACTTTTACAATTGTTGTTTGTCCATCACAAGTCATGATGACCATTAGCTAAATCCACTTTAGGAAATTATTAATTATAATTGAACTAATTGAACTTATTAACAACACAAGAGACAGAGAATTGTGGAGAAGCATGATCGCCTACACCACTTGGCATGGAACTTGATTGATTGATTTAGTTTCTTCAAATTTGTGACCAAATGGCTATTCGTAGGATCTTGCTTGGCTTCACTAGTCACAATATCTTGCTTTTATCAATGCTAATTTCGTATGGTGATACATGCATGTCCACGCAGCAACTATATGAGACTGGAGTAAGAAGTTTAAATGTCAGTTATGTGACAGGCTATTCATGATTGGCGTGTCTGATGCCATTTAGAACAATATTGATAGGTTACAAAACAATGTAACGGTCATTTTAATTTTGATAATACTTTTAAGGTTTTTTAAGCACCCTCATACCTATCCATTTAAAATTTACCTGACCAAAATGGTTGAAGTTGTCACAAGTACAACTGTTAAAAAAAGGAAAAAGTTTGTCAACACAAAGCTTTTCATGTTAGAACTTAGAGATAGTTAAAATATTGCTATTATTACTTCCATGACTGCTGTTGCAACTATCATCAACAATATTTATCTACACCTTCCACAAAGTCAAAACTGTTCACCTTTGCAGCCCTTTGGAAACTAGCCAACTTTCCACATTCTCATTACTCATGGAAGCTACTGCTGCAGCATTGCTGTTGCTGTAAGGAGTTGATGGAGAACTGCCAATTACAGATGAACTGTTGGCTACTGTAGTTACTGTTTGTGTCGTATCATGAAAGGCAAAATCTTCATCTATGGGAGACAAACAAATGTGGGTTCTAGAATTGATACCAGAGAAGACTACAGTAAATCTCTATACTATACTATTATATAACACTATAATATACTATTATCTATATAATATATAGGCCTACAAAATCAGAAAAAAGCAAAGCACAAAGTATGCTAATTCTACAAATATAACAAGACTCAATGGTTTCACAAAAACATCTATTAAAAGTTAAGTAAAGCTTGATTGCTGCATCAATAAAAATACCATTTAAAAACCTATGATAAAAGATAAAAAATATAACAGGAATACCTCCTATGTTGCGGCCACCAATGTGAACTTTATCAAGAAATAAAACAATATAATAATAAACAAACTAGGACACCCTAGCTAAGTGCCTAGCATTAATGGAAGTCTTCACTAACTTCAACCACTGCCTGTGTGCCCAGTCATTTCCTAATATTTCTTAGCATGCTCATTGAGTCACTTAATATTTCTTAGCATGCTCATTGAGTCACTAAATATTTCTTAGCATGCTCATTGAGTCACTTAATATTTCTTAGCATGCTCATAGTCACTTAATATTTCTTAGCATGCTCATAGAGTCACTTAATATTGCTTAGTATGCTCATTGAGTCACTAAGAAAGCATAGGGCATACATGAGTATACAGGTCTGTAGATAAGATTCAACCTCCCTCTCTCTTTGCAACTATTGAACATGTCTTTTAGTACTAGAACTTGGCCAAAAATAGGGTCAAAAGTAAAACCTTCTCTCCCACTATTGATTTTTCAGAAAAAGGCAAAAGGGTAATAAAATTTAACATCAAACAGAAGATCTGACACACGAAAATGTACAATTAACCTTTTTTTAAAAAAGGTAAAACATTTCCCCATCCTTCCTTGAGGAGAACATATTTACAGCTGAGTCATACTACTTGCAGTCATGACAAAAGCACTGCTTTCTTCTGTCATAATAAAGGAGTTTAGATCTGACTAAGAAATTAACATTCTCAGGTGAATCACTTAAGATATTTTAAAAAATGATAGATACAAAATAATTGAATATTGTCTATCCCCAGGTGAATGATTGTTGATTGCATTCACACTTGCTGTTAAGCGTAGGGGTGGGAGCTTAAGCTGTCGTTCCAAGGCCAGATGTGTCACAATGGTTGCATTTAGTCCATGTTTGTTCAAGGCTATTTTGATGTTTTCTATCCACCGTTTTCTTGGTCTACCTTTGGCTTTACACCCGGATATTCTTGTATTATATGCTCTTATTGGTATTTGGTTTGGCTTCATTCTCATAAGGTGACCGAACCATTTTACTTGCTGTCTCTCAATATGTTTGGTACATGATATTATACCAACTCTTTTCCTAATTTCTTCATTTCTTATTTTATCTAGTTTGGTAACCATTGCAGCTTTTCTCAGACACTTCATTTCATATGTGACGATTTTTCTTTGTTGCGAAGCTGTTAAAGACCATGTTTGGCAAAATAATATGTTATGCAATAATGAATGTAGCAATATTCCCCAGGTAAGATATTATTTCCAGAGTGTAGTATTCTCTATTCATACCTGTCAGCCTAGTAGGTTAAATACACACAGTGTTTTTTTTCTGGGAATTTACAAGGATATGTTATATACCAACCTTATATTTGTTGGTTATTCTGGTTCTGAGTATCAATCTAAAAAAAAAAATTCCTGTTCATGAAAACAAAAATTCTACAGTGAAACACTTGAATGGTCATCTCAGCTATCTTTTGTCAGTTTTTGCTTAATGATCAAGGACATTGACTCACAATATATGCTTAACTTTCTAAAATATTGGGTTCTTGATTTATAGCTGGCATCACCCACTTTTCCCCATGGTAGTAAAATTGATAACAAAGCTAGTCTAACATTTAGAAATATCTGATTTCGCCTTCAACAAAAACTGGACAATTTGACCTTGTCTGTCGTCATTTATATAGTCTTGCTGGCTAACAGCCAGATCTGTCTCCTGGGGCCAGGTTTTAGACCTGAAGTCACCAAAAAATGTCTGCAGAATATGTTCTGGAGCCTGGAGACCCTTATTATATGGACAATCTTTATTTTGTTGCGATGGGCTTGTAGTCTACAGTGTCCTGTGTGGAGAGTAAAAATGATAGCTTACTATGACCAGCTTTAGGATGGGATCCTGTGGAAAGTTGCTGCCTGTTCTCTGACTCTATGTATGTTTGTATTCAATTAAATTAATTTTTGCTTCAGTCAGTGATATTGCAGGATTTAATTAATTTTTTTTGTACCTGATTTTGCCAGTCTGTCCACTGCCTCATTCCCTGCAATCATGCATTGTACAGTGATCCACTGCAGCACCACTGTGTTGCTAGTAGACAGTTATCCCATCACGGCCAGCTCCGTGAACTGGTGATAGAGCTTAGTTCAGTCAACAGGGGCTGGATTCTAAGATTGGTCGGGCAGTCCCTTTCGAGCAGGACCATAGTCCTGCCCAAGTAAGCAGGGTGCTGAAGATGGAGGCAATCAGCCAAAAGGCGCACAAATAATCAGGATGCCACAAACAAATCACAATGGGAACATGTCTGTATCTATTAATAGTTATGGTGCCTGCCCTGTGGCGGACGTTCAGGCAGGGATGGTGCCAGAGCCTATACCTCGAAAGGGCCCAATCTTAGTTACTGGAAGTCCTTCTCAATTGCGCAGAGGAGTCAAGAGGCAAGGGAATAGAACTACTAGCCAAACAAACCAACGACCAATAAAAATAATGCACTGAAATGATCAGGGTGTCAACAGCAAAAGAGATGGATACAGTAAAAAATTGGAACTTGAAAACATTTTAAGTTTGTTTGTTTGTTTTTCGTTCGCTCCATTGTAACCATCACGGATATCCGTGCGATTTCCGCCGGGAGCGTGATTACGTTGTGCCACCGTTATGCGCCTTGTAGGCCTAGCACATCCGATTTCGGCATGCCTTGACAATTCGGGTGGGCTACCCTTAGCCTGTGACAGCCTCTATATCTGTCTCCAGGCACGCGTAGTGAAGACTCTTCGCCCAGACGATTTTCTAGCTCTCGTCTCACCCGAACGAGGTGTTCCACTGTCTATGAACTTGCCTCGTGTAATTGGACGTGCTGTGCCTGTGCCCATTGGGTACTGAACCGTTTCTCATCCATGAGCCTGGTTCCTTAAGGGGAAGAACTCAACAGAGGAGTTGGACCCTGGCTCTTTCGCCCTCTTAGCCGAGGTGTCATTCACCGACATCGTGTACCCCTTGTCCAAGTTCGAGTCTCACACCACGCGTTTGAGAGCAAGGCGTTCTCGAGCTGAGCGTCCTTGTCCCAGTAGCGCCTGAGCCCATCAGGTACTGAACCCTTTCTCTCTTCAAGTGTATTTCCGGTGTAGGAAAACCTGACAGTAGAGTTGGGCCAGGCCTAAATCGTTGTCCCTTTTGTGCCTGAGCGAATCGAGTACAGAACCCTTTCTCTCTGCAAGTTACTTCCGGTATAGGAAACCTTGACAGTAGAGTTGGGCCAGGACTGCCATCGTTGTCCCTTTCTTGCCTACACCCATCGGGTACAGAACCCTTTCTCTTTGCAAGCATATTTCCGGTTTAGGAAGGCTCGACATTAGAGTTGGGTTAGGTCTTTTGCTTTACCAAACGCCGATGGATGGGTCTGGGTCTCTGCCTGTTAGGAACTCTGGTAACTAGAAGCCCGTCTCGAGCTGACGGAGCTTGTAGTTCCCTTTCCTAGGGGCTTTTCACTTTCTATTTGCAGTTCGCGCTGCCCTCTAGCGCTGTTCTGCCCTTTCATTGTTTCATTGTACTCTGTGTGAAACATATTTGTCTCTCGCCATGCATTTACCTTTACGTGCATTTTACATTGGCCGCCCCTCCAATGTTCGGACTGGACTGACTAGCTTCACTGTATGTCGACAGTGTTGCTATATGTGGTGATGCTGGTGGTGTCGGAGATATTGTCTGTCTCTTGTGCAGTCAAATCTCTTTCCATCTGCTACCTCCACATTCTCGGACACGATCCCCAAATGATTTGGCCAGAATCAGCACAAGCTGCTGTATTTCTGTTTCCAGGGTGCACCACGTGGAGGTACATTTGGGATCTTGGTTATCTGCTAACCCTGGGCCCGCCTAGAGCAATGCGTTCCCTTTGCACCCCACATTTTAAGTGAAGAACAAGTTAATGTGTGCTGTATCCAGGAAACACACCTCAGCAGTGATATAGCCTTTAAAATCAGAGGCTACCAGTCAGACTGAAAAGACAGGCAAAATGGTGGAATTCTGACACTTGTTAAATACAATATCAACGCATGTTAGCTGGAAGTATATATGGAGGGGGGAATACCAGATGCTCCACCTAAAAACAGACAGTGAAGAATTCCATCTCCTGAACTACTACTGCCCAAATGATAGACCATTGGCACTAGACACAATACCTGAAAAAGAGAGACTTATGGTGTGTGGTGACTTCATCAGCCACTCTCAGAGCTGGGGCTACGATCAAATGGACAACAGATGTGAGGAACTTGAGAGATGGCAGGATGAAAATAATCTCATACTTATTAACCAGCCAGCAGACTCACCACCCTCTACCCGGGAGCATGGCACACCACCTCTACACCAGACCTGGCATTCCACTCACCAGGCCTGGAATGGAACATCACACGTGTCGTTGGAAAGCAGTTTGGGGGTAGTGACCACAGACCAGTATTTCTAGAAATCCACAATGAATTTACCAAGGACAGCAGCACGCTCACTAGGTGGAACTATAAAAGGGCAGACTGGAAAATGTAACAGCATTTAACCAGTGTTCTAGCTAAGGACATGAACTTGGACAAAGACATCAATAGAGCAGTGAGTGAATTTAATAGATGTATACTACATGCTGCTAGTAAAACCATACCCAGGGAGGCACTCAAAACTACAAACCCTACTGGAATGATGAACTGGAAAAGCTGCAACACAAGATGGAAACATCTAGACAGCAGGCAGATAACAGATCAGCTGAGAACACCACAACAAATATCAGCAAACAAAAGCTAAATTTCAAAGAGCCAAGTTACAAGCCAGACGGAGCAGCTGGAAAGAAAAAACAGAGTCGTTGAATCTAGAAAGAAATACTAGGAAATTATAGAAACTTGTAAAGCAACTAAATAATGAAAGTACAGGGAGAAATACAAGGATCACACTTTATAAAGATAGAAACATTATAATAGGTAAATATGCAGCAGATTACTTTGTAGATTCCTTTGCAGAAGACAATAATGTCAAAGTTAGCCCAGACAAACAACAGGAGGTTCGAAAGAACCAGCAAAACATTGAACAAGGTGAACCTATACCTGAAGTCATGGAGGCACCAATCACAATGAAAGAACTGGAGTATGCAATATCCAAATTGAAAATGAAAAAGTCCCCAGGAGCTGATGGAGTGTCCAATGAAATGATTAAAAACCTGGGAACTGCTGCCATGTCACCTTGCTTCTAAGATTGCTTGTAACTGCCATGTCAACTGCCAAATAGTTTGTTGATAATTTTCTAGTAGCGATTGAGAGTTCTATTTTTAGGATGTTTGGTATAGATGTTTGTATCCCAGCTCATCTTCTCTTTATTGCATTCTCTGATGATCCATCTGTGAAGACATGAATCTACAGTAAACTGAGGTATTAGTTGTCTGGGTGATAAATTGCTTTTACTTTGAGAGCAGTAGGGAGTTTCTGTAGTTTTGCTCTCAATTACCACAATTGTAAATTTTGCAGTATATGTGGGTGAGGTGTTTGAATAGTTAACATGATGGCAAATGGTCAGAATAAATAAATAAATAATAGATTAACTGACCAAGGTTTGGGTTGTGATTTTGTCCTGTTGGGTGAGCTGGCTTGCCTCTTCCTCTCAACTCCTTGAGCAAACCCTGGAGGAAAGTGAGAATGGTTGATATTTTCAGATTTATCAGAATCGTCAATATTACAACAGCCAAGATAAATTGTTGGATTATACCTTCAACTTCACTATCAATACTCAAGGAGACCTGTTTGTGTAGTAGCAAAGTCACTCGTCCACAGATCTTGTGACAAACATTATAATTTACACATCACATGGTTTGTACCAAAAAGATTTTCTGTGGTCGAACCTGCTGAGGGCATCCTACTTCCAGCAGTCAGTTATTTTCATCAACTTAGCTGTCATCCATCGGCTAACATTCAAAGTTTACTGTCAAGTATTCATTATTATTTTCAATTTTACAATGAATAGAAAAGGTAATCCTTTTTATTAGTTATTTGTCTATAACTTCACTGTCAGAAGTTAGTTATTTGTATATAACTTCACTGTCAGAAGTTTGCTATTTGTCTTTAACTTCAGAACCAAAAGTTAGCTATTTGTCTGTAACTTCACTGTCAGAAGTTAGTTATTTGTATATAACTTCACTGTCAGAAGTTAATTATTTGTCTTTAACTTCAGAACCAAAAGTTAGCTATTTGTTTGTAACTTCACTGTCAGAAGTTATTTAGTTGCCTCCAGCTTGACAGGTCAGAAGTTAGTTTAGACCAAATGATCTATAACTTCAAAACTAGAAGTTAGTTATTAGTCTTCAACTTCCCTGTGAACAGTAATTACATCAGTTGCTGTTGCTTCAATTGCTAGGAGCTACGAGTGATTTGTTCATGCTACTTATCTGGGGCTAAAAGTAAAATTCCATTGACTGACATAAGAAACAATAGTGACAAAGTCAAACTTCCTTGAGGCTATGTGACAGAGAAATACAGAGTATGTCTCAGTAGAACAAGGTACCAGGCCCAAACCTTGCTGCAGTCAAATTTGCATTCAGACCATTCATAAAACAATGGCAACCTAATGAAATATTTATAATGTCTAGTAAACCCTGTAGCCTCAAAAATGATGGGTTGATTATTGCATCCTGAATAGTAAAGGTCTATGCTACCAACTTTCTTTATTTTGTTCAAGACTTGATGTCTACACCATCAGACAAGTCTTTTGGATGAACACCACCGTTGTCTGAAGCTTCTCTTTGGTTCCATATATCTTTACTTGCAGGGTTGCACCATTAGGCTATCTCTCAATTTTTTATTCTGGGGGCAGTTCTGCAGAATATATTCAGAGGCCTGTTTATCTGTCCCACAAGTGCACAGTGTGTATACTACATGTGTATGCATACTCTAAATTTAGGATTGTGTATATATATGTACAAACCATTGCAACTCTCACTTCTCAACTACCAAAGAAATTAATACCTATCTTATGTTGAATGAATCTAAGCCAGTCATATATATTTTCAATATATTTTTATTTTTGACATCTATTGATTTTTGTTTTCCAGATGCAACCAATTAGAATCAGCTATTGCCACATACCTGTATTGGTTTCTCATACGGATATTTGCCACTGAAATCAAAGAAAAGTTTTGCACCCAATATCGCACCCAGCCAGCCATCAGGCCGATATCTAGACTGCATCATGAGTGGGATGTAGTCTTTCCTCAGCTGAAATGTATACTCTGCCTCTGTTGGCAGTTACAAAAAGAAATGTTAAGTATGAGCTAAATTTAGCCATATAATTAACAAGACACCTGCATCAACAACATGGAAAATAACAACAAGAAAGAAAATAACACAGGATCCCATCAAACAGTGTTCTTAGAGAATAGTTAATTAGTCAGTTTGGTTGGTTAGTCAATCTGACTGACAGACTTATTATGTGATCATTTATTTGCTAGATTTGATGAAACAGCTTTTTTTATGTGTAGGAATCCATGCTATCTCTGCCAGACTTGATGATTATATGAACAGTTTTTTTGGTAAATGCAAATAAAGTAAATAGGTTACTAGAAAACTATCAATATAAAATAATAAAATATAGAAAATAACAAACAGTTAAGAACAAAAAACCATAACAAATATATTTGTATTTGTTCTTTTTTTATTGTTATTTTCTACATTTTATTATTCTATATTGATAGTTTTCTAATAGTTTTCTAGTAACCTATTTACTTTATTTGCATTTACCTCTATTTGTATGGTTACTGCAGCACTTCCTTTTTGTCGGACATCCTCCGATATTTGGGTTATTTAATGAACAGTTTTTTTGTTTGTGCAAGGATCCATGCTGTTTCTGCCAGACTTGATGATTTATATCTAACAGCTTTTTTGTATGTGCAAGAATCCATGCTACCTCCGCTAGACATGATGATTAGGCTTATATAACAGATTTTTTGTATGTGCAGGGATCCCTGCTGACTGGCAGACATAATGTATATGTGAGTATCATCTTAGCTTTATTTTGAGAGCTTCTGTAATATAGTATATAATTCACTTGTCTGTTAACCATGTGATCAGGGTTGGAGTTAACTAATCATTTATGGCATGCAAAAACCTTTGGTTAACCAAACAAATAAGAAATAGCATGTCGGTATTTTGCACCAAAAACCCCACAAATTTGTTAAAATTTGTCATTTTTTGTCCATCAATACGTTCAATAGGAACAAATTGTCTGCATTTGTAGTAATTACTGAATATATAACAACCAAATGACCTTTTTTGTATAAAAAAAACACCCAAAAAAAGCACATTTTGTGAGGGGGGGGGGGCACGAAATCCATATGAATGCACAGAATCCGTACTAGTTGACAACTATGGATGATTGACGAATGGAACCATCTCCACGAAGTATGTGCTGAAAGCAACAATAGACAGACTGCTTCTGGTCACCAAATGACTAGGCAGCAAGCATATATGAGTAAAATCATGTTTTCACTAGACTCATTTTTATTTTATTCCACAATTCTCAGAAATCAATCACAAAATTCTCTGCACACAAGACTTACCAGTCCGGCAGTTAGGACTTTGTTTATACTTCTCAGACGTACAAATGAGCACCACAGCTGAGCTCTCCACTGCTTCTGCCATTGCTTGTAGTGTAGGCCCTCTTGTGTGATCCCAATCTACCCATAATTTGTAGCCTTCAGCCTAAAAGTTCAAATATTATATCTGTTTATATTGTTTAGTTACAAAATGAACTCAGGATATAGTAGTTAGTGTGTGTACACTGCTGTTGTAGATATGCTTTTATATAAAATAATATTGTTTTTTAATATTAATGTTGATAATAATGTATCTAATAGCCTGGTCAGAAAGAAAAGTACCAGATGACTGGCAAAAATCAGTAATTGTACCACTATGGAAAAACAAAGGTAATAAGAGAGAGTGTGAGTCATATAGAGGCATCTCCTTGTTAAGTCACACAGGTAAAATCTACGCAAAAATAATAGAACAAAGAATGCGATACATTGCAGAACCACAGTTGAGCCCCTCTCAGTTTGGCTTCAGAAGGGGAGCAAGCTGTACAGACGCACTTTTCACACTGAGACAACTGAGTGAAAAAGCAATCAAATACAATCAAGATTTAAACACAGTATTTGTAGACCAGGAAAAGGCATTCGACAAAGTAGATAGAAACATTCTATGGGAAACCTTAGAAATGTATAACATCAGAGGACAACTGTTAGATAACATTAAAAGCGATATATCAAAAATGCCAAAGCTCAGTAAGAACAACAGATGAAATGACTGAACCTTTTGAAACAAGATCTGGAGTAAGACAAGGATGCGTACTTTCACCCCTACTTTTCAACATATACATGGACAGAATAATAAAAGAAGCTCATATCAACAAAGAGGAAAACATTGCAAATACACCTGATGAAGAACTTAATAATGAAATCAATTAACTATTATTTGCCGATGATCAAAGTTTAATATACAAAGATGAGGAAACTTTGCAAAAGCACGTCAATGCATTGCTGTTAGCATGTCAGAAGTACAACATGAAATTAATGTACAAAAAAACAGAAGTTATGAAAATTAGCAAGTCTTCAACACCAATGAATGTAACAATAGATAACACCAAAGTGAAACAAGCCAAAGAATTTAAATATCTAGGCAGCATTTTTTCCGAAGATGGAAGACTAGACAGAGAAATAGAAACAAGGTGCCAGAAAGCAAACACAGTGACTTACCAACTTTCACCATTACTTCTTCATCCAAAGATCAAGGTGGAAATTAAAAAACAAATAATATCTACAATTTTTATACCAACACTGTGCTACCAATGTCAAACATGGTCTTTAACAGCTTTGCAGCAAAGAAAAATCGTCACATGTGAAATGAAGTGTCTGAGGAAAGCTGCAATGGTTACCAAACTAGATAAAATAAAAAATGAAGAAATTAGGAAAAGAGTTGGTATAATATCATGTATCGAACATATTGAGAGACAGCAAGTAAAATGGTTCGGTCACCTTATGAGAATGAAGCCAAACCAAATACCAATAAGAGCATATAATACAAGAATATCCGGGCGTAAATACAAAGGTAGACCAAGAAAACGGTGGATAGAAAACATTAAGATAACCTTGAACAAACATGGACTAAATGCAACCTCGGCGACACATCTGGCCTTGAAATGACAGCTTAAGATACCACCCCTACGCTTAACGGCAAGTGTGAATGCAATAAGCAATCATTCACTTGGAGATAGACAATAGACAAATGTATCTTCATTAGCTCCATGGTGTTCTCAGTATTGTTCTATATAACCACATCTCTACTTTCTATGTTCCTTCAGTACCAAATACAGTGCATACGGCAGAAACCAGTGCTCTTAAGTTCAAGCAATATGATGCTACGGTGTGTAATTCTTGTATGCTGTTGAAGCACAGTCATACCCTCTTTGATGGTTCTTCTGTGAAGAATCTTTTATGGTTTTCCTCTTTTTATTTTGCTATCTGGAACCAATTTTAATGCATGTAGTGGCAGTCTGTTTTTAATTCATTCAAAGTACATGTCCGATATAAGTCCATTTATTTCTTATTTTTGTTGATGAAACATATTGTTGTTTAGTACTATTCTACTGATTGTCCATAATTCACCTCCATACATCAGAACTGGTTTATATAATTTCTAAAAACAATTTTTCTCTTACTTAGGTTAACAAAGATATACCAGGTATTTACACGCTTTAACTGCTTTAGTCTCCAGGAATTACCCTCGATGATGCTCTTGTTTCATAAGAGTAATTGGGCTGTTTCTCCTGAGCTTTCTTTCATACCCAGAAGACTTCACCTTTTAGCAGTATACAATGCTTTAAGGATTTCACAGTGGGCTATTCATGTCTGCATAACTCAATGAGAATGACCAGACAAATACAAATATCAGTTGCATTTCAATAGCAGTGGCTTGAGGCAGTCAATAATTCAAATTTGGAATGTGTTACATTCATTTTCATGCCTGGTCATGTGGGTGTTCAGGGCAATGAGAGAGTAGATTGATTGGCTTGCACTGCTACTGTGTCCAGTGGTAAGGCAATGGATCATGCAGATATTTTGAACTAATAAAATAAAATTAGAGTGAACTAATTAATTCTCATTAATTTAAATTGGAATCAATGCCAGTTGTATGGATCATATCTTGTTGTTTCGCATCTTTCTGTTTGTTTTGTTTTATCGATATTTGGGTCTGTTTTGTCTATTTGATGTTTGTGTTGTTTCATCTCTGTCCTTCTAGTTTGAACACTTCCAAATTATATCTATATTTAGCCATGCCATGTAAATAGTGCCACTCTCACTCTTAGTTTTTTAAATTAATGTGTTCTTGATAAAGTCTTTTTGGTTGAAACGTTGATTTGTGTGTGTTATTATGTGTGTTCATAGTGATTAGCAAAACTTCATTATCCTGTTCCAGGTTTTGCCTGATGTATTCTGTTGGACATATTTTCTCGTATTACCATAATAATGATAGGACAGCCGGGCTAAGACCTCATGGGGCAAAAAAAACGGCACTGGGTCTATTTCTAACCTGTAGACTTTTTCGATACCACAAGTGACTAAATCATATGCCAAGATTCCAATCTCTGACACAATGAAATTTGATAGGTCAATGACGAATCAATTTTCAACAATGCATAAAAATATTTTTTCACTATGTTACATCTAATTATTCACTCTATGCTTGCTGTTACCATTAATATTGTGATGTTTTAAATGTTAAACTAAAATATATGTTGCGTTGTTAAGCAATTAAGCACATTTTCTTATCAGGCTACTTAATTTTTTCATCAGAATTTATGATAGTTTCAAACAATGTGATTTGGGGCAAAGAAACACATGTTATTAGGGCAATGGACCACATAAAAACCTACGTTCCCGTAGGACGCTCAAAATTTCTGCCCAATCCATCGCTCTGCCAACAGCCATCGTAGCCGCATGTGTGGCCAAACTATCTGCTCTCTCATTACCCAGGTCTCTGCATGTCCCGGCACAAAAATAAAAGCCACTTTTTGCACAAGGAATTCCTCACCGTATCCCGCCCCTGTTCCTGAATGTACACCGCCTGCACTTGATGATACTTTGCAAGTCATAAATGAGATTAACGACTAATTGATAGAATGAGATGTGCACATCAAGTTAGTACCAATGTAACAATAGCAGATCATACTTACTGCTAGACTGTTATATAATTTCTTTACGAGCTCTTTTTCCGTCCAAGAATAGCTGATGAAAATATGATTCTTTGAAGTTTGTGCGATGTGTTGACCTGCAAATGCATATGCAATCACCATTGTATGATTGAGTAGATGTCTATCACAAAACAGAAAACATATACAAACTTATGAAGCTAAAATTTATCACACAGAACACTTGCGAAATTATGAAGCTAAAATTTATCACACAGAACACTTGCGAACTTATGAAGCTAAAATTTATCACACAGAACACATGCAAACTTATGAAGCTAAAATTTATCACACAGAACACTTGCGAACTTATGAAGCTAAAATTTATCACACAGAACACTTGCGAACTTATGAAGCTAAAATTTATTGCACAGAATACTTGCGAACTTATGAAGCTAAAATTTATCACACAGACGAACTTATGAAACTAAAATTTATTGCACAGAATACTTGCGAACTTATGAAGCTAAAATTTATCACACAAAATACTTGCGAACTTATGAAGCTAAAATTTATCCCACAGAACACATGCAAACTTATGAAGCTAAAATTTATCACACAGAACACTTGCAAACTTATGAAGCTAAAATTTATCACACAGAACACATGCAAACTTATGAAGCTAAAATTTATCACACAGAACACTTGCGAACTTATGAAGCTAAAATTTATCACACAGAACACTTGCGAACTTATGAAGCTAAAATTTATTGCACAGAATACTTGCGAACTTATGAAGCTACAATTTATCACACAGAATACTTGCGAACTTATGAAGCTACAATTTATCCCACAGAACACTTGTGAACTTATGAAGCTAAAATTTATCACACAGAACACATGCCAACTTATGAAGCTAAAATTTATCACACAGAACACTTGCGAAATTATGAAGCTAAAATTTATCACACAGAACACTTGCGAACTTATGAAGCTAAAATTTATCACACAGAATACTTGCGAACTTATGTAGTAAATGTCTATCAAATAAAATCACTGCTATCTGTCTCTAAGTCCATAACTAGTCAGGGTTGTAGGGTACCACATAGGATGCTTTAGCACACAGTCCTCCAGCGATTTCTATCTTCAACGATGCATATGAGCGAGGAAAAATTGTGTCTTGTCCAATCCTTGATGTTGTCTGTCCATGTTTTTATTTTTCCTCCTCTGCTCCTTCCACCGTTGATGGTTCCATTAGGTATTGCTTTTGAAACCATGCAAGTTTTCATCATTTCGCTTTTGAAAATAGTGGTTCTTGTGGACCTTCATACATTTCTATTTATTTCTTATGTACACATTAGTCTTGTGCTCTCAATTGGAAATTCCTATATTTGTTTTCAAAGGCCTGTAGACGTCTCTCCGTGTTCGCAAGGGTGTCAAACTCTCACAACCACACAGCACAATAGAAAGCACTAGTTAGTTATAAACTTGATTTTCACTCTAACACTGATGTTGCTTTTCCGAATTAAGTTAAGCCTTGACATAGAAGTTAATGTCATCTCCAGCCTTATCTTTAATTCTGCTTTGCATTTTCAATTACAGCATATGCTAGATTCAAGGTATTTTAATGAATTCAGTTTATATCCATTTATCATGATGTTGGCCTGTTCTTCTGTGTCTCTGCTGTTAACCAAGACCTTGCTCTTTTCTGTGTTGATTTCCATTCTATAGTATCTGGTAAATTTTTTCCAACTTTGATGTTAACTCTTGCAATTCTTATTCTGACCCAGCTATAAGATATGAGTTATGTGCACATGGGTCAGGCTGTCAGTGGTTGTTGTGCACATGGTGGGGACTCTCAGTGGGTGGTGCACACATCTTTTCATCCGGCAGCAGTCTTCACAACTGTAACAGACTTACTACATCTCTATCAAACATACGATAGCCATTTTGTATTTAGAACTGAGCTGGTAGCCAATTTTATAAAATGTTGAAATGGTTAACCAAATAAATATGATATATATATATATATATATATATATATATATAAGGGTATGTGTGTGCGTGTTTGTGTATATATGTATGTACATATATATGTGTGTGTTTAATTGTGTACATATATATATATATATATATATATATCTCAGAATACATTTAAAAAAATGGTAGTCATACTTCTTGTACAGGTTTTCTGGAAAAATCTGACATAATTCTTATGGTTCAACATGTTACTAGTTGTAATACTGCTTACAAAATAATAAAAACAGAATGTAGGCCAACTTTTATTGTTTAAAATATGAACAAATATATTTCTGATAACATTCTTAATTTACTGCACATGATTCATATCTCATAGGCTTCTCCCCTGGTAAGGAGAGTATGTCAGCTAATGTAATTTGTATACAATAAAATAAACATGACAATTACTTACGTGTGGTGCTTGCTGATGGGTCATTTTCTCCCTTCAATAACCAGAGTGCTCCCGAACATTCTTCTGCACCAGAAGGTTTTCACTGTCCTTCAAGTTCTCTAGTGTAGCTACTAGTTCAGGAAAATCAATGATCAATTGCCTGACATTCTTGTCAAATGAAAGAGTCCATAGACATTCTGAACTGTTTGCTTGCTCTTTGACATCCGTGTGTTGAAGCATAAGAAGGAAATCTGTCAAGTTCACGAAAGCCATATGAGAATGGACATTGTTTCAGCAATTAGGTGTGGCAGACATGTGGAAGGGTAGTAACATAAGACCTTAAACTAAGTGGGGGGAAATCCACACCTTTTGCACTTTAGTGTATTTTGACACCTAGACCTAACTACGGAACAACAAACTATCATCATCAGTATATAGCTTATCTATCCATCTTACATTAGTGGGGGTATTGAAAACATACATCGTACGTGTATGTTCTTCTTCTTGAACCCCAGGAATTGCGAGCAATTAACTCTTACCTACTATGTGCAGTGGGGAGGTTTCTCCGAGCTTTCTTTGCATACCTAGAAGGCTTCAGTTTTCATGAGACGATAGTTTGCCTGGGTCATCCATTGTTTGTCTTTTCTACGATGAGACACTTCACAGCCAGTGAGCGGTTCCTCATGTAGGAAGACCATTCCATTACCACCCTTTGTGTCCCTAGGTCCCAGACCTAATTTCTTCCGTATGAGTCGTGTTGGCTAACGGTGACGGTTGAATTAGACTCAGGGTTGATACACCTTTGCAGACGAGACGAGGTGCTGCTTTGTTAAACACGTCAGGGGTCTGGGATTTGACCTGTTAATTTCTCACACACTCGCCTCGTTCGCTTGAGATGGCCTTCCAATCCATCGCCAGGTGCTGCCTGTGTATTTTGATTCTTCGTCATTGTGTATATTACCTCAAGATATAGGTAAAATATGAATCTCAGACAAGGAGCTTTGTAGTGGGCCCTTGGGTACTGAACCTAATTCTCTCTGTATAAGTAGTGTTGAGCAACGGCAGACAGTCGAGTTGGGCTTGGTTTGCAGTGTCGTTAGAGACTTGCACCCACCTCTACGTTGCCCGAAGTGTCCAGAGTTAAAGTCTCAACACTGCTTTGGTCAGATTATTGAACAATGCACTCTCCGACATTTGTTCCATACTTGTCCTGTGTGCAATGGGGAGCTGTATTCAAAGCATTTTTTTTAATACCCAGGAGTGCATGTTCAAGCTGGTGTATCCAATACTTGAGGCACGACTCCTTCTTTGAAATAGGATCAATTGGGATGGGACATGTGGGCTTCTGTGTGTTCTTGAGCATGAACAGCACTTCTGCCAGTCTGTCTCATGCTGGACTACTGTAGCTACATTGCCACTGAATTGATTCACACACAACACTGCTCTCTAGCGTGTATTACCTTTCCCAGATTCGGTGTGTACTCGTAAGATCACCATATGTTAGGGGCATTGACATTGGTTGCCCCTCTAATATTTCTGCTTTTTTAAGCCTGCTGAGATGGAATGCACAGATGTCTTTCATTACAGTGTGCCAACAGTGATGTTGGATGTAATGGTGTAGAGTTTTCAGATATATTACCTGTCTCTCTGCAGGCAGTTCTCACTCCATCTACATCCATGGACATGAGCCTAAAAGTGTTAGCCAGGAATATAACAACAATTGTTGTATTTCTGTTTCCAGGGTGCACCATGAGGATGTAGTTTTAGGATCTTGGTTATCTGCTAACCCTGGGTCTGCACGAGAGCAATGCAAGACCCTTTGCACCAAAGTGTAGACAATAAAATGAAAGTTTATGAACTTAGTTAAGTGCAGATCTTTGACCCATTTTATAGCAAAAAGGTGATAGAGACCATTATAAAATTGAGGGAGATCGCCAATGCAACAGGTCTAGCAGATCGGCAGTGTGTAAATGTGTGCTAAGAATAGATATGTATAGTTTTGCAACTTTAATTTGAAAAAAAAACCAGAATAAAAAGTTGATAAGTTCCATTTTAAAGCTGACTATATCTTTAGTGTGGTAGCTCTGCAACTGGGCAGGGAGAGGCACCCATTTGTTCCGACATAAAATATTGTCAAAGGGGGTGGATATAAATGGATATCCCCCAAATGTATGTGGAAAGCAACGGGAAACTACCACACTATTCTCCCAAGAAGAAAGTCATGGCAACGCAAGAATGTTGACAATATCATGGATTGCCAGAAAAACTAATGTGGAGGTGTTGAAAGAGTCAGATGCGAAATGGACCTTAATCAATAATATAAGAAAACGACAATCTTCATTTTTTGGCCACTTCATGAGGCAGGGAGGTTTGGAAAACAGTCACAACAGGCAAGATTGAAGGCAACAGAGACAGAGGGCAACAACGTGAGAAAATATTAGACAGTTTGACAACCTGGCGCGGCAGAGAAACAACAGCGAGCTTGATACATAATACTGTGGACAGAGAGCTGTGGAGAGCCATGATCACTTACGCCAGCCGGCATAGCAGCTGATGATGATGGATCTTTGGATGGTTAGATGATTGTTACAATCATATATATATATATATCGGTCTCTCTTAGCCTTGCATTGACATCTGCAACTTCCTCATAGCATCAACATTTTTTTCATACACTTACCCCAAATAACTTGCGAATCTTTTTCCCAATTCACATTGTTAGAAACTATCATAAAAAACAAAGTAGCCAGACAAGATAATGTGCTTAAGAACTAAACAACACAGTATATATTTCAGTTTAAACATTTACAAAATCACGATATTAATATATAACAGCAGACAGATTGAAAAGTTGGTACCTCAAGATATTGTTACTATGGACATTTGTATACAGTAGAGACCATATGCAAGAAACTTACTATTTGAGCTGAGAGTAGCCTGTGCACCTTAATGGGAATTTTCATCAACATCCACTTTCTGTAGGGGGGACACCGATCCTTGACATGTCGATAACCCCAATCAAAATGTTATTGAGGTTATGGACATAATCATATGGGGTTATATGATTGATTCTGACTCGCCCACAAAACCGCTCCGTTCTAGCAACACCACATTTCAAATCAAGCTTCTTTATTCTAGTCATGGAACAAGTCATCGTCACTTATACAGTCATTTGTTTGTGGTTTTTCCCGTAGGGCGTACAAATTTCTGCCCAATCCATCGCTCCAGCAACAGCCGTATTAGCCAAATGTGCAGCAAAATTATCTGCTCTCTCATTACCCCGGACTCCCACATGTCCCGGCACCAAAATAAAAGTCACTTTATGCACACAAGAATTCTTCACTTCATCCAGCCACTGTTCCTAAATGTACTCCACCTGCACTTTTACAATCATGCTCATCAAATCACTGAGTATACAGGCATGTGTCATAGTCTACGAACACACCCATTTCAAAGCTTTAGTTACTGCCAAAATCTCCATTGTCATGATGCTTGTTGTCTGAACGAATGCACCACATTCCTCTCTGATGGTCTTCCCCCACCTTTGAGCCGTGACGGCCCAGGTAGTCCTGATGTGTCTCTCAACTGACTCATCTGTATTATGAGAACTATAAGAGCTGCAAGTGTGCACACTGTTAGGCATATTGTACTTATTAATGTTTTATTTGTGTAAAAATAATTCGCTATATAATTACGTTTATTTTATTCTTAAAAAATCAACCCTATAGCATACTTGCCCATACCTGTAAGGTTTTTCCCTTGTCCGCCATATTTGACAATGTAACCCTTACATTACTGATTACATTAAAAAGAAATATCAAGACAAATCATTCATGACAAGTAGATAGGCATATATTCTGTAAGTCAATTAGACAGCAGGATTTATATACATTTTGGTCAAGTTTGTAATAAAGATAGTAAAGAAGTGGTTTCAATATGATGTTATAGAACAAATAAGACAAACAATTACTATAAGAATTTAACATACATTATTTTAGCACTGATTTTTTATTCCCGTATTCGCCCGTGCCCGAAACGGGAGCAAAGAATAGCAACACTGTTTACCTTCCACGCATGTCGTAAAAGGCGACTAAGGAGGTTATGGGATGGAGTTGACTGTCCCATCCCATATAGGGTCAGTATCCACAGCCATACTGAAGTCGGAGGTGTCAGGTCGAAAGGCGCAGATATCGCAGAAATGCTGTAAACCATGACACAACGCATTCTGTTCTCCGGACTACATCCTACTAATCTGCAGGAGTTTGAGAACGAATGCAGAAGAAGAAGATTCCCATATTGAATAATTGTACTTTATAAATAATGCTCTGTAAGGTTTTTAAATGACTTATTTGGACATGTGTGAGTTTTCATTTCACCAGGTTAACAGATATACTATAGTATTTAATACATTTCCAAAAGGTTTTAAAGAATTTTATTTTTAAAGAATTGATCATCAACGTCAATGCATATATCACCTTTGCGTTGTTGGAATCATTGACTGCTAGCTTGGCAAGCCCCTGGGTAATTCTGAGGGTGTGAAGCCACGGAACCTTCTCTTTTGTTTGTTCTCTAGGGCTTTGTGTATCCAGTGTACAATGTTTTTAATCGTATCTGAAAAAAATAGTCCACACAACAGAAGTTATTCACCAGTCAAGTATATGCATTTATTAAGCATTAGATACACAAATATTTGGGAGATACTTGTGTGTCACAGTCAGAAACACACATATCAATATCATACTTCAAATTCTTGTATCATTCATTGACTATAGGCTTATTTAGATAGTCAAGCATGGATCAATATGATCTCCATGGAGTCTCAAGTCTAAGTATTGGGGAAAAAAAACTACATCTCTGAGTGCCTTTGAGGTAGAGAGTCACGGAAAAGTCTCAGTCATATTAAATAATAAACCTTTGGATGTTTACAAAGAATTGAAAACCTGTCCATGACATAGAATCACCAGGAGAAAGATCTTCATGAAAAAACTTTCCCATGAAAAAGAATCATGAGGAGAAAAATCTATAAGAAAAATCTTTTCTATGTCAAAGAATCACAAGGAGAAAGATATCCAAGAAAAAACTTTCCCATGACAAAGAATCAGCAGGAAAAAGATCTCAAAGAGAAAACTTTCCCATGATATAGAATCACCAGGAGAAAGATATCTAAGAGAGAACTTTCCCATGACAAAGAATCAACAGGAAAAAGATCTCAAAGAGAAAACTTTCCCATGATAAAGAATCACCAGGAGAAAGATATCCAAGAGAAAAGATTCCCATGACAAAGAATTATCAGGAGATATCCAAGAAAAAACTTTCCCATGACAAAGAATCACCAGGAAAAAGATCTCAAAGTGAAAACTTTCCCATGAAATACAATCACCATAAGAAATATCTCCAAGAGAAAACTTTCCCATGACAAAAATCCGCCGAAGACAGGTGCGTTGGGAGATTGGCGCAAATAAAATGGCAACACAGTGCATTAAATTTTTTGGACTAGATTCTGTTGGAAATCTATTAGGACCATTTCCCTGCTACAAGATAGATCCAGCGGGAGATTGAGGATGAATGCTAAAAAAGACATGACAAACGAGAAGAAGAAGATATGAATCACCAGGAGAAAGACCTCGAAGAGAAATCTTTCCAATGACAAAGAATCACTATGAGAAAGATCTCCACGAGAAATTTTTCCATGACAAAGAATCACAGAAAGACCTCCAAAAGAAATCTTCCGCATGACAAAGAATCACCAGGAGGAAGATCTCCAAGAGGTCAAACACCAATACCTTGACACTAATAAAAAAATATAAATCCTTTATGGATTAAAACAAATAACAACAAACAGAAATTAGAATTGGATCATACCTACTCTCCAATGGGGACCTCAATATCAATAACCATCATTGCCATTATTTGAGCCTCAGAGGATAACAACAGATAAATCACCCAAATGTTGCTTAGGCCTGAAAGGGGAAAAAAAGAATTGTTCCCCTTTAATGTATTCCCTATATATAGCAATACTAAGGATGTTTTGAGGATGGAGTTGACTGCCAATACCAAATATTTAGGTGAGACAAGTCGAATGTGTCAGTTCAAAGGATGCAGATATCACAGCCGAGCTGTAAACTATGGTATAATACATTTTATTATCTGGGTTACATGCTATAAACAAGCAACAGTGTGAGAAAGAATGCAGAAGAAGAAGAATAGGTCATAGATCTATATAGATGAAACAAGCTTTGTAACTAAGAAAATATACATAGATATAAGGGAGAAAAATAATATATACAACTAGATATGAGAATCTGAATATTGTGTATTTCTACATTTTTCTTCAACATTTATTTCTATTTTATCTGCTCTTTGTTTATAAATATCTTAATCATATTTTAAGCTATACTCTTGTAGAAGCAGCTATACTCACAAGATCATTTCTGAAGTACTCACCTGTTTCATCAATAAGTTTAGCATTCTCATCCTCCTCTACTATGTATGCAAGTGTCAACATAGCAATAGATTTGAGCAACTCATCATTAGAGTTTATTAAGGGCATCACTACCTGCAGATCATACATCCACAGAAAAAACAGTCACTAAACAGTCTCAGACTTGCATCAACACTAACTTCTTGTAAAACACCGTATAGTTAGTTAGTCGTTGGATCATCATGACTGCAAACTGGATACATCCATAGTTGCTCCAATCTCTCCCTGAGTGTATCTGCCATTACACTTCTGCTGACAGTACCGATATCTTCTGCTGGTTGACTATCATTCTTCTGCACCCTCTAAAATATTCACTTTTAGCAACACTGCATTTCAAACCCTGATCTTTAATCCTGGACATTGAAAAAATAATCACCATCCACACTTGTCTCACTCTCACGTGCTATATCTTTTAAGGAGTTCAAAATGTAAGTTCGATAATCTATTGCCCCATCGCCCTAAGCCACAATCGCGCATGACTCCAGTTGATCTGCTCTTTCATTGCCTCGAACACCCACATGTTCCAGCAATAAAATAAATGTAACAACTTTCAGCCTCATCCTCCTCAAGGCCTCAATCCACTGTTCGTGAACAAGATCCACTTGTCATCTACTAAGGTTTTCTATTTCTTGGTTGGTTTGTCTAGTTAACCATTGGTGAGACCCACAGATGCAACCGCATGCGCGACCATGCAACAGAAAACCTTAGTAGATGACATGCCTTTATATTGAGGTTAACTTCTTATAGAAGCTTCATGGCACGCCATCTATACAATCCAGTAGTCGTAACCTTCGATAATAGTTACCATGTTGTTCCGACAGGCTGACATTGTGCTTGAACTAGTTACAGGCACGGTGTGGGTGGGCGGAACAACAAAGAAACCTGTCGCAACGGCCAGAGTTGTGCCCTGATGTCAACCTCTGTTTCGGCAGCATTAGACTCGAAACACCATCGAGTCGAATGGCTGCTGGAACAGAGGGCAGAGCACTTACGGGAATGCCCCATGTGCTGTGAGGCCAGTTTCTAATCATGAATCATAGAATCACTCAAGATGCATACCTGTGTTACCTTCTGTGTGCCTACCCACTCAAATGCTTTGGTCACCACCATAATCTCCATGGTCATGCTACTCTTAGTAACAGCTAAGGCCCCACTCACCTCCCTGAATGTTTTACCTGCGCACTGAGCTGTGAAGGCCCAAGCACTGTGAACATTCATGAGGTAAGATTCTTTATAGAACATAGTCTTGAACTCTTCATGACCCTGGGTGAGTAGAGCTGTTGAAGCTAAAGGCATGCTGAAACAATCTGAGATGTCTCTTATTCATCATCATCTTGGATGGACCAGCATCTATAGCATCCATTATTAATCTGTATATGCAGTTGTGTCTCTTCACTTGGCCAAAATACCTCAGCTTTCTTGTTATAATGTTAATTAGAAGCCAACCATCTTTGATATTTTCTTATCACCTTTTGATTCATCTTTCTTCACTATCTATGGTATTCTCAAAATCCTTCTACATCATCTTCTGTAGCACTAGGAGTGGGAAATATCAATCCTAACAACAACAAATATTCTGTCACATTGTACTAAAATATATATATATATATATATATATATATATATATATATATATATATATATATATATATATATGAATGTTCAAATAAGACTTGCTAGTCCCCACAATTGTATAGAAGGTGAATGATATTCTACACATCAACTGGAAAGTCAGAGCTTGAATTGTTTGAATGAGCATACGGTAAAACAGACAACTCTGGAGTGAGGGTAGTGAAATACAAAAGTGACACTAGTGCTTCAATTATTTCTTCTGAGTTCATTCTCAAACTCTCCTGCTGTTTAGCTGGATGTAATCCAGAGAACAGAATGAAAGTAATAATAATATCTATAACTCATCAATGTTGTAGGAGTGTCACATTGGAGACATCAACAGACAAGTCATCCAAACACTTGTACTCAGTCATTTCGATAGTGTAGAAAAATCATGCCCTGACCATTTCTTGATGTTGCCAATACAAGACTTTTGCAGCTCTTCTTCTTCCAATATCAACTGTTTTTTTGCACAATAGTTTTAGAAAGGAAACAATGCCTCATCATACATTCAAATAAAATAAGCTTATGCCACTTCGCTACCACTAAAGTGGTTGTTTGTCTATTTGGCTGTGAACAAATATATTTATCTTATGGCTGATTTGTAACAGGTATCAGTAATATTTATACAGTGGAATCCCTTTATAGTGCATCACTTTATATAATATATTTCTCCATTTAACAAAACTTTTCAAATGTAGGCATATTCTGTATTTCTTTATATTGTATATAGAAAACATTTCTGTTATAATTTTTGGATTCAGACTAAATTGTTATAATGGGATTTGACTGCATTCATAAGTTAATAAGACGCTCATAAGCTAGAATTGTTCTTTCTGTGTCTCCATATAGTGTCTATGGGGTATGCCATTATGACTCTTGTGGTCCCGGACTCATGTGGTCTCGGGTTCAATCAACGGTTGGTACAACATTTTTTTCTTTCGAAGGTACAATCAAAAACGTCGCTGTGTCTGCTATTGCAAAGCGGCCTTTATTTCTACAGCCCACAAAAAAGTCTCACTGCACTCCTTCACAGCAAAACATGCAGTAACGAAAGCAATGTTTTCATCAATGTTTTATTTCAATTATTTAATAATTTGAAAATTAACCATATTTGGACAGAAATAGATGTCATTTTCTACGTCAAAGAGAAAATAAAACGCGTATAAATGTGTGTATATATGTGTGAGAAAACTTATGTTTTTGCCAGGGAGAATATAAGGGACATGAAAAATTACAATCTCGATATACTCGGAGTAAATGAATGCATATGGCTAGACTCGGGTAGGAACTATTTTCCGAATGATATAACCAACAAACTGTGCACACTTGCAGATCAGCGTGACCTCAAGATAACACATACACATACAAAATGATGGAACTTACCAGTTCAACAAACAACATCTCAGTAAACAACCAAATACTGGAAAAAGTCTCCAACTTCAATTACTTGGTCAGCCAAATGTTTGTTGACTGAGACTAAATGAAAGAAAGACATACACTCATAGCAGTTGCAGATAGCACATTCACTAAACTAATATCTGGAAATCCAAATATCTAGGAAGAAAACCAAGCTAACACGATATAAACCCTGTATTGTCCCAGTATTAACGTATGGAAGTGAAAGCTGGAAATCAACTCAAGCAACAAACCAAAAATTAAACAACTCCCAAAACAAATGTCTCAGGAAACTAAGGAACATAAAAAGGAGCCATTTCGTCATAAATGGTGATTTAAGAAATAAAACACACCAATAATATGTGTCAAATGTCATTAGAAAACGCAGATGAAATACATCGATCACATTTTAAGACTAGATGAAAACAGAATAAACCAACAAACCCTTCTGTGGACACCTGAGGGTAAAAAAACAACAAGGAAGGCCTAAACAAATCTAAAAAAACATACTCTGTTCACATACAGAAGGGGAAATAATAGTCTGCAAGACCATACAAGAACTAAAATTGCAGAGAGCAGACCGCAACAAAACAAATGGAGAATCAACTCCTCGCCTGTGGCACGAAAGGAACAAACAACAAACTATTATAACAACTTTTCAAATTTATCTGTAGTGTCTATCAGAAAAGAAATTTACTTACATACTGCTAACACATGGTGGTTCTCCATGTTGATTTCAATTGTGCGATTCAAAAATCACTAATTTTGGCGCCTGCACAAATCAATGAACTACCCAAGGAAGCGTATAACAATCCCCAATTTTCAAAAGCACAGGCTTAGTATGGTAGAAGACAGTTGAGAATAAGGGTGCAGAACCGCTGGCTCATTATAAGGCACAAATTGGTCAGAGGAACTTAGGAAATTACAATGAAATAATGAAAACAGTCACAGACATGTTCAATAAGCAAGTTATATAAAGCAATAATGCAATTACTCTTGAAGATATTACAGCCGCACTAAAAAGATCAAGAAACTCAGCGCCAGGACATGGCGGCATTAGCTACGATGATCTTTGAAGCAGGTCAGACGAGGACCTTAAGGAGCTGGCAATGTTGTTCAACAAGAGCCTTGTGAATAGCTCAGTAGAAGAAAACTGGCTGTATAGTTATTTAATCCTACTACCCAAGCCTGACAAGAGTCATGCAAAGATACAGGGTTTCAGGCTCATAACCATGCAGAATACGATCGGCAAGTTGTTAGAAAAGATTGTTGAGTGGAAATTGTCCCTACATCTAGAGAGTAATAGACTGCCCTCAACATTGGGAGGCTATCATCCAGGTAAGCAGACTCAGCACAACGCTGCCGTATTCGCGCAAGAAGTGTTCAAAAGTTTTGACAAACGAATGGAGACTGTAATAGACCAGGAAGATGCTTAAAACAGAGTTCCCTTGAACTTCTTAATGACCATAATGATGCAACTCCAAGTAAGTAATTTTATTGTCAGGTGGATTGTCTCTAGACTTTTTCAGAGACAGGTTGTTCTTAAGTGTGGGAGTTGGTCTTTGGCGCCAATAGTCACAACGGTCATCTCTGTCCCCATTATTATTTAATGTGTATACAGTTCAAATTATAAGCTGTCAAATTGCAGGACCAGGGAGAACTATGTCCTATGCTGATGACATCTTGGTGTATAGTCAGGGTAGAGATAGAGAAACGAGCGCCAGGAATTTGCAGAGGGAGCTTGATCGTCTGGGGGGGGGTCACTAATTCTGGAGCTTTTGTTAATCCATCAAACGCATCGATAACATGGGTTCTCATAAATAATTACATAGTTTGTTTGTTTTGCGTTCGCTCCATTGTAACCAGCACGGATATCCGTGTGATTTCCGCCAGGAGCATGATTACGTTGTGCCACTGTTATGCGCCTTGTAGGCCTATCACATCCGATTTCGGCATGTCTTGACAATTCAGGTGGGCTACCCTAGCCTGTGACAGCTTCCATATCTGTCTCCAGGCACGCGCGTATGTGGTGACTCTTCGCCCAGACTATTTTTGCTCTCGTCTGTCTCGCACGAGGTGTTCCACTGTCTATGAACTTGCCTCGTGTAATTGGACGTATGGTGCCTGTGCCCATCAGGTACTGAACCGTTTCTCATCCGTGAGCCTGGTTCCTTAAGGGGAAGAACTCAACAGAAGAGTTGGACCCTGTCTCTTTTGCCCTCTTAGCCGAGGTGTTATTCACCGACATCGTGTACACCTTGTCCAAGTTCGAGTCTCACACCACGCGTTCTCGAGCTGAGCGACCGTGTCCCAATAGCGCCTGAGCCCATCAGGTACTGAACCCTTTCTCTCTGCAAGTGTATTTCCGGTATAGGAAAACCTGACAGTAGAGTTTGGCCAGAGCTAAAGTCGTTGTCACTTTTGAGCCTGAGCCCATCGGGTACGGAAACCTTTCTCTCTGCAAGTGTATTTCTGGTATAGGAAAACTTGACAGTAGAGTTGGGCCAGGAGTTGGGCCATTGTTGTCCCTTTCTTACCTAAGCCCATCGGGTACGGAACCCTTTCTCTTTGCGAGCATATTTCCGGTTTAGGAAGCTCGACATTAGAGTTGGGTTAGGTCTTCTTGCTTTTCCGAACGCCAATGATTGGGTCTGGGTCTCTGTCTGTAAGGAGCACAGGTATCTAGAAGCTCGGCTCGAGCTGACGGAGCTTGTAGTTCCCCTTTCCTAGGTACTTTCACTTTCTATTTGCAGTTCGCTCTGCCCTAACCTTTAATTTTTTCATTGTACTCAGTATGAAATCTATTTGTCCCTCGCCATGCATCTACCTTTGCGTGCATTTTACATTGTCCGCCCCTCCAATGTTTGGACTGGACAAAACTAGCTTCACAGTATGTCGACAGTGTCGCTATATGTGGTGATGCTGGTGGTGTCGGAGATATTGTCTGTCTCTTAAGCAGTCAAATCTCTTTCCATCTGCTACCTCCACATTCTCGGACACGATCCCCAAATGATTTGGCCAGAATCAGCTCGAGCTGCTGTATTTCTGTTTCCAGGCTGCACCGCGAGGAGGTACATTTGGGATCTTGGTTCCGCCTAGAGGGATGCATTCCCTTTGCACCCCAATTATATAGTAAACATGCCCACGTTATCGGTTACTTTGAAAGGGGATGTCCTCGAGAGAACCAGCACAATGAAGTACGTGTTGGTTATGTTGGACCGAAGTCTGAGTTTCAAAGATCATGTCGACATCATTGTAAAGGCATATAAAGGTCTTGCGGCGATGAAAGTTATGGCTGCTGCTCAATGTGAGCAGAGGCTGCTATTTCTGCTGTATCAGGGATTGGTGGTGGCGATGGAAGAGACGCAATGGCGAATCTGACAATGATTCAGACTCAAAGAGAAAGAATGGATAGAATCCAGAATGAGGCAATGCGAATCATTTTGGGGTACACGAGAGACACATCAGCACGGGCTATGCGATACTTACTTGATTCCCCAACTGCAGAGAATACAAATGTGCCGAGCGCGGGACTACCTACAAATCACAGCTGATAAAGAGCACCATCCACAACCTGAAATTCTCAAAGGCAGTCAACTTAAGAGAGGAAAGTCGTGGATGGGACGCGCAGATGATATTATACAAAGCGTGTCCAGATTGGAGGATTTGCTACCTGCTGCGGAATAGAGTCGGGCGCCCTTAGATTGTCCGATAGCCTTCAAAGTAATAATATCACTCAATAGAGAATGCAGGGAATGGTGTCCGACAGTGGTGGAGTCAGAGAATTATTGCATATTTCTTACCAAAAAGCAGGTAGACTTTTACCGTCATGAGGCGATCATTTATTGCCTTTGGTGAGCCTGCTAGTTTGCATAAAGTGATGTTTTAATAGCAAAGCATACTCACGCACTACGTCTTTCTTCAATGTCTCTTCTGCCCCAAACGCATGTATAACCAGCAGCTCTTTCACAAAACTGACCAACACCAGCAAGGCGAGTTTCACTCAGTATTTCTATGTCAATATTGGATCTTTCTAGCTCTCTCCCAATCAAGGCTGTTCATTTCATGCTCTTGGAAATTCGAGAATCGTCTTTGAGCAACTGCATTAGGCGACGCTAGTAAGGTAATTTTTGGTCAACCTGATATACTGAGAGGGATTTGGCAGCTGAGCACTTATGGGAAAAGAGTGTTGTTACATCGGTTCATAGCTCAGCTGACCATTACCTTTCTTTTCCACAAGTAAAATTAATGACAAGAGTGAATGACACTTATAACTCATGACACTAGTAAACAATTAATTGGAGCTGATATAACTTAAACGTAATAGGAACCATTTAAAATATAATCTTACATTTATTTATTATTGATATGTACTGACATAAAGGAAGATTGCTCTTGTGCCTATTGTACTAACAATAGATCTCACCTGCATACCCCAAGTCCGCCAGAAAGTCACCTAGCTCTGTTCTCTCGTTGCTGTAGTCCCAGTAAAGGTCTCCAATAGACTTTTGATACTTCATGCCGTCTCCATGGTGATACTCCTCCATATTTTTCAGCTCTGTAACAGCAACAGACACCTTCTCCTTCACCTGCTCAATAGAAAGGTTTTTGCTTCAGGAATCTATGTCATTCTTTGATGTTGAATTCTGAAATTGAATGACAACATATTCAGTTTCTTGACACAATAGTCTTCAGGTGTTTTGATACATTGATACATATACAATCTAAGCAAACTCAAACATTAGTGATTGTGATTTCCTTGACAGCAATCTCTCTGTAAATATCACACTGTATTGCATTGGCTGCTAACTCATTCAATAAACTATCAAATAGCTGGCATTCAAAAACACTAAGAAATAACACAAAACTCAAAATCGTCAACTCCTGCATAATTCCAACATTAACATATGGATGCGAAAGTTGGAAAGCAACATCAAAATTAGAGCAAAGACTAAACACCTTTGAAAATAAATGTCTTAGAAGGCTACTGAACATACGTTGGTCAGACTTCAAATCAAACAACAGTTGTCAGACAAGAATCAAAACAAGAATATGTATCCACCTATATTAGAAAGCGTCGCTGGAATTACATCGGACACGCACTACGAATGGATACTGAAAGACTCCCCTGTCAAGCTTTGATGTAGTCACCAAAAGGCAAGAGGTAACGAGGAAGACCAAAAGAAACTTTACGTACAACTATTACAAGGGAACGTTTCACCATTGGTAGTAGAAACAATGAAGATCTAAAGCAAATTGCAATGAAACGAGAGACATGAAAATCTATGACATCCGTCTTTGGCCCTAGAGGAATAACTAACTAAATCTCTCCAGCTTTCTATCACACCTGAGGTTATTTAGACAGTAGGCACATTATCAGTTGCAGTCTTTGTGCATTCCTCTAGCCAAGTATTTCTTGTACACGCCTTTGAGGAATAAGGTATTTAAATCCTATTTTTCATTGACAAACTGCATACACAGGGACGATGAAGAAGCCTGCTCAACCTCCTGAGAAAGTAATGTCACAAGAACAAAACACCAACCACCTTTAGTTTTCCAGGACACATGATACCCACTTCCTCAGAATGAGCATCCGTTGTTAATTTGTACAACTATTTCCAGATAAACTGAAATGAAACCACAATACACCGGACTATAAAGACAGTGCACTAACTAGTTCTCAATAGTACAGTATAGTAAGAAACTATTCCACCAACACGTTCCTACAAATACTTATGGCATCTCATTAGGACTATGCTTGGTTGTATTGGGTCCATCTAGTATAATACAAGTCCATCTAGTAATTTTCTTTGTCGTCCCCTGTCTCTTCTCCCCGTAATATTTTCTTCGTTATTGTGGTCTGCCTTTACTGTATCTGTGTAGCATAGCTTGCTTTGGTATGCTGTCTGGTGGTAGTCTGCTGTTGTGTGCAAACCATTTGATCGGTTGGCTCTTAATAATTATTCTAAGATTGGGATGGTGCCAGTTCTTTGTCTAATTAATGATAATAATGTCCACATTTCTCACTCTCTGCGATATTTCTAGGACTCTGCGTAAGTATGACATATACTGTATGCCATTTCAACTGTCATAAGTTTACATTTTTCTTGTGCTGTCGTTGTCCATGTCTGGCATTGGTAGCACAGCGTTGGCATAATAATCGATGTGAATAGTGTTCTGTTATATGTTATTTTGGTGTTTAAATCTTAAATCTACAATGTTGTTTCTGAAGATTGGTGCCATTTGCGCCCTAGGGCTTGACTTTACTAACATCTATTGTGTATTTCTTTACTGCTCTTGTCGTTATAAATTTGTTAGTAAAGTGTAAATTTGTTAGTAAAGTGTGTAAACTTAGTAAAACTATATATTATATGTCTTTTAATAAGTCTTGATCTGAAAGTGAAAGATCACTGTTTTGCAACATATCGAAAACAGGTAATTGTGGTATTCTTACTTTACTTACTTTGCTACAATGTAACAGTGCATAAAGATTACCTCATGAATCTAGTGTTTGCTGTGATAATATCTCCAGGTGTGACAATATTTCCTGGATTCTCTCCATGATACAAATCTGCTCCTGTAGCACGAGAACTGGCAAGTCTAATATCCACCGACATGTTAGCTGTTGCTGTTGATAACGAAAGTACAACAGAGATCTCACATCGCCTCCGATATTGTTTTACCAGAAATTGCCAGCTTGCCATGCAGCTTAATATGATTATTAAATTGTTTTAGAATATAATTTATCTCAATTTATTTTGCATAATCCGTAAAAACTAACTATTTTATGCAATTTTACTTATTTGTATGAATTTTCAAAAATGAATTTAGTATTAAATTTGTAAAAATCACACTTAACTTCTTTACATTAAAAAATGATTGAATCTTCTACGAGTCACTGGTAACAATAACAACTGCTAGAACTAGAAGTTTGTAATTCAAAATCAATGTCAATGTAGAAACAAGAAAAGTCCAATAACTGAAAGTGAAATATAGATAGAGAGAGAGCGAGAAAGAGCTATGTGAGTTTGCAGTTATATACTAAACAAAAAAGAATATATGAGTTCATATTGTACTTGGTTGTCCTGGTAATTTATAGGCAATATTTACTATCAATCAATACTCAATAGAGTGTCATCGATCATGTGTGTCACCACGACTCTGTCTCGGCGCTCTTGTGTTGTCAATAGCTCGGTTGATGAACTGCTACCGTGCTATAATTATAATACTAGTCCATCTAGCAACTTTTCTCTTTGTCGTACCCTATCTCTTCTCCCCTTGATCTTTCCAGTGGTTATTATATATTTACCTTAATATTTTTGGGCTGAAGTACATTATATTTATAGTTCTCCACTGTGACATTTGCTTTAGTTTCGATGTGTTTTCTGACCTTTGTTTTGGGATTGCCTTGTAGAGTGCTATTAATAAGGGACATGCGCAGTGGTATACAGTAGCAGACGGAAAGAAACGAACAGGAGCAGACGATACAAATACTATGGAGGGTTTATGGGGTAGTGTTAAAAGAGAATTTAGAATTCAGGGTAGAAGATGTTCAGGGCAATTTTCATCGTATTTATGTGAGTATATAATATATGGAGAAGGAAGCATGTCGGTTCAAATTATATATTCATGAAGTTCCTTTCGGAGTTAAAACAGTGTATCCTGCAGAAAATTCTCAATAAGGTGAGTGTCATATTATTCATGCTGTTACACAAGTTGCTTTTAATGCTACATTGTGACCGTACCTCTAGTGTCGTGGTATATCGTCACCTGTGGGCTAGCCGTAGGGATTAGGATTAGGGAGTAGGTTTGGCGAATAGGGAGTAGGTTTAAGGAATAGGGATTCGTTTTGGGGAATAGGGAGTAGGTTTGGGGAATAGGGAGTATTTTTGGGAATAGGGATTAGTTTGGGGAATAGGGAGTAGGTTTGGGGAATATGGATTAGTTTGGGGAATAGGGATTAGTTTTGGGGAATAGGGGTTAGTTTTGGGGAATAGGGAGTAGGTTTGGGGAATAGGGAGTAGGTTTGGGGAATAGGGATTAGGTGACTCCACGGCATCTATTTCAACTTCATGTGTGTTACACAGGAATCCGTGACGTCACCTAGTTAAAAATGAAAACAGCTTGCTATTTATAGCACAGCAGAGAGCTATTCTGTACTTTCACCTATTTTTGTAACCACCGGAAAGGTCAACGGGAGAAGAGACAGGAAGACAAATTTCTGGATGTGTTGACAGTTGTGGTTGTCACTGTGGCACAAAAAGAAGTCACCAGCTGAACTTATTAACAACACCAAAGAGTTGTGGAGAAACATGATTGCCTATGCCACACGGCATGACACTTGAGATTGGTTGAATATTAGTGTTTTCGGTAGACTTGAAGTGGTAATTTTTTCTTTCCACTGCTCATGTACATGCACTCCTAAAACTGTTTTCCCCGCCAGCAATTGCACATGCGCCACAATGAAAGACATGCTGCAACTCTCAATGCAGACAGTGAGATTAATTTTTTTTGCATAAACTTTATGGCACATCTTTCGTTTCTACGGTCACAGTGAAATTTGACCTAGTTTTTATGTATTTCCTAACATGATAAGAATGATGATCCCGGCAGAATGACAATCTGGTACCATAGCTTTTGGTAACGGGGGATTAAAAGGATTGGAATTATTTTATAGATATTTTTAGGAGGGGGGAGAAGGGTTAGAAAAATGTTTAGAATTAATGATTAATTCTCTAAGAATTCTTGTGTAAGGGTGAATAGATATGATTTATAGCTCCACGGCACACAATCACTTGGCGGGGTGTGACGTCACTGCACGCATCACGGTGATTGGTTTTCTCGCGGAACTCCGTGACGTCATCTGCTTAAACATGAAAACATTGTGCTATTTATAGCGCAGTGACCGTAGAAAAGAACAATTTACCAATTTTATTATTTGCAGTTGGGGGGGGGGGGGGAGAGAAGATCCCTTTTTTAACCATACCAAAAACCACACCAGCTTGCCCAATGCTGATTTCCCCTATTTCAACCTTGACCTTTGATCATATCTCATCTTACTTGGGAAATGTTAGGGAATGCCTCGAAACTAGATCAAAGGTCACAGTGTAGCCCTGAATGACGAATGTGCCAAAATTGCAATTCAACGATACCTCAACCAAGTCTGTACGTCAACCATGTAAAAAGTTATGAATTTTTACAAAATTAATTTAGCATCAAAATAATTTACATGACATATATAGAAAAATATAAATAAAACTTGTGACCACAAAATGTAGCAAAGCTGATAATTTTTAAATTATCTTTGTTATTTTCAATAATACAACACACAAACTATACATATTTTTTTTGTGAAGACAAGACACAACTGTTGATCCCATTTCTGTATATTTCAGAAGCATGCACAACTAATTAATATTGAAAAATGGCAGCTAATTAGCATATTTAAAATTAAAAAAAGAATTATATACTAATTAAATATATTTAAATACCACATAATATATATATTTTTGTGTTTGCAAAGACAAGATGGATCTGTTGATAACATTTCTGTAATTTTTAGATGCAAGCAGAACTAATTAATATTCAAAATGGCACTTTATTAGCATAATTAAAATGGAAATAATTTATATAACTATTGAATATAATAAAATACCACATAAACTATATTTTTGTGTGCGCACAGACAAGACACATCTGTTTATTACATTGTGCTAATTTTCTGAAGAAATTGGGGTTATTAATTATTCAAAATGGCGGCTAATTTGCATAATTAACATTGAATTTAGTGTAATTATTAAATATTTCAATTATTTACGAGAAAAATTATCCTATATACTATACATTTTTGTGTTCTGGAAAACTAGACGAATCTGTGGATTACACAGCCATAATTTATAAATACAACCAAAGCTAATTAATATTCATAATGGCTAATTTACATAATTAAAATTGATTTTAATATAGAATTGTTAACCCCTTAGCTGCGGAGGTATTCTTAAGGATGCAATGAAATGCCACTGCTATTTTGCGGAGATCCTCCTCTTCTTAGCTTCTCAGGGAAAACATTTATTTCTAATTTTGTCAGAAAATTTGATTATAAAAAACTGTTATTTCTTACTTCCAGTACACAAGAGCTTCAAGTCTACTTTCTTGGGAAGGTGTGCGACACCAGTTCTCTGTCCCAGAAAATGTCAAGTTATCTCTGTGTACCTCTGAGTTCATGCGTGACATCAAATGTCATCTGAGTGTTAAACGTGAGTTTTACTGTGACTTCAGTGTCTGTGTGCCTCTGAGTTCATGCATGACATCAAATGTCATCTGTTAAATGTGAGTTTTACCATGACTTCAGTCTCTGTGTTCCTCTGAGTTCATGCGTGACATCAAATATCATCTGTTAAATTTGAGTTTTACCGTGACTTCAGTCTCTGTGTGCCTCTGAGTTCATGCGTGACATCAAATATCATCTGTTAAACGTGAGTTTTACTGTGACTTCGGCTATGAACTAAAAATATATTTGCTTCTCATCTATTCCTGAGTTAACTCTAAAATAACTGCTAGATAGGTATGAAGTGGTGTCCTCCTGTCTCCAGATGTGGAAAGTGGTAATCTAATACTGTCGTCCTGCTAACATTCCTCCCCTACAGTGTTGTATGGCATGAGATTATTGATGTTTGTAACTGTAAGCTAGTATTAATTATGTTTCTATAACCGCTTACTTCTAATTATTTTTTATGTCTGCGAGTCCCCTTCAGAGTAGAATACTGCAGTTTACTAGTATACAAAGACTTGGCACTGCATCCAAGTGTCACATTGAGTCGAACAATCTTCTAGAACTAGAAAACTCAGGACACATTGAGTCAAACAATCTTCTGGAACTTGAATTCTCTGAAAACATTAAGTCGAACAATCTTCTGGAGCTTGAATACTCTGGACACATTGAGTCAAACAATCTTCTATAACTTGAAAACTCTGTACACATTTATTTTAATTTAATACAAATTTTGTATGCACATTTTTTCAGATGAAGGTCCACCTGATATACAATTTAACCACCAAGGTTATCTTATCCGTGCCAGGGAAAATGAAGCAGAACAATTAGCGGTGAACATAGATATTCAAAAGTAAGAGTTAGAAGTAATTGTGGCTTGGATTATGGTTTGTGTTTGTGATTCATTTGTTTATGATTCAAAACAAACTTCAACTTTGCTTGTTTGTCACTTTGACCTAAAAAGGAAAATGGCAACACTGTGACCTGACATGCATGTTGTAAAAGACAATTAAGGAGAATTCAGGGTAGAATTGACTGTCCCATCCCATAGGTCAAAGCATGGCCGACTCCAGTATAGATCTATCACCAGAACGTAAACTAGACTTCATTCGTTACGTTTTTTTTATTATTTTCATGTTTTTTGTTGGTCACTAGTTATATACTTTGGGTTTAGTGAATAGATAGATGGATTGAGAGTGTGATACAGTTGTCAGTGATTGTTCTATTATCTATCACAGGTCAATATAGATCTCCATGGATTGTTCTAAAAGAAGAGTTTGAAGGTATTAAAACAATGGAGCCACCAGGAACTGAGATCCCATGAGATACAGATTTCCTGATCATTGGTGGAGGAATTGTTGGATCATCGGTTGCTTACTGGCTGAAAAATTATAGTCAAAAGGCATTAAATGTTACAATCATTGAGAGGGATCCTGCAGTAAGTATGCCTTCAGATAATTGAATATGTTTTATATAATTGTTGTGGTATGTTTAGATGCATTTGTAGGATCACTATATATTTGTGTTTATATATATATATATACATATATATAAAAGGGAAGAAATCTGTAGCTATATACATATATATAAAAGGGAAGAAATCTGTAGCTATATACATATATATAAAAGGGAAGAAATCTGTAGCTATATCATCATCATCATCAAGTGCCGTCTCCGCAACGAAGGTTGGCTGCAACGTATCTCCAACATCTCGTGTCTCTTGTCTTGGTGGTACACTCTGCTAGACTGTAACCTGTCCATCGTGTAATGTTACTCTCCCACTTGTATGTCTGCCTACCTCTTGCTCCCTTCCCTTTGACTTTACCCTCAAGTAAGATCTTCAATAAGGTGTCATGTCTTTTAATGTGTCCAAAGTATTTTATTTGCCTGATCTTTATTTCTCTTAAAGGGAAGAAATCTGTATCTCTATATTTTTTTCTGTAACGTATAGGCTTCCTGAATTTAGCATGTCATCATCATCATTTTTAATGCAGAGTGCTGAAATTTAAACATGCCCTTGGCTGCGGCGGATTAACTCATCCAGAATCTTGAAGAGTTCAGAAGATATATAAAAAAGACCAACTATGTTCTGGAAAAAATATGTAATCTAATATATATTTATATTTTATATTTATATCCTGTGTTTTGTTGTGTATATTATTTCACGTAAACATCCAACAGTGATAAAGTGTTAATCGTCATTCAGTAGAACTTCATTACCTGTTTCTCACCTGAGTACTATATATTTAAAGTGATTCTATAGGCAATATAAATACATTCATTTGGTTGCCATACCTTTCTGAATGGCCCTAATACACAGTTGAACCATGTTTGAGCCTAGTACCTTGCCCATCATGGATATATTATCTTACTGTTATTTCTGCATAATAAACACTATTATATTATATTATACAGCATATAGAGACATCAACAGGGTTGGAGAGGAGTTGGGCGCCACCACTTTATACCTTAATCCCATACAAACATTTACAAAGAATAGTCAACGCATATGTAAAACCAAAATCAAGTCAAGCTAAAATTATATTGTTTAGACATGTTTGCAGACATGATTCCTTGTCAAAAACAATATTTCAGGGTACAGTTGGAGGTGAAAGAAGCAGAGGTGAGGGGTGAAAGAAAATCATGGGAAGACAATATTAAAAACTGGATGGGTGAAGAATGTTCCACACTCATCCACATCACTGAGGATAGAAATCACAGGAGGACTCTTTTTGTTGACGCATCGAATGTAGTACCCATACGACCCTTATGAGTTTATGGATGGATGGATGCTTGTGCACTATTGAATTAATGGATGGATGCTTGTGCACTGTTGAATTAATGGAAGGATGCTTGTGCACTGTTGAATTAATGGATGGATGGATGCTTGTGCACTATTGAATTAATGGATGGATGCTTGTGCACTGTTGAATTAATGGATGGATGCTTGTGCACTGTTGAATTAACAGCATGAAGGATATATAACATGGTACAGCAGATCAAAATTGAAGCACAACAGCAAATGCTGAAGTGCCGATGGAAAAATTATTTCTAATTTTGTCAGAAAATTTGATTATAAAAAACTGTTATTTCTTACTTCCAGTACACAAGAGCTTCAAGTCTACTTTCTTGGGAAGGTGTGCGACACCAGTTCTCTGTCCCAGAAAATGTCAAGTTATCTCTGTGTACCTCTGAGTTCATGCGTGACATCAAATGTCATCTGAGTGTTAAACGTGAGTTTTACTGTGACTTCCGTCTCTGTGTGCCTCTGAGTTCATGCGTGACATCAAATGTCATCTGTTAAATGTGAGTTTTACCATGACTTCAGTCTCTGTGTTCCTCTGAGTTCATGCATGACATCAAATGTCATCTGTTAAATGTGAGTTTTACCATGACTTCAGTCTCTGTGTTCCTCTGAGTTCATGCGTGACATCAAATATCATCTGTTAAACGTGAGTTTTACCGTGACTTCAGTCTCTGTGTGCCTCTGAGTTCATGCGTGACATCAAATATCATCTGTTAAACGTGAGTTTTACTGTGACTTCGGCTATGAACTAAAAATATATTTGCTTCTCATCTATTCCTGAGTTAACTCTAAAATAACTGCTAGATAGGTATGAAGTGGTGTCCTCCTGTCTCCAGATGTGGAAAGTGGTAATCTAATACTGTCGTCCTGCTAACATTCCTCCCCTACAGTGTTGTATGGCATGAGATTATTGATGTTTGTAACTGTAAGCTAGTATTAATTATGTTTCTATAACCGCTTACTTCTAATTATTTTTTATGTCTGCGAGTCCCCTTCAGAGTAGAATACTGCAGTTTACTAGTATACAAAGACTTGGCACTGCATCCAAGTGTCACATTGAGTCGAACAATCTTCTAGAACTAGAAAACTCAGGACACATTGAGTCAAACAATCTTCTGGAACTTGAATTCTCTGAAAACATTAAGTCGAACAATCTTCTGGAGCTTGAATACTCTGGACACATTGAGTCAAACAATCTTCTATAACTTGAAAACTCTGTACACATTTATTTTAATTTAATACAAATTTTGTATGCACATTTTTTCAGATGAAGGTCCACCTGATATACAATTTAACCACCAAGGTTATCTTATCCGTGCCAGGGAAAATGAAGCAGAACAATTAGCGGTGAACATAGATATTCAAAAGTAAGAGTTAGAAGTAATTGTGGCTTGGATTATGGTTTGTGTTTGTGATTCATTTGTTTATGATTCAAAACAAACTTCAACTTTGCTTGTTTGTCACTTTGACCTAAAAAGGAAAATGGCAACACTGTGACCTGACATGCATGTTGTAAAAGACAATTAAGGAGAATTCAGGGTAGAATTGACTGTCCCATCCCATAGGTCAAAGCATGGCCGACTCCAGTATAGATCTATCACCAGAACGTAAACTAGACTTCATTCGTTACGTTTTTTTTATTATTTTCATGTTTTTTGTTGGTCACTAGTTATATACTTTGGGTTTAGTGAATAGATAGATGGATTGAGAGTGTGATACAGTTGTCAGTGATTGTTCTATTATCTATCACAGGTCAATATAGATCTCCATGGATTGTTCTAAAAGAAGAGTTTGAAGGTATTAAAACAATGGAGCCACCAGGAACTGAGATCCCATGAGATACAGATTTCCTGATCATTGGTGGAGGAATTGTTGGATCATCGGTTGCTTACTGGCTGAAAAATTATAGTCAAAAGGCATTAAATGTTACAATCATTGAGAGGGATCCTGCAGTAAGTATGCCTTCAGATAATTGAATATGTTTTATATAATTGTTGTGGTATGTTTAGATGCATTTGTAGGATCACTATATATTTGTGTTTATATATATATATATACATATATATAAAAGGGAAGAAATCTGTAGCTATATACATATATATAAAAGGGAAGAAATCTGTAGCTATATACATATATATAAAAGGGAAGAAATCTGTAGCTATATCATCATCATCATCAAGTGCCGTCTCCGCAACGAAGGTTGGCTGCAACGTATCTCCAACATCTCGTGTCTCTTGTCTTGGTGGTACACTCTGCTAGACTGTAACCTGTCCATCGTGTAATGTTACTCTCCCACTTGTATGTCTGCCTACCTCTTGCTCCCTTCCCTTTGACTTTACCCTCAAGTAAGGTCTTCAATAAGGTGTCATGTCTTTTAATGTGTCCAAAGTATTTTATTTGCCTGATCTTTATTTCTCTTAAAGGGAAGAAATCTGTATCTCTATATTTTTTTCTGTAACGTATAGGCTTCCTGAATTTAGCATGTCATCATCATCATTTTTAATGCAGAGTGCTGAAATTTAAACATGCCCTTGGCTGCGGCGGATTAACTCATCCAGAATCTTGAAGAGTTCAGAAGATATATAAAAAAGACCAACTATGTTCTGGAAAAAATATGTAATCTAATATATATTTATATTTTATATTTATATCCTGTGTTTTGTTGTGTATATTATTTCACGTAAACATCCAACAGTGATAAAGTGTTAATCGTCATTCAGTAGAACTTCATTACCTGTTTCTCACCTGAGTACTATATATTTAAAGTGATTCTATAGGCAATATAAATACATTCATTTGGTTGCCATACCTTTCTGAATGGCCCTAATACACAGTTGAACCATGTTTGAGCCTAGTACCTTGCCCATCATGGATATATTATCTTACTGTTATTTCTGCATAATAAACACTATTATATTATATTATACAGCATATAGAGACATCAACAGGGTTGGAGAGGAGTTGGGCGCCACCACTTTATACCTTAATCCCATACAAACATTTACAAAGAATAGTCAACGCATATGTAAAACCAAAATCAAGTCAAGCTAAAATTATATTGTTTAGACATGTTTGCAGACATGATTCCTTGTCAAAAACAATATTTCAGGGTACAGTTGGAGGTGAAAGAAGCAGAGGTGAGGGGTGAAAGAAAATCATGGGAAGACAATATTAAAAACTGGATGGGTGAAGAATGTTCCACACTCATCCACATCACTGAGGATAGAAATCACAGGAGGACTCTTTTTGTTGACGCATCGAATGTAGTACCCATACGACCCTTATGAGTTTATGGATGGATGGATGCTTGTGCACTATTGAATTAATGGATGGATGCTTGTGCACTGTTGAATTAATGGAAGGATGCTTGTGCACTGTTGAATTAATGGATGGATGGATGCTTGTGCACTATTGAATTAATGGATGGATGCTTGTGCACTGTTGAATTAATGGATGGATGCTTGTGCACTGTTGAATTAACAGCATGAAGGATATATAACATGGTACAGCAGATCAAAATTGAAGCACAACAGCAAATGCTGAAGTGCCGATGGAAAAATTATTTCTAATTTTGTCAGAAAATTTGATTATAAAAAACTGTTATTTCTTACTTCCAGTACACAAGAGCTTCAAGTCTACTTTCTTGGGAAGGTGTGCGACACCAGTTCTCTGTCCCAGAAAATGTCAAGTTATCTCTGTGTACCTCTGAGTTCATGCGTGACATCAAATGTCATCTGAGTGTTAAACGTGAGTTTTACTGTGACTTCAGTGTCTGTGTGCCTCTGAGTTCATGCATGACATCAAATGTCATCTGTTAAATGTGAGTTTTACCATGACTTCAGTCTCTGTGTTCCTCTGAGTTCATGCGTGACATCAAATATCATCTGTTAAATTTGAGTTTTACCGTGACTTCAGTCTCTGTGTGCCTCTGAGTTCATGCGTGACATCAAATATCATCTGTTAAACGTGAGTTTTACTGTGACTTCGGCTATGAACTAAAAATATATTTGCTTCTCATCTATTCCTGAGTTAACTCTAAAATAACTGCTAGATAGGTATGAAGTGGTGTCCTCCTGTCTCCAGATGTGGAAAGTGGTAATCTAATACTGTCGTCCTGCTAACATTCCTCCCCTACAGTGTTGTATGGCATGAGATTATTGATGTTTGTAACTGTAAGCTAGTATTAATTATGTTTCTATAACCGCTTACTTCTAATTATTTTTTATGTCTGCGAGTCCCCTTCAGAGTAGAATACTGCAGTTTACTAGTATACAAAGACTTGGCACTGCATCCAAGTGTCACATTGAGTCGAACAATCTTCTAGAACTAGAAAACTCAGGACACATTGAGTCAAACAATCTTCTGGAACTTGAATTCTCTGAAAACATTAAGTCGAACAATCTTCTGGAGCTTGAATACTCTGGACACATTGAGTCAAACAATCTTCTATAACTTGAAAACTCTGTACACATTTATTTTAATTTAATACAAATTTTGTATGCACATTTTTTCAGATGAAGGTCCACCTGATATACAATTTAACCACCAAGGTTATCTTATCCGTGCCAGGGAAAATGAAGCAGAACAATTAGCGGTGAACATAGATATTCAAAAGTAAGAGTTAGAAGTAATTGTGGCTTGGATTATGGTTTGTGTTTGTGATTCATTTGTTTATGATTCAAAACAAACTTCAACTTTGCTTGTTTGTCACTTTGACCTAAAAAGGAAAATGGCAACACTGTGACCTGACATGCATGTTGTAAAAGACAATTAAGGAGAATTCAGGGTAGAATTGACTGTCCCATCCCATAGGTCAAAGCATGGCCGACTCCAGTATAGATCTATCACCAGAACGTAAACTAGACTTCATTCGTTACATTTTTTTTATTATTTTCATGTTTTTTGTTGGTCACTAGTTATATACTTTGGGTTTAGTGAATAGATAGATGGATTGAGAGTGTGATACAGTTGTCAGTGATTGTTCTATTATCTATCACAGGTCAATATAGATCTCCATGGATTGTTCTAAAAGAAGAGTTTGAAGGTATTAAAACAATGGAGCCACCAGGAACTGAGATCCCATGAGATACAGATTTCCTGATCATTGGTGGAGGAATTGTTGGATCATCGGTTGCTTACTGGCTGAAAAATTATAGTCAAAAGGCATTAAATGTTACAATCATTGAGAGGGATCCTGCAGTAAGTATGCCTTCAGATAATTGAATATGTTTTATATAATTGTTGTGGTATGTTTAGATGCATTTGTAGGATCACTATATATTTGTGTTTATATATATATATATACATATATATAAAAGGGAAGAAATCTGTAGCTATATACATATATATAAAAGGGAAGAAATCTGTAGCTATATACATATATATAAAAGGGAAGAAATCTGTAGCTATATCATCATCATCATCAAGTGCCGTCTCCGCAACGAAGGTTGGCTGCAACGTATCTCCAACATCTCGTGTCTCTTGTCTTGGTGGTACACTCTGCTAGACTGTAACCTGTCCATCGTGTAATGTTACTCTCCCACTTGTATGTCTGCCTACCTCTTGCTCCCTTCCCTTTGACTTTACCCTCAAGTAAGGTCTTCAATAAGGTGTCATGTCTTTTAATGTGTCCAAAGTATTTTATTTGCCTGATCTTTATTTCTCTTAAAGGGAAGAAATCTGTATCTCTATATTTTTTTCTGTAACGTATAGGCTTCCTGAATTTAGCATGTCATCATCATCATTTTTAATGCAGAGTGCTGAAATTTAAACATGCCCTTGGCTGCGGCGGATTAACTCATCCAGAATCTTGAAGAGTTCAGAAGATATATAAAAAAGACCAACTATGTTCTGGAAAAAATATGTAATCTAATATATATTTATATTTTATATTTATATCCTGTGTTTTGTTGTGTATATTATTTCACGTAAACATCCAACAGTGATAAAGTGTTAATCGTCATTCAGTAGAACTTCATTACCTGTTTCTCACATGAGTACTATATATTTAAAGTGATTCTATAGGCAATATAAATACATTCATTTGGTTGCCATACCTTTCTGAATGGCCCTAATACACAGTTGAACCATGTTTGAGCCTAGTACCTTGCCCATCATGGATATATTATCTTACTGTTATTTCTGCATAATAAACACTATTATATTATATTATACAGCATATAGAGACATCAACAGGGTTGGAGAGGAGTTGGGCGCCACCACTTTATACCTTAATCCCATACAAACACTTACAAAGAATAGTCAACGCATATGTAAAACCAAAATCAAGTCAAGCTAAAATTATATTGTTTAGACATGTTTGCAGACATGATTCCTTGTCAAAAACAATATTTCAGGGTACAGTTGGAGGTGAAAGAAGCAGAGGGGAGGGGTGAAAGAAAATCATGGGAAGACAATATTAAAAACTGGATGGGTGAAGAATGTTCCACACTCATCCACATCACTGAGGATAGAAATCACAGGAGGACTCTTTTTGTTGACGCATCGAATGTAGTACCCATACGACCCTTATGAGTTTATGGATGGATGGATGCTTGTGCACTATTGAATTAATGGATGGATGCTTGTGCACTGTTGAATTAATGGAAGGATGCTTGTGCACTGTTGAATTAATGGATGGATGGATGCTTGTGCACTATTGAATTAATGGATGGATGCTTGTGCACTGTTGAATTAATGGATGGATGGATGCTTGTGCACTATTGAATTAATGGATGGATGCTTGTGCACTGTTGAATTAACAGCATGAAGGATATATAACATGGTACAGCAGATCAAAATTGAAGCACAACAGCAAATGCTGAAGTGCCGATGGAAAAATTATTTAAATTTTGTCAGAAAATTTGATTATAAAAAACTGTTATTTCTTACTTCCAGTACACAAGAGCTTCAAGTCTACTTTCTTGGGAAGGTGTGCGACACCAGTTCTCTGTCCCAGAAAATGTCAAGTTATCTCTGTGTACCTCTGAGTTCATGCGTGACATCAAATGTCATCTGAGTGTTAAACGTGAGTTTTACTGTGACTTCAGTGTCTGTGTGCCTCTGAGTTCATGCATGACATCAAATATCATCTGTTAAATGTGAGTTTTACCATGACTTCAGTCTCTGAGTTCATGCGTGACATCAAATATCATCTGTTAAACGTGAGTTTTACTGTGACTTCGGTTATGAACTAAAAATATATTTGTTTCTCATCTATTCCTGAGTTAACTCTAAAATAACTGCTAGATGGGTATGAAGTGGTGTCCTCCTGTCTCCAGATGTGGAAAGTGGTAATATAATACTGTCGTCCTGCTAACATTCCTCCCCTACAGTGTTGTATGGCATGAGATTATTGATGTTTGTACCTGTAAGCTAGTATTAATTATGTTTCTATAACCACTTACTTCTAATTATTTTTTATGTCTGCGAGTCCCCTTCAGAGTAGAATACTGCAGGTTGCTAGTATACAAAGATTTGGAACTGCATCCAAGTGTCACATTGAGTCGAACAATCTTTTAGAACTTGAAAACTCAGGACACATTGAGTCAAACAATCTTCTGGAACTTGAATTCTCTGAAAACATTGAGTTGAACAATATTCTTGAAGTTAAAAACTCTGAAAACATTGAGTCGAACAATCTTCTGGAACTTGAAAACTCTGGAACCTTCTGGAACGTGAAAACTCTGGAACCTTCTGGAACTTGAAAACTCTGGAACCTTCTGGAACTTGAAAACTCTGGACACATTGAGTCGAACAATCTTCTGTAACTTGAATTCTTTGAAAACATTAAGTCGAACAATCTTCTGGAGCTTGAATACTCTGGACACATTGAGTCAAACAATCTTCTATAACTTGAAAACTCTGTACATATTTATTTTAATTTAATACAAATTTTGTATGCACATTTTTTCAGATGAAGGTCCACCTGATATACAATTTAACCACCAAGGTTATCTTATCCGTGCCAGGGAAAATGAAGCAGAACAATTAGCGGTGAACGTAGATATGCAAAAGTAAGAGTTAGAAGTAATTGTGGCTTGGATTATGTTTTGTGTTTGTGATTAATTTGTTTATGATTCAAAACAAACTTCAACTTTGCTTGTTTGTCACTTTGACCTAAAAAGGAAAATGGCAACACTGTGACCTGACATGCATGTTGTAAAAGACAATTAAGGAGAATTCAGGGTAGAATTGACTGTCCCATCCCATAGGTCAAAGCATGGCCGACTCCAGTATAGATCTATCACCAGAACGTAAACTAGATTTCATTCGTTACGTTTTTTTATTATTTTCATGTTTTTTGTTGGTCACTAGTTATATACTTTGGGTTGCATGCCAAAGAGAGACAAGACTGACCAATGAAATTCATGAAAATGATAAATAATTAGCATTTCAGGTCATGTTTACTTTTTGCACACAGGTCTTTACTGCAGGTGGTTTTGGTCATAGTGACCCAAAAGTCATGCTGAATTCAGATGTATAGGCACATCTATCGAAACCAAGCTGTAAACTACGATAGCACATTCCGTTCTCTAGACTATATTACATGGCATTAGATCAAAGAGTTAGAGCTAGTATACAAAGATGTAGATGACAGAAGCACCCTCGGGGGCATGTTTTATATGTATGTATGCATATTTTCAGAGTAGCGAAGTGGTTAGTGCACTGGCTTCGCATATGAGTGATCCTGGGTTCATTCTCCAGTTGACGCAGAAATGTTTTTCAGATCGCAACGGCTCCCGGTCCCCGAGCCTTAATTGGGTCTATCTATTTTTCCTTCCTCTTTTACCCTTTACAGGTGTCGAGGGAGATACAATGTTCTTGTTCTCGCTTTTCTGGCAGCTTCAGAAAATGTAATTTGGTGTTCGTGTAATATCTCTTTGATGTTGTCATCCAGCGTACTCTAGGTCTACCTCTCGCTCTTATTTCTGCTTCTCCTCTCTTCATATATGATTTATAAACTAATGAATCACACAGCATTCTTTCCAGATGACCAAACCATTGTATCTGTTGGTTTTGTATGTATTGCAGAATTGATATGACACCCACTCTTTCTCTTATGACATTATTTCTAATTCTGTGTCTTCTGGTCACCCCTGTGGCCTGGATGATGGAAAACAAACTAATTCTAATAAACCAGCTAGATGATACACCAACATTCTAATCCAGAGCCTGGAAAAAAATTAGCTCACCAGATCTTGCCATGGCAACAGATGACTAGACACATTACAAGAACAGTAGAAAGTCAACTGGGAGGAAGGGACCATGTACCAGTTTCCATGTACAGAACCTTACAAGAGGTCTAAATGAAGAAAAAAGAATCCACACTACAAGACTGTCATCAAAGAAGCGGGGAAATTCCACACAGGTAAAATGGCAGCAAACATTTTAGCTGACTTCTATAAGGAAGAAAGTACAACAACACTTTCTCTGAAGGTATCAAAGACGTAAAAACAGAAATTCAAGAAAACTGAATTCAAATCCCAAGCCATGCATGAAGACACCTTTTACCATCGCAGAACTAAATGGTGCCATAGGAAAACTAAAAACCAAAAAGGCCCCAGAAAAGGATGGCATCACCAATGATTTGATCAGGAACCTAGGGCCAGTGAGCAGAAACAAGCTCCTTACCATCTTCAACCAGTCATGGAGAACTGGCAAAATTCCAGACTTGGCGTGAAGCTGTCATCATCCCATTCGGTAAAAAAACAAAAGAAAAAAAACCCAGCAAGTCAAGCTACCGACCAGTCAGCCTCTTGAGTTGCATAGGAAAAAGCAATGGTATGAGGTCAACTCTAGACTGATAAAATACCTAGAAGGAAACCAAAAGCTCACCAAGAGACACAGTCGGCCTATAGAAAAAAATCTAAGCACTGAAGACCAGCTCATATACCTAGCACAGGAAATTGAAAATGCTTTTCAAAAGAAGGAAAAAGTGCTGGCAACTTTTATGGACTTGAGTAAGGCCTTTGATAAGGTGTGAAAAGATGGAGTCCTCTTCAAGCTTCTCCAAAACAAAATTGAAGGAAGAATGTTTAACTGGGTAAAAGATTTCCTCTGCTACCGCACTGCAAGAGTAAAAGTAGATGGTAAACTAAGCAAACGTGTTTGTACTCCAACAAGGAGGAGTGATCTCTCCTACACTCTTCCTAGTATTCATCAGTGATATTGGAGAGAAACTGTCACATCATATTTCAAAGACCCTTCACGCAGATGACTTTGCTGGAGTGTGGCAGGCAACCTGTCCACTGCAAAAACAATGCAGACCACACTTGACACCCTAAGTGAATGGGCATCTGACTGGGGAGTCCAGATAAACCTCTCCAAAACTGTGAAAAACCATCTTCTCACTTTCAAACCACCAAGAAAAACAAATCTTACCAATAAATGAAAGTGAGTTAGCACTTGAGGAGATTATATCATGGTCAAACTAGACAAGCGACTCACCTGGAAACCACACCTGATAACCACTGAGCAAAAAGCAACCAGGAAACTATCCTTGATGAAGAAACTTGCAGGCACAAGTTGGGGAGAAAATGGAAGTATTTTCCGAAAAGTCTACATCAGTACAGTCAGACCTGTAGTAGAAAGTGGAATAACATCCTGGGCATCAGAATCGAAAACAAATACTGATCACCTATCGAAAGTAAAAAATGCAGGATGTCAAATAATCTCATGAGGGATAAAAACCACTCTAATGCATGCAATGGAAAAACATGTAAACATCCACCCCATTGGATGACCAAGAGTGCTTGTACAAAGGGGAAAAAAATAAAACGCATGCCAAACCATCTAATGCATACGCAAATTTCTAAATCAACCACAAGCAGGCAGAAGAGAACCAACTTCTGTCACATCTCCAACCATCAGGATCGCCCAACATACAAAGAGCAGAGAAACCAGACCTGGCCATAGGATACAGATTTGAGGCAAAAGCTATGGGGCAATCGCTCTGACCTGGAGTAGACAGTGGACTTTGCCCTGACGACAGGACAGGCCTGACAATATAACGTAACCGTAGATGCTGAACGCAGAAGAAAAAGAAAGAACAGAATACTTCCCCCGCGACATCTAACACCATTGGTGAAAAAAGATAATAGATAGACAAAGAAACGTAAGCTCAGCGGAAACAAATGACATAAGAACTATTGAATCATATGGGTGAAAATTTATATAAACAGTTTTATAAAATTTACTTTGTATGTAAATATGCAACTTATAAACACATTCTACTTCTACTTAGTTCCTATATTGCAAAATTCAAAAATAAACATTTAAAAAAATTTACTTTTTCCTTTTTATGCAACATAAACAGTCTTTTTCTACTTATCAGACATATTTTATTCGACATATAAACACATTCTATTGCTACTTAGTTCCTATAGTTCAAAAATCAGAAGTAAATATTTTTATAAAATTTACCTTGTATATAAATATATGACATATAAACAAATTCTTTTTCAACTTAGTTCCTATAGTGCATCATTCAGAAGTAAACATTTTTATATAATATACTTTGTATGTAAATATGTGACATATTAACACATTATTTTTTTCTACTTAGTTCCTATGGTGCAAATGTGAAAAATAAATATTTAAAAAAAATTTACTCTTTTCTTTTTATGCGATATATAAACACATTCTTTTTCTACTTAGTTTCTATAGTGCAAAAATCAGAAGTAAACATTTTTATAAAATATACTTTGTATGTAAATATGTGACATATTAACACATTCTCTTTTCTACTTAGTTCCTATAGTGTAAAATTCAAAAATAAACATTAAAAAAAAATTTACTATTTCGTTGTATGCGACATATAAACACATTCTTTTTCTACTTAGTTCGTATAGTACAAAATTCAAAAATAAACATTTTTTAAACATTTAAAAAAAATGTATTTTGTTCTTTTTATGCGAAATATAAACACATTCTATTTCTACTTAGTTCCTATAGTGCAAAAGTCAAAAATAAACATTTTTAATAATAATGTATTTTTTTTTTATGCAACATATAAACACATTCTTTTTCTACTTAGTTCCTATAGAGCAAAATTCAAAAATAAACATTTTTTAAAAAATGTACTCTTTTCTTTTTATGCAACATATAAACACATTCTTTTTCTACTTAGTTCCTATAGTGAAAAATTAAAAAATAAACATGAACAAAATTTACTTTTTTATATTTATGCGACATAAACACATTCTTTTTCTACTTAGATCCTATAGTGCAAAATTCAAAAATAAACATGAAAAAAAAATTACTTTTTTATATTTATGCAACATAAACACATTCTTTTTCTACTTAGATCCTATAGTACAAAATTCAAAAATAAACATTTTTATATAATTTCCTTTTTTATGCGACATATAAACACATTCTATTTCTACTTAGTTCCTATAGTGCAAAAAACAGAAGTAAATATTTTTATAAAATTGACCTTGTATATAAACATATGACATATAAACACATTCTTTTTCTACTTAATTCCTATAGTGCAAAAATCAGAAGTAAATATTTTTATAAAATTTACCTTGTATATAAATATATGGCATAGAAACACATTCTTTTGCTACTTAGTTCCTATAGTGCACAGATCAGAAGTAAATATTTTTATAAAATTCACCTTGTATATAAATATATGACATATAAACACATTATTTTTCTACTTAGTTCCTATAGTGCAAAATTCAGAAGTAAACATTTTTATAAAATATACTTTGTATGTAAATATGCAACATATAAAACACATCCTTTTTCTACTTAGAAACTACACCTGATAACCACTGAGCAAAAAGCAACCAGGAAACTATCCTTGATGAAGAAACTTGTAGGCACAAGTTGGGGAGAAAATGGAAGTATTTTCCGAAAAGTCTACATCAGTACAGTCAGACCTGTAGTAGAAAGTGGAATAACATCCTGGGCATCAGAATCGAAAACAAATACTGATCACCTATCGAAAGTAAAAAATGCAGGATGTCAAATAATCTCATGAGGGATAAAAACCACTCTAATGCATGCAATGGAAAAACATGTAAACATCCACCCCATTGGATGACCAAGAGTGCTTGTACAAAGGGGAAAAAAATAAAACGCATGCCAAACCATCTAATGCATACGCAAATTTCTAAATCAACCACAAGCAGGCAGAAGAGAACCAACTTCTGTCACATCTCCAACCATCAGGATCGCCCAACATACAAAGAGCAGAGAAACCAGACCTGGCCATAGGATACAGATTTGAGGCAAAAGCTATGGGGCAATCGCTCTGACCTGGAGTAGACAGTGGACTTTGCCCTGACGACAGGACAGGCCTGACAATATAACGTAACCGTAGATGCTGAACGCAGAAGAAAAAGAAAGAACAGAATACTTCCCCCGCGACATCTAACACCATTGGTGAAAAAAGATAATAGATAGACAAAGAAACGTAAGCTCAGCGGAAACAAATGACATAAGAACTATTGAATCATATGGGTGAAAATTTATATAAACAGTTTTATAAAATTTACTTTGTATGTAAATATGCAACTTATAAACACATTCTACTTCTACTTAGTTCCTATATTGCAAAATTCAAAAATAAACATTTAAAATAATTTACTTTTTCCTTTTTATGCAACATAAACAGTCTTTTTCTACTTATCAGACATATTTTATTCGACATATAAACACATTCTATTGCTACTTAGTTCCTATAGTTCAAAAATCAGAAGTAAATATTTTTATAAAATTTACCTTGTATATAAATATATGACATATAAACAAATTCTTTTTCAACTTAGTTCCTATAGTGCATCATTCAGAAGTAAACATTTTTATATAATATACTTTGTATGTAAATATGTGACATATTAACACATTATTTTTTTCTACTTAGTTCCTATGGTGCAAATGTGAAAAATAAATATTTTAAAAAAATTTACTCTTTTCTTTTTATGCGATATATAAAAACATTCTTTTTCTACTTAGTTTCTATAGTGCAAAAATCAGAAGTAAACATTTTTATAAAATATACTTTGTATGTAAATATGTGACATATTAACACATTCTCTTTTCTACTTAGTTCCTATAGTGTAAAATTCACAAATAAACATTTAAAAAAAATTTACTCTTTTCGTTTTATGCGACATATAAACACATTCTTTTTCTACTTAGTTCCTATAGTGCAAAATTCAAAATAAACATTTTAAAAATAATGTATTTTTTTTTATGCAACATATAAACACATTCTTTTTCTACTTAGTTCCTATAGTGCAAAATTAAAAATTAAAAATTTTTTTAAAAATGAACTCTTTTCTTTTTACGCAACATATAAACACATTCTTTTTCTACTTAGTTCCTATAGAGCAAAATTCAAAAATAAACATTTTTTAAAAAATGTACTCTTTTCTTTTTATGCAACATAAACAGTCTTTTTCTACTTATCAGACATATTTTATTCGACATATAAACACATTCTATTGCTACTTAGTTCCTATAGTTCAAAAATCAGAAGTAAATATTTTTATAAAATTTACCTTGTATATAAATATATGACATATAAACAAATTCTTTTTCAACTTAGTTCCTATAGTGCATCATTCAGAAGTAAACATTTTTATATAATATACTTTGTATGTAAATATGTGACATATTAACACATTATTTTTTTCTACTTAGTTCCTATGGTGCAAATGTGAAAAATAAATATTTAAAAAAAATTTACTCTTTTCTTTTTATGCGATATATAAACACATTCTTTTTCTACTTAGTTTCTATAGTGCAAAAATCAGAAGTAAACATTTTTATAAAATATACTTTGTATGTAAATATGTGACATATTAACACATTCTCTTTTCTACTTAGTTCCTATAGTGTAAAATTCAAAAATAAACATTAAAAAAAAATTTACTATTTCGTTGTATGCGACATATAAACACATTCTTTTTCTACTTAGTTCGTATAGTACAAAATTCAAAAATAAACATTTTTTAAACATTTAAAAAAAATGTATTTTGTTCTTTTTATGCGAAATATAAACACATTCTATTTCTACTTAGTTCCTATAGTGCAAAAGTCAAAAATAAACATTTTTAATAATAATGTATTTTTTTTTTATGCAACATATAAACACATTCTTTTTCTACTTAGTTCCTATAGAGCAAAATTCAAAAATAAACATTTTTTAAAAAATGTACTCTTTTCTTTTTATGCAACATATAAACACATTCTTTTTCTACTTAGTTCCTATAGTGAAAAATTAAAAAATAAACATGAACAAAATTTACTTTTTTATATTTATGCGACATAAACACATTCTTTTTCTACTTAGATCCTATAGTGCAAAATTCAAAAATAAACATGAAAAAAAAATTACTTTTTTATATTTATGCAACATAAACACATTCTTTTTCTACTTAGATCCTATAGTACAAAATTCAAAAATAAACATTTTTATATAATTTCCTTTTTTATGCGACATATAAACACATTCTATTTCTACTTAGTTCCTATAGTGCAAAAAACAGAAGTAAATATTTTTATAAAATTGACCTTGTATATAAACATATGACATATAAACACATTCTTTTTCTACTTAATTCCTATAGTGCAAAAATCAGAAGTAAATATTTTTATAAAATTTACCTTGTATATAAATATATGGCATAGAAACACATTCTTTTGCTACTTAGTTCCTATAGTGCACAGATCAGAAGTAAATATTTTTATAAAATTCACCTTGTATATAAATATATGACATATAAACACATTATTTTTCTACTTAGTTCCTATAGTGCAAAATTCAGAAGTAAACATTTTTATAAAATATACTTTGTATGTAAATATGCAACATATAAAACACATCCTTTTTCTACTTAGAAACTACACCTGATAACCACTGAGCAAAAAGCAACCAGGAAACTATCCTTGATGAAGAAACTTGTAGGCACAAGTTGGGGAGAAAATGGAAGTATTTTCCGAAAAGTCTACATCAGTACAGTCAGACCTGTAGTAGAAAGTGGAATAACATCCTGGGCATCAGAATCGAAAACAAATACTGATCACCTATCGAAAGTAAAAAATGCAGGATGTCAAATAATCTCATGAGGGATAAAAACCACTCTAATGCATGCAATGGAAAAACATGTAAACATCCACCCCATTGGATGACCAAGAGTGCTTGTACAAAGGGGAAAAAAATAAAACGCATGCCAAACCATCTAATGCATACGCAAATTTCTAAATCAACCACAAGCAGGCAGAAGAGAACCAACTTCTGTCACATCTCCAACCATCAGGATCGCCCAACATACAAAGAGCAGAGAAACCAGACCTGGCCATAGGATACAGATTTGAGGCAAAAGCTATGGGGCAATCGCTCTGACCTGGAGTAGACAGTGGACTTTGCCCTGACGACAGGACAGGCCTGACAATATAACGTAACCGTAGATGCTGAACGCAGAAGAAAAAGAAAGAACAGAATACTTCCCCCGCGACATCTAACACCATTGGTGAAAAAAGATAATAGATAGACAAAGAAACGTAAGCTCAGCGGAAACAAATGACATAAGAACTATTGAATCATATGGGTGAAAATTTATATAAACAGTTTTATAAAATTTACTTTGTATGTAAATATGCAACTTATAAACACATTCTACTTCTACTTAGTTCCTATATTGCAAAATTCAAAAATAAACATTTAAAATAATTTACTTTTTCCTTTTTATGCAACATAAACAGTCTTTTTCTACTTATCAGACATATTTTATTCGACATATAAACACATTCTATTGCTACTTAGTTCCTATAGTTCAAAAATCAGAAGTAAATATTTTTATAAAATTTACCTTGTATATAAATATATGACATATAAACAAATTCTTTTTCAACTTAGTTCCTATAGTGCATCATTCAGAAGTAAACATTTTTATATAATATACTTTGTATGTAAATATGTGACATATTAACACATTATTTTTTTCTACTTAGTTCCTATGGTGCAAATGTGAAAAATAAATATTTTAAAAAAATTTACTCTTTTCTTTTTATGCGATATATAAAAACATTCTTTTTCTACTTAGTTTCTATAGTGCAAAAATCAGAAGTAAACATTTTTATAAAATATACTTTGTATGTAAATATGTGACATATTAACACATTCTCTTTTCTACTTAGTTCCTATAGTGTAAAATTCACAAATAAACATTTAAAAAAAATTTACTCTTTTCGTTTTATGCGACATATAAACACATTCTTTTTCTACTTAGTTCCTATAGTGCAAAATTCAAAATAAACATTTTAAAAATAATGTATTTTTTTTTATGCAACATATAAACACATTCTTTTTCTACTTAGTTCCTATAGTGCAAAATTAAAAATTAAAAATTTTTTTAAAAATGAACTCTTTTCTTTTTACGCAACATATAAACACATTCTTTTTCTACTTAGTTCCTATAGAGCAAAATTCAAAAATAAACATTTTTTAAAAAATGTACTCTTTTCTTTTTATGCAACATATAAACACATTCTTTTTCTACTTAGTTCCTATAGTGAAAAATTAAAAAATAAACATGAACAAAATTTACTTTTTTATATTTATGCGACATAAACACATTCTTTTTCTACTTAGATCCTATAGTGCAAAATTCAAAAATAAACATGAAAAAAAAATTACTTTTTTATATTTATGCAACATAAACACATTCTTTTTCTACTTAGATCCTATAGTACAAAATTCAAAAATAAACATTTTTATAAAATTTCCTTTTTTATGCGACATATAAACACATTCTATTTCTACTTAGTTCCTATAGTGCAAAAACAGAAGTAAATATTTTTATAAAATTGACCTTGTATATAAACATATGACATATAAACACATTCTTTTTCTACTTAATTCCTATAGTGCAAAAATCAGAAGTAAATATTTTTATAAAATTTACCTTGTATATAAATATATGGCATAGAAACACATTCTTTTGCTACTTAGTTCCTATAGTGCACAGATCAGAAGTAAATATTTTTATAAAATTCACCTTGTATATAAATATATGACATATAAACACATTATTTTTCTACTTAGTTCCTATAGTGCAAAATTCAGAAGTAAACATTTTTATAAAATATACTTTGTATGTAAATATGCGACATATAAAACACATCCTTTTTCTACTTAGAAACTACACCTGATAACCACTGAGCAAAAAGCAACCAGGAAACTATCCTTGATAAAGAAACTTGTAGGCACAAGTTGGGGAGAAAATGGAAGTATTTTCCGAAAAGTCTACATCAGTACAGTCAGACCTGTAGTAGAAAGTGGAATAACATCCTGGGCATCAGAATCGAAAACAAATACTGATCACCTATCGAAAGTAAAAAATGCAGGATGTCAAATAATCTCATGAGGGATAAAAACCACTCTAATGCATGCAATTGAAAAACATGTAAACATCCATCCCATTGAATGACCAAGAGTGCTTGTACAAAGGGGAAAAAAATAAAACGCATGCCAAACCATCTAATGCATACGCAAATTTCTAAATCAACCACAAGCAGGCAGAAGAGAACCAACTTCTGTCACATCTCCAACCATCAGGATCGCCCAACATACAAAGAGCAGAGAAACCAGACCTGGCCATAGGATACAGATTTGAGGCAAAAGCTATGGGGCAATCGCTCTGACCTGGAGTAGACAGTGGACTTTGCCCTGACGACAGGACAGGCCTGACAATATAACGTAACCGTAGATGCTGAACGCAGAAGAAAAAGAAAGAACAGAATACTTCCCCCGCGACATCTAACACCATTGGTGAAAAAAGATAATAGATAGACAAAGAAACGTAAGCTCAGCGGAAACAAATGACATAAGAACTATTGAATCATATGGGTGAAAATTTATATAAACAGTTTTATAAAATTTACTTTGTATGTAAATATGCAACTTATAAACACATTCTACTTCTACTTAGTTCCTATATTGCAAAATTCAAAAATAAACATTTAAAATAATTTACTTTTTCCTTTTTATGCAACATAAACAGTCTTTTTCTACTTATCAGACATATTTTATTCGACATATAAACACATTCTATTGCTACTTAGTTCCTATAGTTCAAAAATCAGAAGTAAATATTTTTATAAAATTTACCTTGTATATAAATATATGACATATAAACAAATTCTTTTTCAACTTAGTTCCTATAGTGCATCATTCAGAAGTAAACATTTTTATATAATATACTTTGTATGTAAATATGTGACATATTAACACATTATTTTTTTCTACTTAGTTCCTATGGTGCAAATGTGAAAAATAAATATTTAAAAAAAATTTACTCTTTTCTTTTTATGCGATATATAAACACATTCTTTTTCTACTTAGTTTCTATAGTGCAAAAATCAGAAGTAAACATTTTTATAAAATATACTTTGTATGTAAATATGTGACATATTAACACATTCTCCTTTCTACTGTGTTCCTATAGTGTAAAATTCAAAAATAAACATTAAAAAAAAATTTACTATTTCGTTTTATGCGACATATAAACACATTCTTTTTCTACTTAGTTCGTATAGTACAAAATTCAAAAATAAACATTTTTTAAACATTTAAAAAAAATGTATTTTGTTCTTTTTATGCGAAATATAAACACATTCTATTTCTACTTAGTTCCTATAGTGCAAAAGTCAAAAATAAACATTTTTAATAATAATGTATTTTTTTTTTATGCAACATATAAACACATTCTTTTTCTACTTAGTTCCTATAGAGCAAAATTCAAAAATAAACATTTTTTAAAAAATGTACTCTTTTCTTTTTATGCAACATATAAACACATTCTTTTTCTACTTAGTTCCTATAGTGAAAAATTAAAAAATAAACATGAACAAAATTTACTTTTTTATATTTATGCGACATAAACACATTCTTTTTCTACTTAGATCCTATAGTGCAAAATTCAAAAATAAACATGAAAAAAAAATTACTTTTTTATATTTATGCAACATAAACACATTCTTTTTCTACTTAGATCCTATAGTACAAAATTCAAAAATAAACATTTTTATAAAATTTCCTTTTTTATGCGACATATAAACACATTCTATTTCTACTTAGTTCCTATAGTGCAAAAAACAGAAGTAAATATTTTTATAAAATTGACCTTGTATATAAACATATGACATATAAACACATTCTTTTTCTACTTAATTCCTATAGTGCAAAAATCAGAAGTAAATATTTTTATAAAATTTACCTTGTATATAAATATATGGCATAGAAACACATTCTTTTGCTACTTAGTTCCTATAGTGCACAGATCAGAAGTAAATATTTTTATAAAATTCACCTTGTATATAAATATATGACATATAAACACATTATTTTTCTACTTAGTTCCTATAGTGCAAAATTCAGAAGTAAACATTTTTATAAAATATACTTTGTATGTAAATATGCGACATATAAAACACATCCTTTTTCTACTTAGAAACTACACCTGATAACCACTGAGCAAAAAGCAACCAGGAAACTATCCTTGATAAAGAAACTTGTAGGCACAAGTTGGGGAGAAAATTGAAGTATTTTCCGAAAAGTCTACATCAGTACAGTCAGACCTGTAGTAGAAAGTGGAATAACATCCTGGGCATCAGAATCGAAAACAAATACTGATCACCTATCGAAAGTAAAAAATGCAGGATGTCAAATAATCTCATGAGGGATAAAAACCACTCTAATGCATGCAATTGAAAAACATGTAAACATCCATCCCATTGAATGACCAAGAGTGCTTGTACAAAGGGAAAAAAAATAAAACGCATGCCAAACCATCTAATGCATACGCAAATTTCTAAATCAACCACAAGCAGGCAGAAGAGAACCAACTTCTGTCACATCTCCAACCATCAGGATCGCCCAACATACAAAGAGCAGAGAAACCAGACCTGGCCATAGGATACAGATTTGAGGCAAAAGCTATGGGGCAATCGCTCTGACCTGGAGTAGACAGTGGACTTTGCCCTGACGACAGGACAGGCCTGACAATATAACGTAACCGTAGATGCTGAACGCAGAAGAAAAAGAAAGAACAGAATACTTCCCTCGCGACATCTAACACCATTGGTGAAAAAGATAATAGATAGACAAAGAAACGTAAGCTCAGCGGAAACAAATGACATAAGAACTATTGAATCATATGGGTGAAAATTTATATAAACAGTTTTATAAAATTTACTTTGTATGTAAATATGCAACTTATAAACACATTCTACTTCTACTTAGTTCCTATATTGCAAAATTCAAAAATAAACATTTTAAAAAATTTACTTTTTCCTTTTTATGCAACATAAACAGTCTTTTTCTACTTAGATCCTATAGTGCAAATTAAAAAAAAATTTTTTTTAAATTTCCTTTTTTATTCGACATATAAACACATTCTATTGCTACTTAGTTCCTATAGTTCAAAAATCAGAAGTAAATATTTTTATAAAATTTACCTTGTATATAAATATATGACATATAAACAAATTCTTTTTCAACTTAGTTCCTATAGTGCATCATTCAGAAGTAAACATTTTTATATAATATACTTTGTATGTAAATATGTGACATATTAACACATTATTTTTTTCTACTTAGTTCCTATGGTGCAAATGTGAAAAATAAATATTTAAAAAAAATTTACTCTTTTCTTTTTATGCGATATATAAACACATTCTTTTTCTACTTAGTTTCTATAGTGCAAAAATCAGAAGTAAACATTTTTATAAAATATACTTTGTATGTAAATATGTGACATATTAACACATTCTCCTTTCTACTGTGTTCCTATAGTGTAAAATTCAAAAATAAACATTAAAAAAAAATTTACTATTTCGTTTTATGCGACATATAAACACATTCTTTTTCTACTTAGTTCGTATAGTACAAAATTCAAAAATAAACATTTTTTAAACATTTAAAAAAAATGTATTTTGTTCTTTTTATGCGAAATATAAACACATTCTATTTCTACTTAGTTCCTATAGTGCAAAAGTCAAAAATAAACAATTTTAATAATAATGTATTTTTTTTTTATGCAACATATAAACACATTCTTTTTCTACTTAGTTCCTATAGAGCAAAATTCAAAAATAAACATTTTTTAAAAAATGTACTCTTTTCTTTTTATGCAACATATAAACACATTCTTTTTCTACTTAGTTCCTATAGTGAAAAATTAAAAAATAAACATGAACAAAATTTACTTTTTTATATTTATGCGACATAAACACATTCTTTTTCTACTTAGATCCTATAGTGCAAAATTCAAAAATAAACATGAAAAAAAAATTACTTTTTTATATTTATGCAACATAAACACATTCTTTTTCTACTTAGATCCTATAGTACAAAATTCAAAAATAAACATTTTTATAAAATTTCCTTTTTTATGCGACATATAAACACATTCTATTTCTACTTAGTTCCTATAGTGCAAAAAACAGAAGTAAATATTTTTATAAAATTGACCTTGTATATAAACATATGACATATAAACACATTCTTTTTCTACTTAATTCCTATAGTGCAAAAATCAGAAGTAAATATTTTTATAAAATTTACCTTGTATATAAATATATGGCATAGAAACACATTCTTTTGCTACTTAGTTCCTATAGTGCACAGATCAGAAGTAAATATTTTTATAAAATTCACCTTGTATATAAATATATGACATATAAACACATTATTTTTCTACTTAGTTCCTATAGTGCAAAATTCAGAAGTAAACATTTTTATAAAATATACTTTGTATGTAAATATGCGACATATAAAACACATCCTTTTTCTACTTAGAAACTACACCTGATAACCACTGAGCAAAAAGCAACCAGGAAACTATCCTTGATAAAGAAACTTGTAGGCACAAGTTGGGGAGAAAATGGAAGTATTTTCCGAAAAGTCTACATCAGTACAGTCAGACCTGTAGTAGAAAGTGGAATAACATCCTGGGCATCAGAATCGAAAACAAATACTGATCACCTATCGAAAGTAAAAAATGCAGGATGTCAAATAATCTCATGAGGGATAAAAACCACTCTAATGCATGCAATTGAAAAACATGTAAACATCCATCCCATTGGATGACCAAGAGTGCTTGTACAAAGGGAAAAAAAATAAAACGCATGCCAAACCATCTAATGCATACGCAAATTTCTAAATCAACCACAAGCAGGCAGAAGAGAACCAACTTCTGTCACATCTCCAACCATCAGGATCGCCCAACATACAAAGAGCAGAGAAACCAGACCTGGCCATAGGATACAGATTTGAGGCAAAAGCTATGGGGCAATCGCTCTGACCTGGAGTAGACAGTGGACTTTGCCCTGACGACAGGACAGGCCTGACAATATAACGTAACCGTAGATGCTGAACGCAGAAGAAAAAGAAAGAACAGAATACTTCCCTCGCGACATCTAACACCATTGGTGAAAAAGATAATAGATAGACAAAGAAACGTAAGCTCAGCGGAAACAAATGACATAAGAACTATTGAATCATATGGGTGAAAATTTATATAAACAGTTTTATAAAATTTACTTTGTATGTAAATATGCAACTTATAAACACATTCTACTTCTACTTAGTTCCTATATTGCAAAATTCAAAAATAAACATTTTAAAAAATTTACTTTTTCCTTTTTATGCAACATAAACAGTCTTTTTCTACTTAGATCCTATAGTGCAAATTAAAAAAAAAAATTTTTTAAATTTCCTTTTTTATTCGACATATAAACACATTCTATTGCTACTTAGTTCCTATAGTTCAAAAATCAGAAGTAAATATTTTTATAAAATTTACCTTGTATATAAATATATGACTATAAACACATTATTTTTCTACTTAGTTCCTATAGTGCAAACATCAGAAGTAAATATTTTTCAAAATTTACCTTGTATATAAATATATGACATATAAACAAATTCTTTTTCTACTTACTTCCTATAGTGCAAAAATCATAAGTAAACATTTTTATAAAATATACTTTGTATGTAAATATGCGCCATATTAACACATTCGTATAAACATTTAAAAAAATTTTCTTTTTATGCGACATATAAACACATTCTATTTCTACTTAATTCCTATAGTGCAAAAATCAGAAGTAAATATTCTTATAAAATTTACCTTGTATATAAATATATGACATATAAACACATTATTTTTCTACTTAGTTCCTATAGTGCAAAATTCAGAAGTAAACATTTTTATAAAATATACTTTGTATGTAAATATGCGACATATATAACACATTCTTTTTCTACTTAGTTCATATAGTGCAAAATTGAAAAATAAAATTTTTAAAAAAATTACCTTTTTTATATGACCTATAAACACATTCTATTTCTACTTAGATCCTATAGTGCAAAATTCAAAAATAAAAATTGTAAAAAAATGGGTTTTTTTCTTTGTATGCGACATATAAACACATTCTATTTCTACTTAGTTCCTATAGTGCAAAAATCAGAAGTTAATATTTTTATAAAATTTACGTTGTATATAAATATATGACATATAAAAACATTCTTTTTTGTACTTAGTTCCCATAGTGCAAAATTCAGAAGTAAACCTTTTTATAAAATATACTATGTATGTAAATATGCGACATATTAACACATTATTTTTTCTACTTAGTTCCTATAGTGCAAAATTCAAAAATAAACATTTAAAAAAAATTTTTTCTTTTTATGTGACATAAACACATTCTTTTTCTACTTTGATCCTATATTTCAAAATACAAAAAATAAACATTAAAAAAAACTTTACTTTTTTCTTTTTATGCGACATATAAGCACATTCTATTTCTACTTAGTTCCTATAATGCAAAAATCAGAAGTAAATATTATTATATTATTTGCCTTGTATATAAATATATTACATATAAACTCTTCCTCACTTTAATCAAAATCCCCAGTGCAAGTCATTTTCACAAGTACTTTCTGCAGATTGTACGCAAATGTTTGGCATAGAAATGGCATTAACCTTCAGACTAAGCTGAAAGTTTACAGAGCAGTGGTACTTCCAGTGCTGCTATACGCTAGTGAAACATGGACTGTGTATAGACGTCATGTGAAAAAACTCAATCATTTTCATACAAATTGTCTCAGAAAAGTTATGAACATCAGATGGCAAGACAAGATTCCAGATACCACTGTCCTTGATAGAGCTGGTATCCCAAGCATTGACACGATCTTGATGCAGACACAGATTCGTTGGGCAGGTCATTTGGTGCGTATGCCAGACCATCATCTGCCAAAGATACTTCTCTATGGTGAGCTAGAGAAGGGTATACGATCTCAAGGTGGCCAACGGAAGAGCTACAAGGACTCGTTAAAGGACTCACTGAAAGCCTTTGAAATAGACCACGATACATGGGAAGAACTTGCACAAAATACATCTACATGGCGTTCTAAAATAAAAAAGAGCGCATCATCTTGTGAAAAGAAGAGAAATGCAGCAGCTCAACAGCGGAGAGCAGCTAGAACGTCACGGATAGACCAAGATCCGTCTACAGTCGTTATTCCATGTCCAAACTGTCCAAAGACATTTACAGCTCGAATAGGGCTCATTAGCCATCTACGAACTCATAATCATGGACATAACTAGAATTGAATTTTCAAAAGTGGATGTAACAAATGGTCATCATCACTTGTGATGGACGAACATTACATATAAACACATTCTTTTTCTACTTAGTTCCTATAGTGCAAAATTCAGAAGTAAACATTTTTATAAAATATACTTTGTATGTAAATATGCGACATATTAACACCTTTTTTCCTCCTTAGTTCCTATAGTACAAAATTCAAAAATAAACATTTAAAAAAAATTACTCTTTTTTTTATGCGACATATAAACACATTCTACTTCTACTTAGTTCCTATAGTGCAAAATTCAAAAATAAACATGAAAAAAAATTTACTTTTTTATATTTATGCGACATAAAAACATTCTATTTCTACTTAGTTCCTATAGTGCAAAATTCAAAAATAAACATGAAAAAAATTTACTTTTTTATATTTATGCGACATAAACACATTCTATTTCTACTTAGATCATATAGTGCAAAAATCAGAAGTTAATATTTTTATAAAATTTACCTTGAATATAAATATATGGCATATAAACACATTCTTTTGCTACTTAGTTCCTATAGTGCACAGATCAGAAGTAAATATTTTTATAAAATTTACCTTGTATATAAATATATGGCATATAAACACATCCTTTTTCTACTTGGAAACTACACCTGATAACCACTGAGCAAAAAGCAACCAGGAAACTATCCTTGATGAAGAAACTTGCAGGCACAAGTTGGGGAGAAAATGGAAGTATTTTCCGAAAAGTCTACATCAGTACAGTCAGACCTGTAGTAGAAAGTGGAATAACATCCTGGGCATCAGAATCGAAAACAAATACTGATCACCTATCGAAAGTAAAAAATGCAGGATGTCAAATAATCTCATGAGGGATAAAAACCACTCTAATGCATGCAATGGAAAAACATGTAAACATCCACCCCATTGGATGACAGAAAAAAGGAAAGAGTGCTTGTACAAAGGGGAAAAAAATAAAACGCATGCCAAACCATCTAATGCATACGCACATTTCTAAATCAACCACAAGCAGGCAGAAGAGAACCAACTTCTGTCACATCTCCAACCATCAGGATCGCCCAACATACAAAAAGCAGAGAAACCAGACCTGGCCATAGGATACAGATTTGAGGCAAAAGCTATGGGGCAATCGCTGTGACCTGGAGTAGACAGTGGACTTTGCCCTGACGACAGGACAGGCCTGACAATATAACGTAACCGTAGATGCTGAACGCAGAAGAAAAAGAAAGAACAGAATACTTCCCCCGCGACATCTAACACCATTGGTGAAAAAAGATAATAGATAGACAAAGAAACGTAAGCTCAGCGGAAACAAATGACATAAGAACTATTGAATCATATGGGTGAAAATTTATATAAACAGTTTTATAAAATTTACTTTGTATGTAAATATGCAACTTATAAACACATTCTACTTCTACTTAGTTCCTATATTGCAAAATTCAAAAATAAACATTTAAAATAATTTACTTTTTCCTTTTTATGCAACATAAACAGTCTTTTTCTACTTAGATCCTATAGTGCAAAATTCAAAAAAAAAAAATTTTTCAAATTTCCTTTTTTATTCGACATATAAACACATTCTATTGCTACTTAGTTCCTATAGTTCAAAAATCAGAAGTAAATATTTTTATAAAATTTACCTTGTATATAAATATATGACATATAAACACATTCTTTTTCTACTTAGTTCCTATAGTGCAAACATCAGAAGTAAATATTTTTCAAAATTTACCTTGTATATAAATATATGACATATAAACAAATTCTTTTTCTACTTACTTCCTATAGTGCAAAATTCAGAAGTAAACATTTTTATAAAATATACTTTGTATGTAAATATGCGACATATATAACACATTCTTTTTCTACTTAGTTCCTATAGTGCAAAATTCAAAAATAAACATTAAAAAAAAATTAAATTTTTCTTTTTATGTGACATAAACACATTCTTTTTCTACTTTGATCCTATAGTGCAAAAATTCATTAATAAACATTTTAAAAAAAATTCCTTATTTATGTGACATATAAACACATTCTATTTCTACTTAGTTCCTATAGTGCAAAATTCAAACATAAACATTTTTAATAATAATGTATTTTTTTTTATGCAACATATAAACACATTCTTTTTCTACTTAGTTCCTATAGAGCAAAATTCAAAAATAATTATTTTTTAAAAAATGTACTCTTTTCTTTTTATGCAACATATAAACACATTCTTTTTCTACTTAGTTCCTATAGTGAAAAATTAAAAAATAAACATGAAAAAAATTTACTTTTTTATATTTATGCGAGATAAACACATTCTTTTTCTACTTAGATCCTATAGTGCAAAATTCAAAAATAAACATTTAAAAAAATTTACTTTTTCCTTTTTATGCGACATAAACACATTCCATTTCTACTTAGATCCTATAGTGCAAAATTCAAAAAAAATTTTTTTTTTAATTTCCTTTTTTATTCGACATATAAACACATTCTATTGCTACTTAGTTCCTATAGTTCAAAAATCAGAAGTAAATATTTTTATAAAATTTACCTTGTATATAAATATATGACATATAAACACATTATTTTTCTACTTAGTTCCTATAGTGCAAACATCAGAAGTAAATATTTTTCAAAATTTACCTTGTATATAAATATATGACATATAAACAAATTCTTTTTCTACTTACTTCCTATAGTGCAAAAATCAGAAGTAAACATTTTTATAAAATATACTTTGTATGTAAATATGCGCCATATTAACACATTCGTATAAACATTTTAAAAAATTTTCTTTTTATGCGACATATAAACACATTCTATTTCTACTTAATTCCTATAGTGCAAAAATCAGAAGTAAATATTGTTATAAAATTTACCTTGTATATAAATATATGACATATAAACACATTATTTTTCTACTTAGTTCCTATAGTGCAAAATTCAGAAGTAAACATTTTTATAAAATATACTTTGTATGTAAATATGAGACATATATAACACATTCTTTTTCTACTTAGTTCCTATAGTGCAAAATTCAAAAATAAACATTTAAAAAAATATAAATTTTTCTTTTTATGTGACATAAACACATTCTTTTTCTACTTTGATCCTATAGTGCAAAAATTCAAAAATAAACTTTTTTTTAAAAATTCCTTTTTTATGTGACATATACACACATTCTATTTCTACTTAGTTCCTATAGTGCAAAATTCAAAAATAAACATTTTTAATAATAATGTATTTTTTTTATGCAACATATAAACACATTCTTTTTCTACTTAGTTCCTATAGAGCAAAATTCAAAAATAAATATTTTTTAAAAAATGTACTCTTTTCTTTTTATGCAACATATAAACACATTCTTTTTCTACTTAGTTCCTATAGTGAAAAATTCAAAAATAAACATTTTAAAAAATTTACTTTTTCCTTTTTATGCGACATAAACACATTCCATTTCTACTTAGATCCTATAGTGCAAAATTCAAAAAAAAATTTTTTTTAAATTTCCTTTTTTATTCGACATATAAACACATTCTATTGCTACTTAGTTCCTATAGTTCAAAAATCAGAAGTAAATATTTTTATAAAATTTACCTTGTATATAAATATATGACATATAAACACATTCTTTTTCTACTTAGTTCCTATAGTGCAAACATCAGAAGTAAATATTTTTCAAAATTTACCTTGTATATAAATATATGACATATAAACAAATTCTTTTTCTACTTACTTCCTATAGTGCAAAATTCAGAAGTAAACATTTTTATAAAATATACTTTGTATGTAAATATGCGACATATATAACACATTCTTTTTCTACTTAGTTCCTATAGTGCAAAATTCAAAAATAAACATTAAAAAAAAATTAAATTGTTCTTTTTATGTGACATAAACACATTCTTTTTCTACTTTGATCCTATAGTGCAAAAATTCAAAAATAAACATTTAAAAAAAAATTCCTTATTTATGTGACATATAAACACATTCTATTTCTACTTAGTTCCTATAGTGCAAAATTCATAAATAAACATTTTTAATAATAATGTATTTTTTTTTATGCAACATATAAACACATTCTTTTTCTACTTAGTTCCTATAGAGCAAAATTCAAAAATAAATATTTAAAAAAAAATGTACTCTTTTCTTTTTATGCAACATATAAACACATTCTTTTTCTACTTAGTTCCTATAGTGAAAAATTAAAAAATAAACATGAAAAAAATTTACTTTTTTATATTTATGCGAGATAAACACATTCTTTTTCTACTTAGATCCTATAGTGCAAAATTCAAAAATAAACATTTTAAAAAATTTACTTTTTCCTTTTTATGCGACATAAACACATTCCATTTCTACTTAGATCCTATAGTGCAAAATTCAAAAACAAAATTTTTTTAAATTTCCTTTTTTATTCGACATATAAACACATTCTATTGCTACTTAGTTCCTATAGTTCAAAAATCAGAAGTAAATATTTTTATAAAATTTACCTTGTATATAAATATATGACATATAAACACATTCTTTTTCTACTTAGTTCCTATAGTGCAAACATCAGAAGTAAATATTTTTCAAAATTTACCTTGTATATAAATATATGACATATAAACAAATTCTTTTTCTACTTACTTCCTATAGTGCAAAAATCAGAAGTAAACATTTTTATAAAATATACTTTGTATGTAAATATGCGCCATATTAACACATTCGTATAAACATTTTAAAAAATTTTCTTTTTATGCGACATATAAACACATTCTATTTCTACTTAATTTCTATAGTGCAAAAATCAGAAGTAAATATTGTTATAAAATTTACCTTGTATATAAATATATTACATATAAACACATTATTTTTCTACTTAGTTCCTATAGTGCAAAATTCAGAAGTAAACATTTTTATAAAATATACTTTGTATGTAAATATGAGACATATATAACACATTCTTTTTCTACTTAGTTCCTATAGTGCAAAATTCAAAAATAAACATTTAAAAAAAATTAAATTTTTCTTTTTATGTGACATAAACACATTCTTTTTCTACTTTGATCCTATAGTGCAAAAATTCAAAAATAAACATTTTTTTAAAAATTCCTTTTTTATGTGACATATACACACATTCTATTTCTACTTAGTTCCTATAGTGCAAAATTCAAAAATAAACATTTTTAATAATAATGTATTTTTTTTTATGCAACATATAAACACATTCTTTTTCTACTTAGTTCCTATAGAGCAAAATTCAAAAATAAATATTTTTTTAAAAATGTACTCTTTTCTTTTTATGCAACATATAAACACATTCTTTTTCTACTTAGTTCCTATAGTGAAAAATTCAAAAATAAACATTTTAAAAAATTTACTTTTTCCTTTTTATGCGACATAAACACATTCCATTTCTACTTAGATCCTATAGTGCAAAATTCAAAAAAAAAAAAAATTTTTAATTTCCTTTTTTATTCGACATATAAACACATTCTATTGCTACTTAGTTCCTATAGTTCAAAAATCAGAAGTAAATATTTTTATAAAATTTACCTTGTATATAAATATATGACATATAAACACATTCTTTTTCTACTTAGTTCCTATAGTGCAAACATCAGAAGTAAATATTTTTCAAAATTTACCTTGTATATAAATATATGACATATAAACAAATTCTTTTTCTACTTACTTCCTATAGTGCAAAATTCAGAAGTAAACATTTTTATAAAATATACTTTGTATGTAAATATGCGACATATATAACACATTCTTTTTCTACTTAGTTCCTATAGTGCAAAATTCATAAATAAACATTAAAAAAAAATTAAATTGTTCTTTTTATGTGACATAAACACATTCTTTTTCTACTTCATCCTATAGTGCAAAAATTCAAAAATAAACATTTAAAAAAAAATTCCTTATTTATGTGACATATAAACACATTCTATTTCTACTTAGTTCCTATAGTGCAAAATTCATAAATAAACATTTTTAATAATAATGTATTTTTTTTTATGCAACATATAAACACATTCTTTTTCTACTTAGTTCCTATAGAGCAAAATTCAAAAATAAATATTTAAAAAAAAATGTACTCTTTTCTTTTTATGCAACATATAAACACATTCTTTTTCTACTTAGTTCCTATAGTGAAAAATTAAAAAATAAACATGAAAAAAATTTACTTTTTTATATTTATGCGAGATAAACACATTCTTTTTCTACTTAGATCCTATAGTGCAAAATTCAAAAATAAACATTAAAAAAAATTTACTTTTTCCTTTTTATGCGACATAAACACATTCCATTTCTACTTAGATCCTATAGTGCAAAATTCAAAAAATTTTTTTTTTTTAATTTCCTTTTTTATTCGACATATAAACACATTCTATTGCTACTTAGTTCCTATAGTTCAAAAATCAGAAGTAAATATTTTTATAAAATTTACCTTGTATATAAATATATGACATATAAACACATTCTTTTTCTACTTAGTTCCTATAGTGCAAACATCAGAAGTAAATATTTTTCAAAATTTACCTTGTATATAAATATATGACATATAAACAAATTCTTTTTCTACTTACTTCCTATAGTGCAAAAATCAGAAGTAAACATTTTTATAAAATATACTTTGTATGTAAATATGCGCCATATTAACACATTCGTATAAACATTTTTAAAAATTTTCTTTTTATGCGACATATAAACACATTCTATTTCTACTTAATTCCTATAGTGCAAAAATCAGAAGTAAATATTGTTATAAAATTTACCTTGTATATAAATATATGACATATAAACACATTCTTTTTCTACTTAGTTCCTATAGTGCAAACATCAGAAGTAAATATTTTTCAAAATTTACCTTGTATATAAATATATGACATATAAACAAATTCTTTTTCTACTTACTTCCTATAGTGCAAAAATCAGAAGTAAACATTTTTATAAAATATACTTTGTATGTAAATATGCGCCATATTAACACATTCGTATAAACATTTAAAAAAATATTTCTTTTTATGCGACATATAAACACATTCTATATCTACTTAATTCCTATAGTGCAAAAATCAGAAGTAAATATTGTTATAAAATTTACCTTGTATATAAATATATGACATATAAACACATTATTTTTCTACTTAGTTCCTATAGTGCAAAATTCAGAAGTAAACATTTTTATAAAATATACTTTGTATGTAAATATGCGACATATATAACACATTCTTTTTCTACTTAGTTCCTATAGTGCAAAATTCAAAAATAAACATTAAAAAAAATTAAATTTTTCTTTTTATGTGACATAAACACATTCTTTTTCTACTTTGATCCTATAGTGCAAAAATTCAAAAATAAACATTTTTTAAAAAATTCCTTTTTTATGTGACATATAAACACATTCTATTTCTACTTAGTTCCTATAGTGCAAAAATCAAAAATAAACATTTTAATAATAATGTATTTTTTTTTATGCAACATATAAACACATTCTTTTTCTACTTAGTTCCTATAGAGCAAAATTCAAAAATAAATATTTTAAAAAAAATGTACTCTTTTCTTTTTATGCAACATATAAACACATTCTTTTTCTACTTAGTTCCTATAGTGAAAAATTAAAAAATAAACATGAAAAAAATTTACTTTTTTATATTTATGCGACATAAACACATTCTTTTTCTACTTAGATCCTATAGTGCAAAATTCAAAAATAAACATGAAAAAAAAATTAATTTTTTATATTTATGCGACATAAACACATTCCATTTCTACTTAGATCCTATAGTACAAAATTCAAAAATAAACATTTTTATAAAATTTCCTTTTTTATGCGACATATAAACACATTCTATTTCCACTTAGTTCCTATAGTGCAAAAAACAGAAGTAAATATTTTTATAAAATTTACCTTGTATATAAACATATGACATATAAACACATTCTTTTTCTACTTAATTCCTATAGTGCAAAAATCAGAAGTAAATATTTTTATAAAATTTACCTTGTATATAAATATATGGCATAGAAACACATTCTTTTGCTACTTAGTTCCTATAGTGCAAAATTCAGAAGTAAACATTTTTATAAAATATACTTTGTATGTAAATATGCGACATATATAACACATTCTTTTTCTACTTAGTTCCTATAGTGCAAAATTCAAAAATAAACATTAAAAAAAATTAAATTTTTCTTTTTATGTGACATAAACACATTCTTTTTCTACTTTGATCCTATAGTGCAAAAATTCAAAAATAAACATTTTTAAAAAAATTCCTTTTTTATGTGACATATAAACACATTCTATTTCTACTTAGTTCCTATAGTGCAAAAATCAAAAATAAACATTTTTAATAATAATGTATTTTTTTTTATGCAACATATAAACACATTCTTTTTCTACTTAGTTCCTATAGAGCAAAATTCAAAAATAAATATTTTAAAAAAAATGTACTCTTTTCTTTTTATGCAACATATAAACACATTCTTTTTCTACTTAGTTCCTATAGTGAAAAATTAAAAAATAAACATGAAAAATATTTACTTTTTTATATTTATGCGACATAAACACATTCTTTTTCTACTTAGATCCTATAGTGCAAAATTCAAAAATAAACATGAAAAAAAAAATAATTTTTTATATTTATGCGACATAAACACATTCCATTTCTACTTAGATCCTATAGTACAAAATTCAAAAATAAACATTTTTATAAAATTTCCTTTTTTATGCGACATATAAACACATTCTATTTCTACTTAGTTCCTATAGTGCAAAAAACAGAAGTAAATATTTTTATAAAATTTACCTTGTATATAAACATATGACATATAAACACATTCTTTTTCTACTTAATTCCTATAGTGCAAAAATCAGAAGTAAATATTTTTATAAAATTTACCTTGTATATAAATATATGGCATAGAAACACATTCTTTTGCTACTTAGTTCCTATAGTGCACAGATCAGAAGTAAATATTTTTATAAAATATACTTTGTATGTAAATATGCAACATATAAAACACATCCTTTTTCTACTTGGAAACTACACCTGATAACCACTGAGCAAAAAGCAACCAGGAAACTATCCTCGATGAAGAAACTTGCAGGCACAAGTTGGGGAGAAAATGGAAGTATTTTCCGAAAAGTCTACATCAGTACAGTCAGACCTGTAGTAGAAAGTGGAATAACATCCTGGGCATCAGAATCGAAAACAAATACTGATCACCTATCGAAAGTAAAAAATGCAGGATGTCAAATAATCTCATGAGGGATAAAAACCACTCTAATGCATGCAATGGAAAAACATGTAAACATCCACCCCATTGGATGACCAAGAGTGCTTGTACAAAGGGGAAAAAAATAAAACGCATGCCAAACCATCTAATGCATACGCAAATTTCTAAATCAACCACAAGCAGGCAGAAGAGAACCAACTTCTGTCACATCTCCAACCATCAGGATCGCCCAACATACAAAGAGCAGAGAAACCAGACCTGGCCATAGGATACAGATTTGAGGCAAAAGCTATGGGGCAATCGCTCTGACCTGGAGTAGACAGTGGACTTTGCCCTGACGACAGGACAGGCCTGACAATATAACGTAACCGTAGATGCTGAACGCAGAAGAAAAAGAAAGAACAGAATACTTCCCCCGCGACATCTAACACCATTGGTGAAAAAAGATAATAGATAGACAAAGAAACGTAAGCTCAGCGGAAACAAATGACATAAGAACTATTGAATCATATGGGTGAAAATTTATATAAACAGTTTTATAAAATTTCCTTTGTATGTAAATATGCAACTTATAAACACATTCTACTTCTACTTAGTTCCTATATTGCAAAATTCAAAAATAAACATTTAAAAAAATTTACTTTTTCCTTTTTATGCGACATAAACAGTCTTTTTCTACTTAGATCCTATAGTGCAAAATTCAAAAAAGAATTTTTTTTTTAATTTCCTTTTTTATTCGACATATAAACACATTCTATTGCTACTTAGTTCCTATAGTTCAAAAATCAGAAGTAAATATTTTTATAAAATTTACCTTGTATATAAATATATGACATATAAACACATTCTTTTTCTACTTAGTTCCTATAGTGCAAACATCAGAAGTAAATATTTTTCAAAATTTACCTTGTATATAAATATATGACATATAAACAAATTCTTTTTCTACTTACTTCCTATAGTGCAAAAATCAGAAGTAAACATTTTTATAAAATATACTTTGTATGTAAATATGCGCCATATTAACACATTCGTATAAACATTTAAAAAAATTTTCTTTTTATGCGACATATAAACACATTCTATTTCTACTTAATTCCTATAGTGCAAAAATCAGAAGTAAATATTGTTATAAAATTTACCTTGTATATAAATATATTACATATAAACACATTATTTTTCTCCTTAGTTTCTGTAGTGCAAAATTCAAAAATAAACATTTTTAATAATAATGTATTTTTTTTTATGCAACATATAAACACATTCTTTTTCTACTTAGTTCCTATAGAGCAAAATTCAAAAATAAATATTTTTAAAAAAATGTACTCTTTTCTTTTTATGCAACATATAAACACATTCTTTTTCTACTTAGTTCCTATAGTGAAAAATTAAAAAATAAACATGAAAAAAAAATTAATTTTTTATATTTATGCGACATAAACACATTCCATTTCTACTTAGATCCTATAGTACAAAATTCAAAAATAAACATTTTTATAAAATTTCCTTTTTTATGCGACATATAAACACATTCTATTTCCACTTAGTTCCTATAGTGCAAAAAACAGAAGTAAATATTTTTATAAAATTTACCTTGTATATAAACATATGACATATAAACACATTCTTTTTCTACTTAATTCCTATAGTGCAAAAATCAGAAGTAAATATTTTTATAAAATTTACCTTGTATATAAATATATGGCATAGAAACACATTCTTTTGCTACTTAGTTCCTATAGTGCAAAATTCAGAAGTAAACATTTTTATAAAATATACTTTGTATGTAAATATGCGACATATATAACACATTCTTTTTCTACTTAGTTCCTATAGTGCAAAATTCAAAAATAAACATGAAAAAAAAAAAAAATTTTTATATTTATGCGACATAAACACATTCTATTTCTACTTAGATCCTATAGTACAAAATTCAAAAATAAACATTTTTATAAAATTTCCTTTTTTATGCGACATATAAACACATTCTATTTCTACTTAGTTCCTATAGTGCAAAAAACAGAAGTAAATATTTTTATAAAATTTACCTTGTATATAAACATATTACATATAAACACATTCTTTTTCAACTTAATTCCTATAGTGCAAAAATCAGAAGTAAATATTTTTATAAAATTTACCTTGTATATAAATATATGGCATAGAAACACATTCTTTTGCTACTTAGTTCCTATAGTGCACAGATCAGAAGTAAATATTTTTATAAAATATACTTTGTATGTAAATATGCAACATATAAAACACATCCTTTTTCTACTTGGAAACTACACCTGATAACCACTGAGCAAAAAGCAACCAGGAAACTATCCTCGATGAAGAAACTTGCAGGCACAAGTTGGGGAGAAAATGGAAGTATTTTCCGAAAAGTCTACATCAGTACAGTCAGACCTGTAGTAGAAAGTGGAATAACATCCTGGGCATCAGAATCGAAAACAAATACTAATCACCTATCGAAAGTAAAAAATGCAGGATGTCAAATAATCTCATGAGGGATAAAAACCACTCTAATGCATGCAATGGAAAAACATGTAAACATCCACCCCATTGGATGACCAAGAGTGCTTGTACAAAGGGGAAAAAAATAAAACGCATGCCAAACCATCTAATGCATACGCAAATTTCTAAATCAACCACAAGCAGGCAGAAGAGAACCAACTTCTGTCACATCTCCAACCATCAGGATCGCCCAACATACAAAGAGCAGAGAAACCAGACCTGGCCATAGGATACAGATTTGAGGCAAAAGCTATGGGGCAATCGCTGTGACCTGGAGTAGACAGTGGACTTTGCCCTGACGACAGGACAGGCCTGACAATATAACGTAACCGTAGATGCTGAACGCAGAAGAAAAAGAAAGAACAGAATACTTCCCCCGCGACATCTAACACCATTGGTGAAAAAAGATAATAGATAGACAAAGAAACGTAAGCTCAGCGGAAACAAATGACATAAGAACTATTGAATCATATGGGTGAAAATTTATATAAACAGTTTTATAAAATTTCCTTTGTATGTAAATATGCAACTTATAAACACATTCTACTTCTACTTAGTTCCTATATTGCAAAATTCAAAAATAAACATTTAAAAAAATTTACTTTTTCCTTTTTATGCGACATAAACAGTCTTTTTCTACTTAGATCCTATAGTGCAAAATTCAAAAAAGAATTTTTTTTTTAATTTCCTTTTTTATTCGACATATAAACACATTCTATTGCTACTTAGTTCCTATAGTTCAAAAATCAGAAGTAAATATTTTTATAAAATTTACCTTGTATATAAATATATGACATATAAACACATTCTTTTTCTACTTAGTTCCTATAGTGCAAACATCAGAAGTAAATATTTTTCAAAATTTACCTTGTATATAAATATATGACATATAAACAAATTCTTTTTCTACTTACTTCCTATAGTGCAAAAATCAGAAGTAAACATTTTTATAAAATATACTTTGTATGTAAATATGCGCCATATTAACACATTCGTATAAACATTTTAAAAAATTTTCTTTTTATGCGACATATAAACACATTCTATTTCTACTTAATTCCTATAGTGCAAAAATCAGAAGTAAATATTGTTATAAAATGTACCTTGTATATAAATATATGACATATAAACACATTACTTTTCTACTTAGTTCCTATAGTGCAAAATTCAGAAGTAAACATTTTTATAAAATATACTTTGTATGTAAATATGCGACATATATAACACATTCTTTTTCTACTTAGTTCCTATAGTGCAAAATTCAAAAATAAACATTAAAAAAAATTAAATTTTTCTTTTTATGTGACATAAACACATTCTTATTCTACTTTGATCCTATATTTCAAAATACAAAAAATAAACATTTAAAAAAATTTACTTTTTTTTATGCGACATATAAGCACATTCTATTTCTACTTAGTACCTATAATGCACAAATCAGAAGTAAATATTATTATATTATTTGCCTTGTATATAAATATATTACATATAAACACATTATTTTTCTCCTTAGTTTCTGTAGTGCAAAATTCAAAAATAAACATTTTTAATAATAATGTATTTTTTTTTATGCAACATATAAACACATTCTTTTTCTACTTAGTTCCTATAGAGCAAAATTCAAAAATAAATATTTTAAAAAAAATGTACTCTTTTCTTTTTATGCAACATATAAACACATTCTTTTTCTACTTAGTTCCTATAGTGAAAAATTAAAAAATAAACATGAAAAAAAAATTAATTTTTTATATTTATGCGACATAAACACATTCCATTTCTACTTAGATCCTATAGTACAAAATTCAAAAATAAACATTTTTATAAAATTTCCTTTTTTATGCGACATATAAACACATTCTATTTCCACTTAGTTCCTATAGTGCAAAAAACAGAAGTAAATATTTTTATAAAATTTACCTTGTATATAAACATATGACATATAAACACATTCTTTTTCTACTTAATTCCTATAGTGCAAAAATCAGAAGTAAATATTTTTTTTAAATTTACCTTGTATATAAATATATGGCATAGAAACACATTCTTTTGCTACTTAGTTCCTATAGTGCAAAATTCAGAAGTAAACATTTTTATAAAATATACTTTGTATGTAAATATGCGACATATATAACACATTCTTTTTCTACTTAGTTCCTATAGTGCAAAATTCAAAAATAAACATTAAAAAAAATTAAATTTTTCTTTTTATGTGACATAAACACATTCTTTTTCTACTTTGATCCTATAGTGCAAAAATTCAAAAATAAACATTTTAAAAAAAATTCCTTTTTTATGTGACATATAAACACATTCTATTTCTACTTAGTTCCTATAGTGCAAAAATCAAAAATAAACATTTTTAATAATAATGTATTTTTTTTTATGCAACATATAAACACATTCTTTTTCTACTTAGTTCCTATAGAGCAAAATTCAAAAATAAATATTTTTAAAAAAATGTACTCTTTTCTTTTTATGCAACATATAAACACATTCTTTTTCTACTTAGTTCCTATAGTGAAAAATTAAAAAATAAACATGAAAAAAATTTACTTTTTTATATTTATGCGACATAAACACATTCTTTTTCTACTTAGATCCTATAGTGCAAAATTCAAAAATAAACATGAAAAAAAAATTAATTTTTTATATTTATGCGACATAAACACATTCCATTTCTACTTAGATCCTATAGTACAAAATTCAAAAATAAACATTTTTATAAAATTTCCTTTTTTATGCGACATATAAACACATTCTATTTCTACTTAGTTCCTATAGTGCAAAAAACAGAAGTAAATATTTTTATAAAATTTACCTTGTATATAAACATATGACATATAAACACATTCTTTTTCTACTTAATTCCTATAGTGCAAAAATCAGAAGTAAATATTTTTATAAAATTTACCTTGTATATAAATATATGGCATAGAAACACATTCTTTTGCTACTTAGTTCCTATAGTGCACAGATCAGAAGTAAATATTTTTATAAAATATACTTTGTATGTAAATATGCAACATATAAAACACATCCTTTTTCTACTTGGAAACTACACCTGATAACCACTGAGCAAAAAGCAACCAGGAAACTATCCTCGATGAAGAAACTTGCAGGCACAAGTTGGGGAGAAAATGGAAGTATTTTCCGAAAAGTCTACATCAGTACAGTCAGACCTGTAGTAGAAAGTGGAATAACAACCTGGGCATCAGAATCGAAAACAAATACTGATCACCTATCGAAAGTAAAAAATGCAGGATGTCAAATAATCTCATGAGGGATAAAAACCACTCTAATGCATGCAATGGAAAAACATGTAAACATCCACCCCATTGGATGACCAAGAGTGCTTGTACAAAGGGGAAAAAAATAAAACGCATGCCAAACCATCTAATGCATACGCAAATTTCTAAATCAACCACAAGCAGGCAGAAGAGAACCAACTTCTGTCACATCTCCAACCATCAGGATCGCCCAACATACAAAGAGCAGAGAAACCAGACCTGGCCATAAGATACAGATTTGAGGCAAAAGCTATGGGGCAATCGCTGTGACCTGGAGTAGACAGTGGACTTTGCCCTGACGACAGGACAGGCCTGACAATATAACGTAACCGTAGATGCTGAACGCAGAAGAAAAAGAAAGAACAGAATACTTCCCCCGCGACATCTAACACCATTGGTGAAAAAAGATAATAGATAGACAAAGAAACGTAAGCTCAGCGGAAACAAATGACATAAGAACTATTGAATCATATGGGTGAAAATTTATATAAACAGTTTTATAAAATTTACTTTGTATGTAAATATGCAACTTATAAACACATTCTACTTCTACTTAGTTCCTATATTGCAAAATTCAAAAATAAACATTTAAAAAAATTTACTTTTTCCTTTTTATGCGACATAAACAGTCTTTTTCTACTTAGATCCTATAGTGCAAAATTCAAAAAAAAAATTTTTTTAATTTCCTTTTTTATTCGACATATAAACACATTCTATTGCTACTTAGTTCCTATAGTTCAAAAATCAGAAGTAAATATTTTTATAAAATTTACCTTGTATATAAATATATGACATATAAACACATTCTTTTTCTACTTAGTTCCTATAGTGCAAACATCAGAAGTAAATATTTTTCAAAATTTACCTTGTATATAAATATATGACATATAAACAAATTCTTTTTCTACTTACTTCCTATAGTGCAAAAATCAGAAGTAAACATTTTTATAAAATATACTTTGTATGTAAATATGCGCCATATTAACACATTCGTATAAACATTTAAAAAAATTTTCTTTTTATGCGACATATAAACACATTCTATTTCTACTTAATTCCTATAGTGCAAAAATCAGAAGTAAATATTGTTATAAAATTTACCTTGTATATAAATATATGACATATAAACACATTATTTTTCTACTTAGTTCCTATAGTACAAAATTCAGAAGTAAACATTTTTATAAAATATACTTTGTATGTAAATATGCGACATATATAACACATTCTTTTTCTACTTAGTTCCTATAGTGCAAAATTCAAAAATAAACATTAAAAAAAATTAAATTTTTCTTTTTATGTGACATAAACACATTCTTTTTCTACTTTGATCCTATATTTCAAAATACAAAAAATAAACATTTTAAAAAATTTACTTTTTTTTATGCGACATATAAGCACATTCTATTTCTACTTAGTTCCTATAATGCAAAAATCAGAAGTAAATATTATTATATTATTTGCCTTGTATATAAATATATTACATATAAACACATTATTTTTCTCCTTAGTTTCTGTAGTGCAAAATTCAGAAGTAAACATTTTTATAAAATATACTTTGTATGTAAATATGCGACATATATAACACATTCTATTTCTATTTGCAAAATTGAAAAATAAAATATTTAAAAAATTTTCTTTTTTATGCGACATATAAACACATTCTATTTCTACTTAGATCCTATAGTGCAAAATTAAAAAATAAACATGAAAAAAATTTACTTTTTTATTTTTATGCGACATAAACACATTCTTTTTCTACTTAGATCCTATAGTGCAAAGTTAAAAAATTAAAAATTTTATAAAATTTCCTTTTTTCTTTTTATGCAACATATAAACACATTATTTTCCTACTTAGATCCTATAGTGCAAAAATTCAAAAATAAACATTTTAAAAAAAATTCCTTTTTTATGTGGCATATAAACACATTCTATTTCTACTTAGTTCCTATAGTGCAAAATTTAAAAAAAAAACATTTTAAAAATAATGTATTTTTTTTAATGCAATATATAAACACATTCTTTTTCTACTTAGTTCCTATAGTGCAAAATTAAAAAATAAACATGAATAAAATTTACTTTTTTATATTTATGTGACATAAACACATTCTTTTTCTACTTAGATCCTATAATGCAAAGTTAAAAAATTAAAAATTGTATAAAATTTTCTTTTCTTTTTATGCAACATATAAACACATTATTCTCCTACTTAGATCCTATAGTGCAAAAATTCAAAAATAAACATTTTAAAAAAAAATTCTTTTTTTATGTGACATATAAACACATTCTACTTAGTTCCTATAGTGCAAAATTTAAAAAAAAATATTTTTAAAAAAATTCCCTTTTTATGCGACAAATAAACACATTCTATTTCTACTTAGATCCTATAGTGCATAGTTCAAAAATAAACATTTAAAAAAAAATTACTCTTTTCTTTTTATGCGACATATAAATACATTCTTTTTCTACTTAGTTTCTATAGTGCAAAAATCAGAAGTAAACATTTTTATAAAATATACTTTGTATGTAAATATGTGACATATTAACACATTCTCTTTTCTACTTAGTTCCTATAGTGTAAAATTCACAAATAAACATTTAAAAAAAATTTACTCTTTTCGTTTTATGCGACATATAAACACATTCTTTTTCTACTTAGTTCCTATAGTGCAAAATTCAAAATAAACATTTTAAAAATAATGTATTTTTTTTTATGCAACATATAAACACATTCTTTTTCTACTTAGTTCCTATAGTGCAAAATTAAAAATTAAAAATTTTTAAAAAAATGAACTCTTTTCTTTTTACGCAACATATAAACACATTCTTTTTCTACTTAGTTCCTATAGTGCAAAATTAAAAAATAAACATGAAAAAAATTTACTTTTTTATATTTATGCGACATAAACACATTCCTTTTTTACTTAGATCCTATAGTGCAAAGTTAAAAAATTAAAAATTGTATAAAATTTTCTTTTTTCTTTTTATGCAACATATAAGCACATTATTTTCCTACTTAGATCCTATAGTGCAAAAATTCAAAAATAAACATTTTTTTAAAAATTCCCTTTTTATGCGACAAATAAACACATTCTATTTCTACTTAGATCCTATAGTGCATAGTTCAAAAATAAACATTTAGAAAAAAATTACTCTTTTCTTTTTATGCGACATATAAATACATTCTTTTTCTACTTAGTTCCTATAGTGCAAAAATCAGAAGTAAATATTGTTATAAAATTTACCTTGTATATAAATATATGACATATAACCACATTATTTTTCTACTTAGTTCCTATAGTGCAAAATTCAGAAGTAAACATTTTTATAAAATATACTTTGTATGTAAATATGCGACATATATAACACATTCTTTTTCTATTTGCAAAATTGAAAAATAAAATATTTAAAAAATTTTCTTTTTTATGCGACATATAAACACATTCTATTTCTACTTAGATCCTATAGTGCAAAATTAAAAAATAAACATGAAAAAAATTTACTTTTTTATTTTTATGCGACATAAACACATTCTTTTTCTACTTAGATCCTATAGTGCAAAGTTAAAAAATTAAAAATTTTATAAAATTTCCTTTTTTCTTTTTATGCAACATATAAACACATTATTTTCCTACTTAGATCCTATAGTGCAAAAATTCAAAAATAAACATTTTAAAAAAAATTCCTTTTTTATGTGGCATATAAACACATTCTATTTCTACTTAGTTCCTATAGTGCAAAATTTAAAAAAAAAACATTTTAAAAATAATGTATTTTTTTTAATGCAATATATAAACACATTCTTTTTCTACTTAGTTCCTATAGTGCAAAATTAAAATAAAAAAAATAAAAAAATGTACTCTTTTCTTTTTACGCAACATATAAACACATTCTTTTTCTACTTAGTTCCTATAGTGCAAAATTAAAAAATAAACATGAATAAAATTTACTTTTTTATATTTATGTGACATAAACACATTCTTTTTCTACTTAGATCCTATAATGCAAAGTTAAAAAATTAAAAATTGTATAAAATTTTCTTTTCTTTTTATGCAACATATAAACACATTATTCTCCTACTTAGATCCTATAGTGCAAAAATTCAAAAATAAACATTTTAAAAAAAAATTCTTTTTTTATGTGACATATAAACACATTCTACTTAGTTCCTATAGTGCAAAATTTAAAAAAAAATATTTTTAAAAAAATTCCCTTTTTATGCGACAAATAAACACATTCTATTTCTACTTAGATCCTATAGTGCATAGTTCAAAAATAAACATTTAAAAAAAATTACTCTTTTCTTTTTATGCGACATATAAATACATTCTTTTTCTACTTAGTTTCTATAGTGCAAAAATCAGAAGTAAACATTTTTATAAAATATACTTTGTATGTAAATATGTGACATATTAACACATTCTCTTTTCTACTTAGTTCCTATAGTGTAAAATTCACAAATAAACATTTAAAAAAAATTTACTCTTTTCGTTTTATGCGACATATAAACACATTCTTTTTCTACTTAGTTCCTATAGTGCAAAATTCAAAATAAACATTTTAAAAATAATGTATTTTTTTTTATGCAACATATAAACACATTCTTTTTCTACTTAGTTCCTATAGTGCAAAATTAAAAATTAAAAATTTTTTAAAAAATGAACTCTTTTCTTTTTACGCAACATATAAACACATTCTTTTTCTACTTAGTTCCTATAGTGCAAAATTAAAAAATAAACATGAAAAAAATTTACTTTTTTATATTTATGCGACATAAACACATTCCTTTTTTACTTAGATCCTATAGTGCAAAGTTAAAAAATTAAAAATTGTATAAAATTTTCTTTTTTCTTTTTATGCAACATATAAGCACATTATTTTCCTACTTAGATCCTATAGTGCAAAAATTCAAAAATAAACATTTTTTTAAAAATTCCCTTTTTATGCGACAAATAAACACATTCTATTTCTACTTAGATCCTATAGTGCATAGTTCAAAAATAAACATTTAGAAAAAAATTACTCTTTTCTTTTTATGCGACATATAAATACATTCTTTTTCTACTTAGTTCCTATAGTGCAAAAATCAGAAGTAAATATTGTTATAAAATTTACCTTGTATATAAATATATGACATATAACCACATTATTTTTCTACTTAGTTCCTATAGTGCAAAATTCAGAAGTAAACATTTTTATAAAATATACTTTGTATGTAAATATGCGACATATATAACACATTCTTTTTCTATTTGCAAAATTGAAAAATAAAATATTTAAAAAATTTTCTTTTTTATGCGACATATAAACACATTCTATTTCTACTTAGATCCTATAGTGCAAAATTAAAAAATAAACATGAAAAAAATTTACTTTTTTATTTTTATGCGACATAAACACATTCTTTTTCTACTTAGATCCTATAGTGCAAAGTTAAAAAATTAAAAATTTTATAAAATTTCCTTTTTTCTTTTTATGCAACATATAAACACATTATTTTCCTACTTAGATCCTATAGTGCAAAAATTCAAAAATAAACATTTTAAAAAAAATTCCTTTTTTATGTGGCATATAAACACATTCTATTTCTACTTAGTTCCTATAGTGCAAAATTTAAAAAAAAAACATTTTAAAAATAATGTATTTTTTTTAATGCAATATATAAACACATTCTTTTTCTACTTAGTTCCTATAGTGCAAAATTAAAATAAAAAAAAAAAAAAATGTACTCTTTTCTTTTTACGCAACATATAAACACATTCTTTTTCTACTTAGTTCCTATAGTGCAAAATTAAAAAATAAACATGAATAAAATTTACTTTTTTATATTTATGTGACATAAACACATTCTTTTTCTACTTAGATCCTATAATGCAAAGTTAAAAAATTAAAAATTGTATAAAATTTTCTTTTCTTTTTATGCAACATATAAACACATTATTCTCCTACTTAGATCCTATAGTGCAAAAATTCAAAAATAAACATTTTAAAAAAAAATTCTTTTTTTATGTGACATATAAACACATTCTACTTAGTTCCTATAGTGCAAAATTTAAAAAAAAATATTTTTAAAAAAATTCCCTTTTTATGCGACAAATAAACACATTCTATTTCTACTTAGATCCTATAGTGCATAGTTCAAAAATAAACATTTAAAAAAAAATTACTCTTTTCTTTTTATGCGACATATAAATACATTCTTTTTCTACTTAGTTTCTATAGTGCAAAAATCAGAAGTAAACATTTTTATAAAATATACTTTGTATGTAAATATGTGACATATTAACACATTCTCTTTTCTACTTAGTTCCTATAGTGTAAAATTCACAAATAAACATTTAAAAAAAATTTACTCTTTTCGTTTTATGCGACATATAAACACATTCTTTTTCTACTTAGTTCCTATAGTGCAAAATTCAAAATAAACATTTTAAAAATAATGTATTTTTTTTTATGCAACATATAAACACATTCTTTTTCTACTTAGTTCCTATAGTGCAAAATTAAAAATTAAAAATTTTTAAAAAAATGAACTCTTTTCTTTTTACGCAACATATAAACCCATTCTTTTTCTACTTAGTTCCTATAGTGCAAAATTAAAAAATAAACATGAAAAAAATTTACTTTTTTATATTTATGCGACATAAACACATTCCTTTTTTACTTAGATCCTATAGTGCAAAGTTAAAAAATTAAAAATTGTATAAAATTTTCTTTTTTCTTTTTATGCAACATATAAGCACATTATTTTCCTACTTAGATCCTATAGTGCAAAAATTCAAAAATAAACATTTTTTTAAAAATTCCCTTTTTATGCGACAAATAAACACATTCTATTTCTACTTAGATCCTATAGTGCATAGTTCAAAAATAAACATTTAGAAAAAAATTACTCTTTTCTTTTTATGCGACATATAAATACATTCTTTTTCTACTTAGTTCCTATAGTGCAAAAATCAGAAGTAAATATTGTTATAAAATTTACCTTGTATATAAATATATGACATATAACCACATTATTTTTCTACTTAGTTCCTATAGTGCAAAATTCAGAAGTAAACATTTTTATAAAATATACTTTGTATGTAAATATGCGACATATATAACACATTCTTTTTCTATTTGCAAAATTGAAAAATAAAATATTTAAAAAATTTTCTTTTTTATGCGACATATAAACACATTCTATTTCTACTTAGATCCTATAGTGCAAAATTAAAAAATAAACATGAAAAAAATTTACTTTTTTATTTTTATGCGACATAAACACATTCTTTTTCTACTTATTTCGTATAGTGCAAAAATCAGAAGTAAATATTTTTATAAAATTTACCTTGTATATAAATATATGACATATACACACTTTTTTTTTTTCTACTTAGTTCCTATAGTGCAAAAATCAGAAGTAAATATTATTATAAAATTTGCCTTGTATATAAATATATTACATATAAACACATTCTTTTTCTCATTAGTTTCTGTAGTGCAAAATTCAAAAATAAACATTTTAAAAAATGTACTCTTTTCTTTTTATGCGACATATAAACACATTCATTTTCTACTTAGTTCCTATAGTGCAAAATTCAAATATAAACATGAAAAAAAATTACTTTTTATAGTTATGCGACATAAACACATTCTTTTTCTACTTAGTTCCTATAGTGCAAAAATCAGAAGTAAATATTGTTATAAAATTTACCTTGTATATAAATATATGACATATAACCACATTATTTTTCTACTTAGTTCCTATAGTGCAAAATTCAGAAGTAAACATTTTTATAAAATATACTTTGTATGTAAATATGCGACATATATAACACATTCTTTTTCTATTTGCAAAATTGAAAAATAAAATATTTAAAAAATTTTCTTTTTTATGCGACATATAAACACATTCTATTTCTACTTAGATCCTATAGTGCAAAATTAAAAAATAAACATGAAAAAAATTTACTTTTTTATTTTTATGCGACATAAACACATTCTTTTTCTACTTAGATCCTATAGTGCAAAGTTAAAAAATTAAAAATTGTATAAAATTTTCTTTTTTCTTTTTATGCAACATATAAGCACATTATTTTCCTACTTAGATCCTATAGTGCAAAAATTCAAAAATAAACATTTTTTTAAAAATTCCCTTTTTATGCGACAAATAAACACATTCTATTTCTACTTAGATCCTATAGTGCATAGTTCAAAAATAAACATTTAGAAAAAAATTACTCTTTTCTTTTTATGCGACATATAAATACATTCTTTTTCTACTTAGTTCCTATAGTGCAAAAATCAGAAGTAAATATTGTTATAAAATTTACCTTGTATATAAATATATGACATATAACCACATTATTTTTCTACTTAGTTCCTATAGTGCAAAATTCAGAAGTAAACATTTTTATAAAATATACTTTGTATGTAAATATGCGACATATATAACACATTCTTTTTCTATTTGCAAAATTGAAAAATAAAATATTTAAAAAATTTTCTTTTTTATGCGACATATAAACACATTCTATTTCTACTTAGATCCTATAGTGCAAAATTAAAAAATAAACATGAAAAAAATTTACTTTTTTATTTTTATGCGACATAAACACATTCTTTTTCTACTTAGATCCTATAGTGCAAAGTTAAAAAATTAAAAATTTTATAAAATTTCCTTTTTTCTTTTTATGCAACATATAAACACATTATTTTCCTACTTAGATCCTATAGTGCAAAAATTCAAAAATAAACATTTTAAAAAAAATTCCTTTTTTATGTGGCATATAAACACATTCTATTTCTACTTAGTTCCTATAGTGCAAAATTTAAAAAAAAAACATTTTAAAAATAATGTATTTTTTTTAATGCAATATATAAACACATTCTTTTTCTACTTAGTTCCTATAGTGCAAAATTAAAATAAAAAAAAAAAAAAATGTACTCTTTTCTTTTTACGCAACATATAAACACATTCTTTTTCTACTTAGTTCCTATAGTGCAAAATTAAAAAATAAACATGAATAAAATTTACTTTTTTATATTTATGTGACATAAACACATTCTTTTTCTACTTAGATCCTATAATGCAAAGTTAAAAAATTAAAAATTGTATAAAATTTTCTTTTCTTTTTATGCAACATATAAACACATTATTCTCCTACTTAGATCCTATAGTGCAAAAATTCAAAAATAAACATTTTAAAAAAAAATTCTTTTTTTATGTGACATATAAACACATTCTACTTAGTTCCTATAGTGCAAAATTTAAAAAAAAATATTTTTAAAAAAATTCCCTTTTTATGCGACAAATAAACACATTCTATTTCTACTTAGATCCTATAGTGCATAGTTCAAAAATAAACATTTAAAAAAAAATTACTCTTTTCTTTTTATGCGACATATAAATACATTCTTTTTCTACTTAGTTTCTATAGTGCAAAAATCAGAAGTAAACATTTTTATAAAATATACTTTGTATGTAAATATGTGACATATTAACACATTCTCTTTTCTACTTAGTTCCTATAGTGTAAAATTCACAAATAAACATTTAAAAAAAATTTACTCTTTTCGTTTTATGCGACATATAAACACATTCTTTTTCTACTTAGTTCCTATAGTGCAAAATTCAAAATAAACATTTTAAAAATAATGTATTTTTTTTTATGCAACATATAAACACATTCTTTTTCTACTTAGTTCCTATAGTGCAAAATTAAAAATTAAAAATTTTTAAAAAAATGAACTCTTTTCTTTTTACGCAACATATAAACCCATTCTTTTTCTACTTAGTTCCTATAGTGCAAAATTAAAAAATAAACATGAAAAAAATTTACTTTTTTATATTTATGCGACATAAACACATTCCTTTTTTACTTAGATCCTATAGTGCAAAGTTAAAAAATTAAAAATTGTATAAAATTTTCTTTTTTCTTTTTATGCAACATATAAGCACATTATTTTCCTACTTAGATCCTATAGTGCAAAAATTCAAAAATAAACATTTTTTTAAAAATTCCCTTTTTATGCGACAAATAAACACATTCTATTTCTACTTAGATCCTATAGTGCATAGTTCAAAAATAAACATTTAGAAAAAAATTACTCTTTTCTTTTTATGCGACATATAAATACATTCTTTTTCTACTTAGTTCCTATAGTGCAAAAATCAGAAGTAAATATTGTTATAAAATTTACCTTGTATATAAATATATGACATATAACCACATTATTTTTCTACTTAGTTCCTATAGTGCAAAATTCAGAAGTAAACATTTTTATAAAATATACTTTGTATGTAAATATGCGACATATATAACACATTCTTTTTCTATTTGCAAAATTGAAAAATAAAATATTTAAAAAATTTTCTTTTTTATGCGACATATAAACACATTCTATTTCTACTTAGATCCTATAGTGCAAAATTAAAAAATAAACATGAAAAAAATTTACTTTTTTATTTTTATGCGACATAAACACATTCTTTTTCTACTTATTTCGTATAGTGCAAAAATCAGAAGTAAATATTTTTATAAAATTTACCTTGTATATAAATATATGACATATACACACTTTTTTTTTTTCTACTTAGTTCCTATAGTGCAAAAATCAGAAGTAAATATTATTATAAAATTTGCCTTGTATATAAATATATTACATATAAACACATTCTTTTTCTCATTAGTTTCTGTAGTGCAAAATTCAAAAATAAACATTTTAAAAAATGTACTCTTTTCTTTTTATGCGACATATAAACACATTCATTTTCTACTTAGTTCCTATAGTGCAAAATTCAAATATAAACATGAAAAAAAATTACTTTTTATAGTTATGCGACATAAACACATTCTTTTTCTACTTAGTTCCTATAGTGCAAAAATCAGAAGTAAATATTGTTATAAAATTTACCTTGTATATAAATATATGACATATAACCACATTATTTTTCTACTTAGTTCCTATAGTGCAAAATTCAGAAGTAAACATTTTTATAAAATATACTTTGTATGTAAATATGCGACATATATAACACATTCTTTTTCTATTTGCAAAATTGAAAAATAAAATATTTAAAAAATTTTCTTTTTTATGCGACATATAAACACATTCTATTTCTACTTAGATCCTATAGTGCAAAATTAAAAAATAAACATGAAAAAAATTTACTTTTTTATTTTTATGCGACATAAACACATTCTTTTTCTACTTAGTTCCTATAGTGCAAAATTAAAAAATAAACATGAATAAAATTTACTTTTTTATATTTATGTGACATAAACACATTCTTTTTCTACTTAGATCCTATAATGCAAAGTTAAAAAATTAAAAATTGTATAAAATTTTCTTTTCTTTTTATGCAACATATAAACACATTATTCTCCTACTTAGATCCTATAGTGCAAAAATTCAAAAATAAACATTTTAAAAAAAAATTCTTTTTTTATGTGACATATAAACACATTCTACTTAGTTCCTATAGTGCAAAATTTAAAAAAAAATATTTTTAAAAAAATTCCCTTTTTATGCGACAAATAAACACATTCTATTTCTACTTAGATCCTATAGTGCATAGTTCAAAAATAAACATTTAAAAAAAATTACTCTTTTCTTTTTATGCGACATATAAATACATTCTTTTTCTACTTAGTTTCTATAGTGCAAAAATCAGAAGTAAACATTTTTATAAAATATACTTTGTATGTAAATATGTGACATATTAACACATTCTCTTTTCTACTTAGTTCCTATAGTGTAAAATTCACAAATAAACATTTAAAAAAAATTTACTCTTTTCGTTTTATGCGACATATAAACACATTCTTTTTCTACTTAGTTCCTATAGTGCAAAATTCAAAATAAACATTTTAAAAATAATGTATTTTTTTTTATGCAACATATAAACACATTCTTTTTCTACTTAGTTCCTATAGTGCAAAATTAAAAATTAAAAATTTTTAAAAAAATGAACTCTTTTCTTTTTACGCAACATATAAACACATTCTTTTTCTACTTAGTTCCTATAGTGCAAAATTAAAAAATAAACATGAAAAAAATTTACTTTTTTATATTTATGCGACATAAACACATTCCTTTTTTACTTAGATCCTATAGTGCAAAGTTAAAAAATTAAAAATTGTATAAAATTTTCTTTTTTCTTTTTATGCAACATATAAGCACATTATTTTCCTACTTAGATCCTATAGTGCAAAAATTCAAAAATAAACATTTTTTTAAAAATTCCCTTTTTATGCGACAAATAAACACATTCTATTTCTACTTAGATCCTATAGTGCATAGTTCAAAAATAAACATTTAGAAAAAAATTACTCTTTTCTTTTTATGCGACATATAAATACATTCTTTTTCTACTTAGTTCCTATAGTGCAAAAATCAGAAGTAAATATTGTTATAAAATTTACCTTGTATATAAATATATGACATATAACCACATTATTTTTCTACTTAGTTCCTATAGTGCAAAATTCAGAAGTAAACATTTTTATAAAATATACTTTGTATGTAAATATGCGACATATATAACACATTCTTTTTCTATTTGCAAAATTGAAAAATAAAATATTTAAAAAATTTTCTTTTTTATGCGACATATAAACACATTCTATTTCTACTTAGATCCTATAGTGCAAAATTAAAAAATAAACATGAAAAAAATTTACTTTTTTATTTTTATGCGACATAAACACATTCTTTTTCTACTTAGATCCTATAGTGCAAAGTTAAAAAATTAAAAATTTTATAAAATTTCCTTTTTTCTTTTTATGCAACATATAAACACATTATTTTCCTACTTAGATCCTATAGTGCAAAAATTCAAAAATAAACATTTTAAAAAAAATTCCTTTTTTATGTGGCATATAAACACATTCTATTTCTACTTAGTTCCTATAGTGCAAAATTTAAAAAAAAAACATTTTAAAAATAATGTATTTTTTTTAATGCAACATATAAACACATTCTTTTTCTACTTAGTTCCTATAGTGCAAAATTAAAAAATAAACATGAATAAAATTTACTTTTTTATATTTATGTGACATAAACACATTCTTTTTCTACTTAGATCCTATAATGCAAAGTTAAAAAATTAAAAATTGTATAAAATTTTCTTTTCTTTTTATGCAACATATAAACACATTATTCTCCTACTTAGATCCTATAGTGCAAAAATTCAAAAATAAACATTTTAAAAAAAAATTCTTTTTTTATGTGACATATAAACACATTCTACTTAGTTCCTATAGTGCAAAATTTAAAAAAAAATATTTTTAAAAAAATTCCCTTTTTATGCGACAAATAAACACATTCTATTTCTACTTAGATCCTATAGTGCATAGTTCAAAAATAAACATTTAAAAAAAAATTACTCTTTTCTTTTTATGCGACATATAAATACATTCTTTTTCTACTTAGTTTCTATAGTGCAAAAATCAGAAGTAAACATTTTTATAAAATATACTTTGTATGTAAATATGTGACATATTAACACATTCTCTTTTCTACTTAGTTCCTATAGTGTAAAATTCACAAATAAACATTTAAAAAAAATTTACTCTTTTCGTTTTATGCGACATATAAACACATTCTTTTTCTACTTAGTTCCTATAGTGCAAAATTCAAAATAAACATTTTAAAAATAATGTATTTTTTTTTATGCAACATATAAACACATTCTTTTTCTACTTAGTTCCTATAGTGCAAAATTAAAAATTAAAAATTTTTAAAAAAATGAACTCTTTTCTTTTTACGCAACATATAAACCCATTCTTTTTCTACTTAGTTCCTATAGTGCAAAATTAAAAAATAAACATGAAAAAAATTTACTTTTTTATATTTATGCGACATAAACACATTCCTTTTTTACTTAGATCCTATAGTGCAAAGTTAAAAAATTAAAAATTGTATAAAATTTTCTTTTTTCTTTTTATGCAACATATAAGCACATTATTTTCCTACTTAGATCCTATAGTGCAAAAATTCAAAAATAAACATTTTTTTAAAAATTCCCTTTTTATGCGACAAATAAACACATTCTATTTCTACTTAGATCCTATAGTGCATAGTTCAAAAATAAACATTTAGAAAAAAATTACTCTTTTCTTTTTATGCGACATATAAATACATTCTTTTTCTACTTAGTTCCTATAGTGCAAAAATCAGAAGTAAATATTGTTATAAAATTTACCTTGTATATAAATATATGACATATAACCACATTATTTTTCTACTTAGTTCCTATAGTGCAAAATTCAGAAGTAAACATTTTTATAAAATATACTTTGTATGTAAATATGCGACATATATAACACATTCTTTTTCTATTTGCAAAATTGAAAAATAAAATATTTAAAAAATTTTCTTTTTTATGCGACATATAAACACATTCTATTTCTACTTAGATCCTATAGTGCAAAATTAAAAAATAAACATGAAAAAAATTTACTTTTTTATTTTTATGCGACATAAACACATTCTTTTTCTACTTATTTCGTATAGTGCAAAAATCAGAAGTAAATATTTTTATAAAATTTACCTTGTATATAAATATATGACATATACACACTTTTTTTTTTTCTACTTAGTTCCTATAGTGCAAAAATCAGAAGTAAATATTATTATAAAATTTGCCTTGTATATAAATATATTACATATAAACACATTCTTTTTCTCATTAGTTTCTGTAGTGCAAAATTCAAAAATAAACATTTTAAAAAATGTACTCTTTTCTTTTTATGCGACATATAAACACATTCATTTTCTACTTAGTTCCTATAGTGCAAAATTCAAATATAAACATGAAAAAAAATTACTTTTTATAGTTATGCGACATAAACACATTCTTTTTCTACTTAGTTCCTATAGTGCAAAAATCAGAAGTAAATATTGTTATAAAATTTACCTTGTATATAAATATATGACATATAACCACATTATTTTTCTACTTAGTTCCTATAGTGCAAAATTCAGAAGTAAACATTTTTATAAAATATACTTTGTATGTAAATATGCGACATATATAACACATTCTTTTTCTATTTGCAAAATTGAAAAATAAAATATTTAAAAAATTTTCTTTTTTATGCGACATATAAACACATTCTATTTCTACTTAGATCCTATAGTGCAAAATTAAAAAATAAACATGAAAAAAATTTACTTTTTTATTTTTATGCGACATAAACACATTCTTTTTCTACTTAGATCCTATAGTGCAAAGTTAAAAAATTAAAAATTGTATAAAATTTTCTTTTTTCTTTTTATGCAACATATAAGCACATTATTTTCCTACTTAGATCCTATAGTGCAAAAATTCAAAAATAAACATTTTTTTAAAAATTCCCTTTTTATGCGACAAATAAACACATTCTATTTCTACTTAGATCCTATAGTGCATAGTTCAAAAATAAACATTTAGAAAAAAATTACTCTTTTCTTTTTATGCGACATATAAATACATTCTTTTTCTACTTAGTTCCTATAGTGCAAAAATCAGAAGTAAATATTGTTATAAAATTTACCTTGTATATAAATATATGACATATAACCACATTATTTTTCTACTTAGTTCCTATAGTGCAAAATTCAGAAGTAAACATTTTTATAAAATATACTTTGTATGTAAATATGCGACATATATAACACATTCTTTTTCTATTTGCAAAATTGAAAAATAAAATATTTAAAAAATTTTCTTTTTTATGCGACATATAAACACATTCTATTTCTACTTAGATCCTATAGTGCAAAATTAAAAAATAAACATGAAAAAAATTTACTTTTTTATTTTTATGCGACATAAACACATTCTTTTTCTACTTAGATCCTATAGTGCAAAGTTAAAAAATTAAAAATTTTATAAAATTTCCTTTTTTCTTTTTATGCAACATATAAACACATTATTTTCCTACTTAGATCCTATAGTGCAAAAATTCAAAAATAAACATTTTAAAAAAAATTCCTTTTTTATGTGGCATATAAACACATTCTATTTCTACTTAGTTCCTATAGTGCAAAATTTAAAAAAAAAACATTTTAAAAATAATGTATTTTTTTAATGCAATATATAAACACATTCTTTTTCTACTTAGTTCCTATAGTGCAAAATTAAAATAAAAAAAAAAAAAAATGTACTCTTTTCTTTTTACGCAACATATAAACACATTCTTTTTCTACTTAGTTCCTATAGTGCAAAATTAAAAAATAAACATGAATAAAATTTACTTTTTTATATTTATGTGACATAAACACATTCTTTTTCTACTTAGATCCTATAATGCAAAGTTAAAAAATTAAAAATTGTATAAAATTTTCTTTTCTTTTTATGCAACATATAAACACATTATTCTCCTACTTAGATCCTATAGTGCAAAAATTCAAAAATAAACATTTTAAAAAAAAATTCTTTTTTTATGTGACATATAAACACATTCTACTTAGTTCCTATAGTGCAAAATTTAAAAAAAAATATTTTTAAAAAAATTCCCTTTTTATGCGACAAATAAACACATTCTATTTCTACTTAGATCCTATAGTGCATAGTTCAAAAATAAACATTTAAAAAAAAATTACTCTTTTCTTTTTATGCGACATATAAATACATTCTTTTTCTACTTAGTTTCTATAGTGCAAAAATCAGAAGTAAACATTTTTATAAAATATACTTTGTATGTAAATATGTGACATATTAACACATTCTCTTTTCTACTTAGTTCCTATAGTGTAAAATTCACAAATAAACATTTAAAAAAAATTTACTCTTTTCGTTTTATGCGACATATAAACACATTCTTTTTCTACTTAGTTCCTATAGTGCAAAATTCAAAATAAACATTTTAAAAATAATGTATTTTTTTTTATGCAACATATAAACACATTCTTTTTCTACTTAGTTCCTATAGTGCAAAATTAAAAATTAAAAATTTTTAAAAAAATGAACTCTTTTCTTTTTACGCAACATATAAACCCATTCTTTTTCTACTTAGTTCCTATAGTGCAAAATTAAAAAATAAACATGAAAAAAATTTACTTTTTTATATTTATGCGACATAAACACATTCCTTTTTTACTTAGATCCTATAGTGCAAAGTTAAAAAATTAAAAATTGTATAAAATTTTCTTTTTTCTTTTTATGCAACATATAAGCACATTATTTTCCTACTTAGATCCTATAGTGCAAAATTCAAAAATAAACATTTTTTTAAAAATTCCCTTTTTATGCGACAAATAAACACATTCTATTTCTACTTAGATCCTATAGTGCATAGTTCAAAAATAAACATTTAGAAAAAAATTACTCTTTTCTTTTTATGCGACATATAAATACATTCTTTTTCTACTTAGTTCCTATAGTGCAAAAATCAGAAGTAAATATTGTTATAAAATTTACCTTGTATATAAATATATGACATATAACCACATTATTTTTCTACTTAGTTCCTATAGTGCAAAATTCAGAAGTAAACATTTTTATAAAATATACTTTGTATGTAAATATGCGACATATATAACACATTCTTTTTCTATTTGCAAAATTGAAAAATAAAATATTTAAAAAATTTTCTTTTTTATGCGACATATAAACACATTCTATTTCTACTTAGATCCTATAGTGCAAAATTAAAAAATAAACATGAAAAAAATTTACTTTTTTATTTTTATGCGACATAAACACATTCTTTTTCTACTTATTTCGTATAGTGCAAAAATCAGAAGTAAATATTTTTATAAAATTTACCTTGTATATAAATATATGACATATACACACTTTTTTTTTTTCTACTTAGTTCCTATAGTGCAAAAATCAGAAGTAAATATTATTATAAAATTTGCCTTGTATATAAATATATTACATATAAACACATTCTTTTTCTCATTAGTTTCTGTAGTGCAAAATTCAAAAATAAACATTTTAAAAAATGTACTCTTTTCTTTTTATGCGACATATAAACACATTCATTTTCTACTTAGTTCCTATAGTGCAAAATTCAAATATAAACATGAAAAAAAATTACTTTTTATAGTTATGCGACATAAACACATTCTTTTTCTACTTAGTTCCTATAGTGCAAAAATCAGAAGTAAATATTGTTATAAAATTTACCTTGTATATAAATATATGACATATAACCACATTATTTTTCTACTTAGTTCCTATAGTGCAAAATTCAGAAGTAAACATTTTTATAAAATATACTTTGTATGTAAATATGCGACATATATAACACATTCTTTTTCTATTTGCAAAATTGAAAAATAAAATATTTAAAAAATTTTCTTTTTTTATGCGACATATAAACACATTCTATTTCTACTTAGATCCTATAGTGCAAAATTAAAAAATAAACATGAAAAAAATTTACTTTTTTATTTTTATGCGACATAAACACATTCTTTTTCTACTTAGATCCTATAGTGCAAAGTTAAAAAATTAAAAATTTTATAAAATTTCCTTTTTTCTTTTTATGCAACATATAAACACATTATTTTCCTACTTAGATCCTATAGTGCAAAAATTCAAAAATAAACATTTAAAAAAAAATTCCGTTTTTATGTGGCATATAAACACATTCTATTTCTACTTAGTTCCTATAGTGCAAAATTTTAAAAAAAAACATTTTAAAAATAATGTATTTTTTTTTATGCAATATATAAACACATTCTTTTTCTACTTAGTTCCTATAGTGCAAAATTAAAAATTAAAAATTTTAAAAAAAATGTACTCTTTTCTTTTTACGCAACATATAAACACATTCTTTTTCTACTTAGTTCCTATAGTGCAAAATTAAAAAATAAACATGAAAAAAATTTACTTTTTTATATTTATGTGACATAAACACATTCTTTTTCTACTTAGATCCTATAATGCAAAAATTCAAAAATAAACATTTAAAAAAAAATTTTTTTTTTATGTGACATATAAACACATTCTATTTCTACTTAGTTCCTATAGTGCAAAATTAAAAAAAAAATATTTTTAAAAAAATTCCCTTTTTATGCGACAAATAAACACATTCTATTTCTACTTAGATCCTATAGTGCATAGTTCAAAAATAAACATTTAAAAAAAAATTACTCTTTTCTTTTTATGCGACATATAAATACATTCTTTTTCTATTTAGTTCCTATAGTGCAAAATTAAAAAATTAACATGAAAAAAATTTACTTTTTTATATTTATGCGACATATAAACACATTATTTTTATACTTAGATCCTATAGTGCAAAATTCAAAAATAAACATGGAAAAAAATTACTTTTTTATTTTTATGCGACATATAAACACATTCTATTTCTACTTATTTCGTATAGTGCAAAAATCAGAAGTAAATATTTTTATAAAATTTACCTTGTATATAAATATATGACATATACACACTTTTTTTTTCTTCTTAGTTCCTATAGTGCAAAAATCAGAAGTAAATATTATTATAAAATTTGTCTTGTATATAAATATATTACATATAAACACATTCTTTTTCTCATTAGTTTCTGTAGTGCAAAATTCAAAAATAAACATTTTAAAAAATGTACTCTTTTCTTTTTATGCGACATATAAACACATTCATTTTCTACTTAGTTCCTATAGTGCAAAATTCAAAAATAAACATGAAAAAAAATTACTTTTTATAGTTATGCGACATAAACACATTCTTTTTCTACTTAGTTCCTATAGTGCAAAAATCAGAAGTAAATATTGTTATAAAATTTACCTTGTATATAAATATATGACATATAACCACATTATTTTTCTACTTAGTTCCTATAGTGCAAAATTCAGAAGTAAACATTTTTATAAAATATACTTTGTATGTAAATATGCGACATATAAACACATTCATTTTCTACTTAGATCCTATAGTGCAAAAATCAGAAGTAAATATTATTATAAAATTTGCCTTGTATATAAATATATTACATATAAACACATTCTTTTTCTCATTAGTTTCTGTAGTGCAAAATTCAAAAATAAACATTTTAAAAAATGTACTCTTTTCTTTTTATGCGACATATAAAAACATTCATTTTCTACTTAGTTCATATAGTGCAAAATTGAAAAATAAAATTTTTAAAAAAATTACCTTTTTTATATGACCTATAAACACATTCTATTTCTACTTAGATCCTATAGTGCAAAATTCAAAAATAAAAATTGTAAAAAAATGTTTTTTTTTCTTTGTATGCGACATATAAATACATTCTATTTCTACTTAGTTCCTATAGTGCAAAAATCAGAAGTAAATATTTTTATAAAATTTACGTTGTATATAAATATATGACATATAAAAACATTCTTTTTTGTACTTAGTTCCCATAGTGCAAAATTCAGAAGTAAACCTTTTTATAAAATATACTATGTATGTAAATATGCGACATATTAACACATTATTTTTTCTACTTAGTTCCTATAGTGCAAAATTCAAAAATAAACATTTTAAAAAAATTAAATTTTTCTTTTTATGTGACATAAACACATTCTTTTTCTACTTTGATCCTATATTTCAAAATACAAAAAATAAACATTTAAAAAAAATTTACTTTTTTCTTTTTATGCGACATATAAGCACATTCTATTTCTACTTAGTTCCTATAATGCAAAAATCAGAAGTAAATATTATTATATTATTTGCCTTGTATATAAATATATTACATATAAACTCTTCCTCACTTTAATCAAAATCCCCAGTGCAAGTCATTTTCACAAGTACTTTCTGCAGATTGTACGCAAATGTTTGGCATAGAAATGGCATTAACCTTCAGACTAAGCTGAAAGTTTACAGAGCAGTGGTACTTCCAGTGCTGCTATACGCTAGTGAAACATGGACTGTGTATAGACGTCATGTGAAAAAACTCAATCATTTTCATACAAATTGTCTCAGAAAAGTTATGAACATCAGATGGCAAGACAAGATTCCAGATACCACTGTCCTTGATAGAGCTGGTATCCCAAGCATTGACACGATCTTGATGCAGACACAGATTCGTTGGGCAGGTCATTTGGTGCGTATGCCAGACCATCATCTGCCAAAGATACTTCTCTATGGTTAGCTAGAGAAGGGTATACGATCTCAAGGTGGCCAACGGAAGAGCTATAAGGACTCGTTAAAGGACTCACTGAAAGCCTTTGAAATAGACCACGATACATGGGAAGAACTTGCACAAAATACATCTACATGGTGTTCTAAAATAAAAAAGAGCGCATCATCTTGTGAAAAGAAGAGAAATGCAGCAGCTCAACAGCGGAGAGCAGCTAGAACGTCACGGATAGACCAAGATCCGTCTACAGTCGTTATTCCATGTCCAAACTGTCCAAAGACATTTACAGCTCGAATAGGGCTCATTAGCCATCTACGAACTCATAATCATGGACATAACTAGAATTGAATTTTCAAAAGTGGATGTAACAAATGGTCATCATCACTTGTGATGGACGAACATTACATATAAACACATTCTTTTTCTACTTAGTTCCTATAGTGCAAAATTCAGAAGTAAACATTTTTATAAAATATACTTTGTATGTAAATATTCGACATATTCACACCTTTTTTTCTCCTTAGTTCCTATAGTACAAAATTCAAAAATAAACATATTTAAAAAATTACTCTTTTTTTATGCGACATATAAACACATTCTACTTCTACTTAGTTCCTATAGTGCAAAATTCGAAAAATAAACATGAAAAGAAATTTACTTTTTTATATTTATGCGACATAAAAACATTCTATTTCTACTTAGTTCATATAGTGCAAAATTCAAAAATAAACATGAAAAATATTTCTTTTTTATATTTATGCGACATAAACACATTCTATTTCTACTTAGTTCCTATAGTGCAAAATTAAAAAATAAACATTAAAAAAAAAAACTTTTTTTATGCGACATATAAACACATTCTATTTCTACTTAGATCATATAGTGCAAAAATCAGAAGTTAATATTTTTATAAAATTTACCTTGAATATAAATATATGGCATATAAACACATTCTTTTGCTACTTAGTTCCTATAGTGCACAGATCAGAAGTAAATATTTTTATAAAATTTACCTTGTATATAAATATATGGCATATAAACACATTCTTTTGCTACTTAGTTCCTATAGTGCAAAATTCAGAAGTAAACATTTTTATAAAATATACTTTGTATGTAAATATGCGACATATAAACACATCCTTTTTCTACTTGGAAACTACACCTGATAACCACTGAGCAAAAAGCAACCAGGAAACTATCCTTGATGAAGAAACTTGCAGGCACAAGTTGGGGAGAAAATGGAAGTATTTTCCGAAAAGTCTACATCAGTACAGTCAGACCTGTAGTAGAAAGTGGAATAACATCCTGGGCATCAGAATCGAAAACAAATACTGATCACCTATCGAAAGTAAAAAATGCAGGATGTCAAATAATCTCATGAGGGATAAAAACCACTCTAATGCATGCAATGGAAAAACATGTAAACATCCACCCCATTGGATGACAGAAAAAAGGAAAGAGTGCTTGTACAAAGGGGAAAAAAATAAAACGCATGCCAAACCATCTAATGCATACGCAAATTTCTAAATCAACCACAAGCAGGCAGAAGAGAACCAACTTCTGTCACATCTCCAACCATCAGGATCGCCCAACATACAAAGAGCAGAGAAACCAGACCTGGCCATAGGATACAGATTTGAGGCAAAAGCTATGGGGCAATCGCTGTGACCTGGAGTAGACAGTGGACTTTGCCCTGACGACAGGACAGGCCTGACAATATAACGTAACCGTAGATGCTGAACGCAGAAGAAAAAGAAAGAACAGAATACTTCCCCCGCGACATCTAACACCATTGGTGAAAAAGATAATAGATAGACAAAGAAACGTAAGCTCAGCGGAAACAAATGACATAAGAACTATTGAATCATATGGGTGAAAATTTATATAAAAAGTTTTATAAAATTTACTTTGTATGTAAATATGCGACTTATAAACACATTCTACTTCTACTTAGTTCCTATATTACAAAATTCAAAAATAAACATTAAAAAAAATTTACTTTTTCCTTTTTATGCGACATAAACACATTCTTTTTCTACTTAGATCCTATAGTGCAAAATTCAAAAAAGAATTTTTTTTTTAATTTCCTTTTTTATTCGACATATAAACACATTCTATTGCTACTTAGTTCCTATAGTTCAAAAATCAGAAGTAAATATTTTTATAAAATTTACCTTGTATATAAATATATGACATATAAACAAATTCTTTTTCAACTTAGTTCCTATAGTGCATCATTCAGAAGTAAACATTTTTATAAAATATACTTTGTATGTAAATATGTGACATATTAACACATTATTTTTTTCTACTTAGTTCCTATGGTGCAAATGTGAAAAATAAATATTTTAAAAAAATTTACTCTTTTCTTTTTATGCGATATATAAAAACATTCTTTTTCTACTTAGTTTCTATAGTGCAAAAATCAGAAGTAAATATTTTTATAAAATATACTTTGTATGTAAATATGTGACATATTAACACATTCTCTTTTCTACTTAGTTCCTATAGTGTAAAATTCACAAATAAACATTAAAAAAAAATTTACTCTTTTCGTTTTATGCGACATATAAACACATTCTTTTTCTACTTAGTTCCTATAGTGCAAAATTCAAAATAAACATTTTAAAAATAATGTATTTTTTTTTATGCAACATATAAACACATTCTTTTTCTACTTAGTTCCTATAGTGCAAAATTAAAAATTAAAAATTTTTTTAAAAATGAACTCTTTTCTTTTTACGCAACATATAAACACATTCTTTTTCTACTTAGTTCCTATAGTGCAAAATTAAAAAATAAACATGAAAAAAAATTTACTTTTTCCTTTTTATGCGACATAAACACATTCTTTTTCTACTTAGATCCTATAGTGCAAAATTCAAAAAAAAAAATTTTTTTTAATTTCCTTTTTTATTCGACATATAAACACATTCTATTGCTACTTAGTTCCTATAGTTCAAAAATCAGAAGTAAATATTTTTATAAAATTTACCTTGTATATAAATATATGACATATAAACAAATTCTTTTTCAACTTAGTTCCTATAGTGCATCATTCAGAAGTAAACATTTTTATAAAATATACTTTGTATGTAAATATGTGACATATTAACACATTATTTTTTTCTACTTAGTTCCTATGGTGCAAATGTGAAAAATAAATATTTAAAAAAAATTTACTCTTTTCTTTTTATGCGATATATAAAAACATTCTTTTTCTACTTAGTTTCTATAGTGCAAAAATCAGAAGTAAACATTTTTATAAAATATACTTTGTATGTAAATATGTGACATATTAACACATTCTCTTTTCTACTTAGTTCCTATAGTGTAAAATTCACAAATAAACATTTTAAAAAAATTTACTTTTTTCGTTTTATGCGACATATAAACACATTCTTTTTCTACTTAGTTCCTATAGTGCAAAATTCAAAATAAACATTTTAAAAATAATGTATTTTTTTTTTATGCAACATATAAACACATTCTTTTTCTACTTAGTTCCTATAGTGCAAAATTAAAAATTAAAAATTTTTTAAAAAATGAACTCTTTTCTTTTTACGCAACATATAAACACATTCTTTTTCTACTTAGTTCCTATAGTGCAAAATTAAAAAATAAACATGAAAAAAATTTACTTTTTTATATTTATGCGACATAAACACATTCCTTTTTTACTTAGATCCTATAGTGCAAAGTTAAAAAATTAAAAATTGTATAAAATTTTCTTTTTTCTTTTTATGCAACATATAAGCACATTATTTTCCTACTTAGATCCTATAGTGCAAAAATTCAAAAATAAACATTTTAAAAAAAATTATTTTTGTATGTGACATATAAACACATTCTATTTCTACTTAGTTCCTATAGTGCAAAATTAAAAAATAAACATGAAAAAATTTACTTTTTTATATTTATGCGACATAAACACATTCTTTTTCTACTTAGATCCTATAGTGCAAAGTTAAAAAATTAAAAATTGTATAAAATTTTCTTTTTTCTTTTTATGCAACATATAAACACATTATTTTCCTACTTAGATCCTATAGTGCAAAAATTCAAAAATAAACATTTTTTTTAAAATTCCCTTTTTATGCGACAAATAAACACATTCTATTTCTACTTAGATCCTATAGTGCATAGTTCAAAAATAAACATTTAGAAAAAAATTACTCTTTTCTTTTTATGCGACATATAAATACATTCTTTTTCTACTTAGTTCCTATAGTGCAAAAATCAGAAGTAAATATTGTTATAAAATTTACCTTGTATATAAATATATGACATATAACCACATTATTTTTCTACTTAGTTCCTATAGTGCAAAATTCAGAAGTAAACATTTTTATAAAATATACTTTGTATGTAAATATGCGACATATATAACACATTCTTTTTCTATTTGCAAAATTGAAAAATAAAATATTTAAAAAATTTTCTTTTTTATGCGACATATAAACACATTCTATTTCTACTTAGATCCTATAGTGCAAAATTAAAAAATAAACATGAAAAAAATTTACTTTTTTATTTTTATGCGACATAAACACATTCTTTTTCTACTTATTTCGTATAGTGCAAAAATCAGAAGTAAATATTTTTATAAAATTTACCTTGTATATAAATATATGACATATAAACAAATTCTTTTTCAACTTAGTTCCTATAGTGCATCATTCAGAAGTAAACATTTTTATAAAATATACTTTGTATGTAAATATGTGACATATTAACACATTATTTTTTTCTACTTAGTTCCTATGGTGCAAATGTGAAAAATAAATATTTTAAAAAAATTTACTCTTTTCTTTTTATGCGATATATAAAAACATTCTTTTTCTACTTAGTTTCTATAGTGCAAAAATCAGAAGTAAACATTTTTATAAAATATACTTTGTATGTAAATATGTGACATATTAACACATTCTCTTTTCTACTTAGTTCCTATAGTGTAAAATTCACAAATAAACATTTAAAAAAAATTTACTCTTTTCGTTTTATGCGACATATAAACACATTCTTTTTCTACTTAGTTCCTATAGTGCAAAATTCAAAATAAACATTTTAAAAATAATGTATTTTTTTTTTATGCAACATATAAACACATTCTTTTTCTACTTAGTTCCTATAGTGCAAAATTAAAAATTAAAAATTTTAAAAAAAATGAACTCTTTTCTTTTTACGCAACATATAAACACATTCTTTTTCTACTTAGTTCCTATAGTGCAAAATTAAAAAATAAACATGAAAAAAATTTACTTTTTTATATTTATGCGACATAAACACATTCCTTTTTTACTTAGATCCTATAGTGCAAAGTTAAAAAATTAAAAATTGTATAAAATTTTCTTTTTTCTTTTTATGCAACATATAAGCACATTATTTTCCTACTTAGATCCTATAGTGCAAAAATTCAAAAATAAACATTTTAAAAAAAATTATTTTTGTATGTGACATATAAACACATTCTATTTCTACTTAGTTCCTATAGTGCAAAATTAAAAAATAAACATGAAAAAATTTACTTTTTTATATTTATGCGACATAAACACATTCCTTTTCTACTTAGATCCTATAGTGCAAAGTTAAAAAATTAAAAATTGTATAAAATTTTCTTTTTTCTTTTTATGCAACATATAAACACATTATTTTCCTACTTAGATCCTATAGTGCAAAAATTCAAAAATAAACATTTTTTAAAAAATTCCCTTTTTATGCGACAAATAAACACATTCTATTTCTACTTAGATCCTATAGTGCATAGTTCAAAAATAAACATTTAGAAAAAAATTACTCTTTTCTTTTTATGCGACATATAAACACATTATTTTCCTACTTAGATCCTATAGTGCAAAAATTCAAAAATAAACATTTTAAAAAAAATTCCTTTTTTATGTAGCATATAAACACATTCTATTTCTACTTAGTTCCTATAGTGCAAAATTTTTAAAAAAAACATTTTAAAAATAATGTATTTTTTTTATGCAATATATAAACACATTCTTTTTCTACTTAGTTCCTATAGTGCAAAATTAAAAATTAAAAATTTAAAAAAAAATGTACTTTTCTTTTTACGCAACATATAAACACATTCTTTTTCTACTTAGTTCCTATAGTGCAAAATTAAAAAATAAACATGAAAAAAATTTACTTTTTTATATTTATGTGACATAAACACATTCTTTTTCTACTTAGATCCTATAATGCAAAGTAAAAAAATTAAAAATTGTATTAAATTTTCTTTTCTTTTTATGCAACATATAAACACATTATTTTCCTACTTAGATCCTATAGTGCAAAAATTCAAAAATAAACATTTTAAAAAAAATTCTTTTTTTATGTGACATATAAACACATTCTATTTCTACTTAGTTCCTATAGTGCAAAATTAAAAAAAAAATATTTTTAAAAAAATTCCCTTTTTATGCGACAAATAAACACATTCTATTTCTACTTAGATCCTATACTGCATAGTTCAAAAATAAACATTTAAAAAAAAATTACTCTTTTCTTTTTATGCGACATATAAATACATTCTTTTTCTATTTAGTTCCTATAGTGCAAAATTAAAAAATAAACATGAAAAAAATTTACTTTTTTATATTTATGCGACATATAAACACATTATTTTTATACTTAGATCCTATAGTGCAAAATTCAAAAATAAACATGAAAAAAAATTACTTTTTTATTTTTATGCGACATATAAACACATTCTATTTCTACTTATTTCGTATAGTGCAAAAATCAGAAGTAAATATTTTTATAAAATTTACCTTGTATATAAATATATGACATATACACACTTTTTTTTTTCTACTTAGTTCCTATAGTGCAAAAATCAGAAGTAAATATTATTATAAAATTTGTCTTGTATATAAATATATTACATATAAACACATTCTTTTTCTCATTAGTTTCTGTAGTGCAAAATTCAAAAATAAACATTTAAAAAAAATGTACTCTTTTCTTTTTATGCGACATATAAACACATTCATTTTCTACTTAGTTCCTATAGTGCAAAATTCAAAAATAAACATGAAAAAAAATTACTTTTTATAGTTATGCGACATAAACACATTCTTTTTCTACTTAGTTCCTATAGTACAAAAATCAGAAGTAAATATTGTTATAAAATTTACCTTGTATATAAATATATGACATATAACCACATTATTTTTCTACTTAGTTCCTATAGTGCAAAATTCAGAAGTAAACATTTTTATAAAATATACTTTGTATGTAAATATGCGACATATATAACACATTCTTTTTCTATTTGCAAAATTGAAAAATAAAATATTTAAAAAATTTTCTTTTTTATGCGACATATAAACACATTCTATTTCTACTTAGATCCTATAGTGCAAAATTATTAAATAAACATGAAAAAAATTTACTTTTTTATTTTTATGCGACATAAACACATTCTTTTTCTACTTATTTCGTATAGTGCAAAAATCAGAAGTAAATATTTTTATAAAATTTACCTTGTATATAAATATATGACATATATACACTTTTTTTTTTCTACTTAGTTCCTATAGTGCAAAAATCAGAAGTAAATATTATTATAAAATTTGCCTTGTATATAAATATATTACATATAAACACATTCTTTTTCTCATTAGTTTCTGTAGTGCAAAATTCAAAAATAAATATTTAAAAAAATGTACTCTTTTCTTTTAATGCGACATATAAACACATTCATTTTGTACTTAGTTCCTATAGTGCAAAATTCAAAAATAAACATGAAAAAAAATTACTTTTTATAGTTATGCGACATAAACACATTCCTTTTTTACTTAGATCCTATAGTGCAAAGTTAAAAAATTAAAAATTGTATAAAATTTTCTTTTTTCTTTTTATGCAACATATAAGCACATTATTTTCCTACTTAGATCCTATAGTGCAAAAATTCAAAAATAAACATTTTAAAAAAAATTATTTTTGTATGTGACATATAAACACATTCTATTTCTACTTAGTTCCTATAGTGCAAAATTAAAAAATAAACATGAAAAAATTTACTTTTTTATATTTATGCGACATAAACACATTCCTTTTCTACTTAGATCCTATAGTGCAAAGTTAAAAAATTAAAAATTGTATAAAATTTTCTTTTTTCTTTTTATGCAACATATAAACACATTATTTTCCTACTTAGATCCTATAGTGCAAAAATTCAAAAATAAACATTTTTTAAAAAATTCCCTTTTTATGCGACAAATAAACACATTCTATTTCTACTTAGATCCTATAGTGCATAGTTCAAAAATAAACATTTAGAAAAAAATTACTCTTTTCTTTTTATGCGACATATAAATACATTCTTTTTCTACTTAGTTCCTATAGTGCAAAAATCAGAAGTAAATATTGTTATAAAATTTACCTTGTATATAAATATATGACATATAACCACATTATTTTTCTACTTAGTTCCTATAGTGCAAAATTCAGAAGTAAACATTTTTATAAAATATACTTTGTATGTAAATATGCGACATATATAACACATTCTTTTTCTATTTGCAAAATTGAAAAATAAAATATTTTAAAAATTAAAAAATAAACATGAAAAAAATTTACTTTTTTATTTTTATGCGACATAAATACATTCTTTTTCTACTTAGATCCTATAGTGCAAAGTTAAAAAATTAAAAATTTTATAAAATTTCCTTTTTTCTTTTTATGCAACATATAAACACATTATTTTCCTACTTAGATCCTATAGTGCAAAAATTCAAAAATAAACATTTTAAAAAAAATTCCTTTTTTATGTAGCATATAAACACATTCTATTTCTACTTAGTTCCTATAGTGCAAAATTTTTAAAAAAAACATTTTAAAAATAATGTATTTTTTTTATGCAATATATAAACACATTCTTTTTCTACTTAGTTCCTATAGTGCAAAATTAAAAATTAAAAATTTAAAAAAAAATGTACTTTTCTTTTTACGCAACATATAAACACATTCTTTTTCTACTTAGTTCCTATAGTGCAAAATTAAAAAATAAACATGAAAAAAATTTACTTTTTTATATTTATGTGACATAAACACATTCTTTTTCTACTTAGATCCTATAATGCAAAGTTAAAAAATTAAAAATTGTATTAAATTTTCTTTTCTTTTTATGCAACATATAAACACATTATTTTCCTACTTAGATCCTATAGTGCAAAAATTCAAAAATAAACATTTTAAAAAAAATTCTTTTTTTATGTGACATATAAACACATTCTATTTCTACTTAGTTCCTATAGTGCAAAATTAAAAAAAAAATATTTTTAAAAAAATTCCCTTTTTATGCGACAAATAAACACATTCTATTTCTACTTAGATCCTATACTGCATAGTTCAAAAATAAACATTTAAAAAAAAATTACTCTTTTCTTTTTATGCGACATATAAATACATTCTTTTTCTATTTAGTTCCTATAGTGCAAAATTAAAAAATAAACATGAAAAAAATTTACTTTTTTATATTTATGCAACATATAAACACATTATTTTTATACTTAGATCCTATAGTGCAAAATTCAAAAATAAACATGAAAAAAAATTACTTTTTTATTTTTATGCGACATATAAACACATTCTATTTCTACTTATTTCGTATAGTGCAAAAATCAGAAGTAAATATTTTTATAAAATTTACCTTGTATATAAATATATGACATATACACACTTTTTTTTTTCTACTTAGTTCCTATAGTGCAAAAATCAGAAGTAAATATTATTATAAAATTTGTCTTGTATATAAATATATTACATATAAACACATTCTTTTTCTCATTAGTTTCTGTAGTGCAAAATTCAAAAATAAACATTTAAAAAAATGTACTCTTTTCTTTTTATGCGACATATAAACACATTCATTTTCTACTTAGTTCCTATAGTGCAAAATTCAAAAATAAACATGAAAAAAAATTACTTTTTATAGTTATGCGACATAAACACATTCTTTTTCTACTTAGTTCCTATAGTACAAAAATCAGAAGTAAATATTGTTATAAAATTTACCTTGTATATAAATATATGACATATAACCACATTATTTTTCTACTTAGTTCCTATAGTGCAAAATTCAGAAGTAAACATTTTTATAAAATATACTTTGTATGTAAATATGCGACATATATAACACATTCTTTTTCTATTTGCAAAATTGAAAAATAAAATATTTAAAAAATTTTCTTTTTTATGCGACATATAAACACATTCTATTTCTACTTAGATCCTATAGTGCAAAATTATTAAATAAACATGAAAAAAATTTACTTTTTTATTTTTATGCGACATAAACACATTCTTTTTCTACTTATTTCGTATAGTGCAAAAATCAGAAGTAAATATTTTTATAAAATTTACCTTGTATATAAATATATGACATATATACACTTTTTTTTTTCTACTTAGTTCCTATAGTGCAAAAATCAGAAGTAAATATTATTATAAAATTTGCCTTGTATATAAATATATTACATATAAACACATTCTTTTTCTCATTAGTTTCTGTAGTGCAAAATTCAAAAATAAATATTTAAAAAAATGTACTCTTTTCTTTTAATGCGACATATAAACACATTCATTTTGTACTTAGTTCCTATAGTGCAAAATTCAAAAATAAACATGAAAAAAAATTACTTTTTATAGTTATGCGACATAAACACATTCTTTTTCTACTTAGTTCCTATAGTGCAAAAATCAGAAGTAAATATTGTTATAAAATTTACCTTGTATATAAATATATGACATATAACCACATTATTTTTCTACTTAGTTCCTATAGTGCAAAATTCAGAAGTAAACATTTTTATAAAATATACTTTGTATGTAAATATGCGACATATATAACACATTCTATTTCTATTTGCAAAATTGAAAAATAAAATATTTAAAAAATTTTCTTTTTTATGCGACATATAAACACATTCTATTTCTACTTAGATCCTATAGTGCAAAATTAAAAAATAAACATGAAAAAAATTTACTTTTTTATATTTATGTGACATAAACACATTCTTTTTCTACTTAGATCCTATAATGCAAAGTTAAAAAATTAAAAATTGTATTAAATTTTCTTTTCTTTTTATGCAACATATAAACACATTATTTTCCTACTTAGATCCTATAGTGCAAAAATTCAAAAATAAACATTTTAAAAAAAATTCTTTTTTTATGTGACATATAAACACATTCTATTTCTACTTAGTTCCTATAGTGCAAAATTTAAAAAAAAATATTTTTAAAAAAATTCCATTTTTATGTGACAAATAAACACATTCTATTTCTACTTAGATCCTATAGTGCATAGTTCAAAAATAAACATTTAAAAAAAAATTACTCTTTTCTTTTTATGCGACATATAAATACATTCTTTTTCTATTTAGTTCCTATAGTGCAAAATTAAAAAATAAACATGAAAAAAATTTACTTTTTTATATTTATGCGACATATAAACACATTATTTTTATACTTAGATCCTATAGTGCAAAATTCAAAAATAAACATGGAAAAAAATTACTTTTTTATTTTTATGCGACATATAAACACATTCTATTTCTACTTATTTCGTATAGTGCAAAAATCAGAAGTAAATATTTTTATAAAATTTACCTTATATATAAATATATGACATATACACACTTTTTTTTTTCTACTTAGTTCCTATAGTGCAAAAATCAGAAGTAAATATTATTATAAAATTTGCCTTGTATATAAATATATTACATATAAACACATTCTTTTTCTCATTAGTTTCTGTAGTGCAAAATTCAAAAATAAACATTTAAAAGAATGTACTCTTTTCTTTTTATGCGACATATAAACACATTCATTTTCTACTTAGTTCCTATAGTGCAAAATTCAAAAATAAACATGAAAAAAAATTACTTTTTATAGTTATGCGACATAAACACATTCTTTTTCTACTTAGTTCCTATAGTACAAAAACCAGAAGTAAATATTGTTATAAAATTTACCTTGTATATAAATATATGACATATAACCACATTATTTTTCTACTTAGTTCCTATAGTGCAAAATTCAGAAGTAAACATTTTTATAAAATATACTTTGTATGTAAATATGCGACATATATAACACATTCTTTTTCTATTTGCAAAATTGAAAAATAAAATATTTAAAAAATTTTCTTTTTTATGCGACATATAAACACATTCTATTTCTACTTAGATCCTATAGTGCAAAATTATTAAATAAACATGAAAAAAATTTACTTTTTTATTTTTATGCGACATAAACACATTCTTTTTCTACTTATTTCGTATAGTGCAAAAATCAGAAGTAAATATTTTTATAAAATTTACCTTGTATATAAATATATGACATATATACACTTTTTTTTTTCTACTTAGTTCCTATAGTGCAAAAATCAGAAGTAAATATTATTATAAAATTTGCCTTGTATATAAATATATTACATATAAACACATTCTTTTTCTCATTAGTTTCTGTAGTGCAAAATTCAAAAATAAACATTTAAAAAATGTACTCTTTTCTTTTTATGCGACATATAAACACATTCATTTTCTACTTAGTTCCTATAGTGCAAAAATCAGAAGTAAATATTGTTATAAAATTTACCTTGTATATAAATATATGACATATAACCACATTATTTTTCTACTTAGTTCCTATAGTGCAAAATTCAGAAGTAAACATTTTTATAAAATATACTTTGTATGTAAATATGCGACATATATAACACATTCTTTTTCTATTTGCAAAATTGAAAAATAAAATATTTAAAAAATTTTCTTTTTTATGCGACATATAAACACATTCTATTTCTACTTAGATCCTATAGTGCAAAATTAAAAAATAAACATGAAAAAAATTTACTTTTTTATTTTTATGCGACATAAACACATTCTTTTTCTACTTATTTCGTATAGTGCAAAAATCAGAACTAAATATTTTTATAAAATTTACCTTGTATATAAATATATGACATATACACACTTTTTTTTTTTCTACTTAGTTCCTATAGTGCAAAAATCAGAAGTAAATATTATTATAAAATTTGCCTTGTATATAAATATATTACATATAAACACATTCTTTTTCTCATTAGTTTCTGTAGTGCAAAATTCAAAAATAAACATTTAAAAAAATGTACTCTTTTCTTTTTATGCGACATATAAACACATTCATTTTCTACTTAGATCCTATAGTGCAAAAATCAGAAGTAAATATTATTATAAAATTTGCCTTGTATATAAATATATTACATATAAACACATTCTTTTTCTCATTAGTTTCTGTAGTGCAAAATTCAAAAATAAACATTTAAAAAAATGTACTCTTTTCTTTTTATGCGACATATAAACACATTCATTTTCTACTTAGTTCATATAGTGCAAAATTGAAAAATAAAATTTTAAAAACAATTACCTTTTTTATACGACCTATAAACACATTCTATTTCTACTTAGATCCTATAGTGCAAAATTCAAAAATAAAAATTGTAAAAAAATGTTTTTTTTTCTTTGTATGCGACATATAAATACATTCTATTTCTACTTAGTTCCTATAGTGCAAAAATCAGAAGTAAATATTTTTATAAAATTTACGTTGTATATAAATATATGACATATAAAAACGTTCTTTTTTGTACTTAGTTCCCATAGTGCAAAATTCAGAAGTAAACCTTTTTATAAAATATACTATGTATGTAAATATGCGACATATTAACACATTATTTTTTCTACTTAGTTCCTATAGTGCAAAATTCAAAAATAAACATTTAAAAAAAATTAAATTTTTCTTTTTATGTGACATAATTCTTTTTCTACTTTGATCCTATATTTCAAAATACAAAAAATAAACATTTTTAAAAAATTTACTTTTTTCTTTTTATGCGACATATAAGCACATTCTATTTCTACTTAGTTCCTATAATGCAAAAATCAGAAGTAAATATTATTATATTATTTGCCTTGTATATAAATATATTACATATAAACTCTTCCTCACTTTAATCAAAATCCCCAGTGCAAGTCATTTTCACAAGTACTTTCTGCAGATTGTACGCAAATGTTTGGCATAGAAATGGCATTAACCTTCAGACTAAGCTGAAAGTTTACAGAGCAGTGGTACTTCCAGTGCTGCTATACGCTAGTGAAACATGGACTGTGTATAGACGTCATGTGAAAAAACTCAATCATTTTCATACAAATTGTCTCAGAAAAGTTATGAACATCAGATGGCAAGACAAGATTCCAGATACCACTGTCCTTGATAGAGCTGGTATCCCAAGCATTGACACGATCTTGATGCAGACACAGATTCGTTGGGCAGGTCATTTGGTGCGTATGCCAGACCATCATCTGCCAAAGATACTTCTCTATGGTTAGCTAGAGAAGGGTATACGATCTCAAGGTGGCCAACTGAAGAGCTATAAGGACTCGTTAAAGGACTCACTGAAAGCCTTTGAAATAGACCACGATACATGGGAAGAACTTGCACAAAATACATCTACATGGTGTTCTAAAATAAAAAAGAGCGCATCATCTTGTGAAAAGAAGAGAAATGCAGCAGCTCAACAGCGGAGAGCAGCTAGAACGTCACGGATAGACCAAGATCCGTCTACAGTCGTTATTCCATGTCCAAACTGTCCAAAGACATTTACAGCTCGAATAGGGCTCATTAGCCATCTACGAACTCATAATCATGGACATAACTAGAATTGAATTTTCAAAAGTGGATGTAACAAATGGTCATCATCACTTGTGATGGACGAACATTACATATAAACACATTCTTTTTCTACTTAGTTCCTATAGTGCAAAATTCAGAAGTAAACATTTTTATAAAATATACTTTGTATGTAAATATGCGACATATTCACACCTTTTTTTCTCCTTAGTTCCTATAGTACAAAATTCAAAAATAAACATATTTAAAAAATTACTCTTTTTTTATGCGACATATAAACACATTCTACTTCTACTTAGTTCCTATAGTGCAAAATTCGAAAAATAAACATGAAAAGAAATTTACTTTTTTATATTTATGCGACATAAAAACATTCTATTTCTACTTAGTTCATATAGTGCAAAATTCAAAAATAAACATGAAAAATATTTCTTTTTTATATTTATGCGACATAAACACATTCTATTTCTACTTAGTTCCTATAGTGCAAAATTAAAAAATAAACATTAAAAAAAAAATCTTTTTTTATGCGACATATAAACACATTCTATTTCTACTTAGATCATATAGTGCAAAAATCAGAAGTTAATATTTTTATAAAATTTACCTTGAATATAAATATATGGCATATAAACACATTCTTTTGCTACTTAGTTCCTATAGTGCACAGATCAGAAGTAAATATTTTTATAAAATTTACCTTGTATATAAATATATGGCATATAAACACATTCTTTTGCTACTTAGTTCCTATAGTGCAAAATTCAGAAGTAAACATTTTTATAAAATATACTTTGTATGTAAATATGCGACATATAAACACATCCTTTTTCTACTTGGAAACTACACCTGATAACCACTGAGCAAAAAGCAACCAGGAAACTATCCTTGATGAAGAAACTTGCAGGCACAAGTTGGGGAGAAAATGGAAGTATTTTCCGAAAAGTCTACATCAGTACAGTCAGACCTGTAGTAGAAAGTGGAATAACATCCTGGGCATCAGAATCGAAAACAAATACTGATCACCTATCGAAAGTAAAAAATGCAGGATGTCAAATAATCTCATGAGGGATAAAAACCACTCTAATGCATGCAATGGAAAAACATGTAAACATCCACCCGATTGGATGACAGAAAAAAGGAAAGAGTGCTTGTACAAAGGGGAAAAAAATAAAACGCATGCCAAACCATCTAATGCATACGCAAATTTCTAAATCAACCACAAGCAGGCAGAAGAGAACCAACTTCTGTCACATCTCCAACCATCAGGATCGCCCAACATACAAAGAGCAGAGAAACCAGACCTGGCCATAGGATACAGATTTGAGGCAAAAGCTATGGGGCAATCGCTGTGACCTGGAGTAGACAGTGGACTTTGCCCTGACGACAGGACAGGCCTGACAATATAACGTAACCGTAGATGCTGAAATCAGAAGAAAAAGAAAGAACAGAATACTTCCCCCGCGACATCTAACACCATTGGTGAAAAAGATAATAGATAGACAAAGAAACGTAAGCTCAGCGGAAACAAATGACATAAGAACTATTGAATCATATGGGTGAAAATTTATATAAAAAGTTTTATAAAATTTACTTTGTATGTAAATATGCGACTTATAAACACATTATTTTTTTCTACTTAGTTCCTATGGTGCAAATGTGAAAAATAAATATTTAAAAAAAATGTACTCTTTTCTTTTTATGCGATATATAAAAACATTCTTTTTCTACTTAGTTTCTATAGTGCAAAAATCAGAAGTAAACATTTTTATAAAATATACTTTGTATGTAAATATGTGACATATTAACACATTCTCTTTTCTACTTAGTTCCTATAGTGTAAAATTCACAAATAAACATTTTAAAAATATTTACTCTTTTCGTTTTATGCGACATATAAACACATTCTTTTTCTACTTAGTTCCTATAGTGCAAAATTAAAAATTAAAAATTTTAAAAAAAATGAACTCTTTTCTTTTTACGCAACATATAAACACATTCTTTTTCTACTTAGTTCCTATAGTGCAAAATTAAAAAATAAACATGAAAAAAATTTACTTTTTTATATTTATGCGACATAAACACATTCCTTTTTTACTTAGATCCTATAGTGCAAAGTTAAAAAATTAAAAATTGTATAAAATTTTCTTTTTTCTTTTTATGCAACATATAAGCACATTATTTTCCTACTTAGATCCTATAGTGCAAAAATTCAAAAATAAACATTTTTAAAAAAATTATTTTTTTATGTGACATATAAACACATTCTATTTCTACTTAGTTCCTATAGTGCAAAATTAAAAAATAAACATGAAAAAATTTACTTTTTTATATTTATGCGACATAAACACATTCTTTTTCTACTTAGATCCTATAGTGCAAAGTTAAAAAATTAAAAATTGTATAAAATTTTCTTTTTTCTTTTTATGCAACATATAAACACATTATTTTCCTACTTAGATCCTATAGTGCAAAAATTCAAAAATAAACATTTTTTTAAAAATTCCTTTTTTATGCGACAAATAAACACATTCTATTTCTACTTAGATCCTATAGTGCATAGTTCAAAAATAAACATTTAGAAAAAAATTACTCTTTTCTTTTTATGCGACATATAAATACATTCTTTTTCTACTTAGTTCCTATAGTGCAAAAATCAGAAGTAAATATTGTTATAAAATTTACCTTGTATATAAATATATGACATATAACCACATTATTTTTCTACTTAGTTCCTATAGTGCAAAATTCAGAAGTAAACATTTTTATAAAATATACTTTGTATGTAAATATGCGACATATATAACACATTATTTTTCTATTTGCAAAATTGAAAAATAAAATATTTAAAAAATTTTCTTTTTTATGAGACATATAAACACATTCTATTTCTACTTAGATCCTATAGTGCAAAATTAAAAAATAAACATTAAAAAAATTTACTTTTTTATTTTTATGCGACATAAACACATTCTTTTTCTACTTATTTCGTATAGTGCAAAAATCAGAAGTAAATATTTTTATAAAATTTACCTTGTATATAAATATATGACATATACACACTTTTTTTTTTTCTACTTAGTTCCTATAGTGCAAAAATCAGAAGTAAATATTATTATAAAATTTGCCTTGTATATAAATATATTACATATAAACACATTCTTTTTCTCATTAGTTTCTGTAGTGCAAAATTCAAAAATAAACATTTAGAAAAATGTACTCTTTTCTTTTTATGCGACATATAAACACATTCATTTTCTACTTAGTTCCTATAGTGCAAAATTCAAAAATAAACATGAAAAAAAATTACTTTTTATAGTTATGCGACATAAACACATTCTTTTTCTACTTAGTTCCTATAGTGCAAAAATCAGAAGTAAATATTGTTATAAAATTTACCTTGTATATAAATATATGACATATAACCACATTATTTTTCTACTTAGTTCCTATAGTGCAAAATTCAGAAGTAAACATTTTTATAAAATATACTTTGTATGTAAATATGCGACATATATAACACATTCTATTTCTATTTGCAAAATTGAAAAATAAAATATTTAAAAAATTTTCTTTTTTATGCGACATATAAACACATTCTATTTCTACTTAGTTCCTATAGTGCAAAATTTTTAAAAAAAACATTTTAAAAATAATGTATTTTTTTTTATGCAATTAAACACATTCTTTTTCTCCTTAGTTCCTATAGTGCAAAATTAAAAATAAAAAATTTAAAAAAAAATGTACTCTTTTCTTTTTACGCAACATATAAACACATTCTTTTTCTACTTAGTTCCTATAGTGCAAAATTAAAAATAAACATGAAAAAAATTTACTTTTTTATATTTATGTGACATAAACACATTCTTTTTCTACTTAGATCCTATAATGCAAAGTTAAAAAATTAAAAATTGTATAAAATTTTCTATTCTTTTTATGCAACATATAAACACATTATTTTCCTACTTAGATCCTATAGTGCAAAAATTCAAAAATAAACATTTTTAAAAAAATTCTTTATTTATGTGACATATAAACACATTCTATTTCTACTTAGTTCCTATAGTGCAAAATTAAAAAATAAACATGAAAAAAATTTACTTTTTTATATTTATGCGACATATAAACACATTATTTTTATACTTAGATCCTATAGTGCAAAATTCAAAAATAAACATGAAAAAAAATTACTTTTTTATTTTTATGCGACATATAAACACATTCTATTTCTACTTATTTCGTATAGTGCAAAAATCAGAAGTAAATATTTTTATAAAATTTACCTTGTATATAAATATATGACATATACACACTTTTTTTTTTTCTACTTAGTTCCTATAGTGCAAAAATCAGAAGTAAATATTATTATAAAATTTGCCTTGTATATAAATATATTACATATAAACACATTCTTTTTCTCATTAGTTTCTGTAGTGCAAAATTCAAAAATAAACATTTAAAAAAATGTACTCTTTTCTTTTTATGTGACATATAAACACATTCATTTTCTACTTAGTTCCTATAGTGCAAAATTCAAAAATAAACATGAAAAAAAAATTACTTTTTATAGTTATGCGACATAAACACATTCTTTTTCTACTTAGTTCCTATAGTACAAAAATCAGAAGTAAATATTGTTATAAAATTTACCTTGTATATAAATATATGACATATAACCACATTATTTTTCTACTTAGTTCCTATAGTGCAAAATTCAGAAGTAAACATTTTTATAAAATATACTTTGTATGTAAATATGCGACATATATAACACATTCTTTTTCTATTTGCAAAATTGCAAAATAAAATATTTTAAAAATTTTCTTTTTTATGCGACATATAAACACATTCTATTTCTACTTAGATCCTATAGTGCAAAATTATTAAATAAACATGAAAAAAATTTACTTTTTTATTTTTATGCGACATAAACACATTCTTTTTCTACTTATTTCGTATAGTGCAAAAATCAGAAGTAAATATTTTTATAAAATTTACCTTGTATATAAATATATGACATATATACACTTTTTTTTTTTCTACTTAGTTCCTATAGTGCAAAAATCAGAAGTAAATATTATTATAAAATTTGCCTTGTATATAAATATATTACATATAAACACATTCTTTTTCTCATTAGTTTCTGTAGTGCAAAATTCAAAAATAAACATTTTAAAAAATTACTTTTTATAGTTATGCGACATAAACACATTCTTTTTCTACTTAGTTCCTATAGTGCAAAAATCAGAAGTAAATATTGTTATAAAATTTACCTTGTAAATAAATATATGACATATAACCACATTATTTTTCTACTTAGTTCCTATAGTGCAAAATTCAGAAGTAAACATTTTTATAAAATATACTTTGTATGTAAATATGCGACATATATAACACATTCTATTTCTATTTGCAAAATTGAAAAATAAAATATTTAAAAAATGTTCTTTTTTATGCGACATATAAACACATTCTATTTCTACTTAGATCCTATAGTGCAAAATTAAAAAATAAACATGAAAAAAATTTACTTTTTTATTTTTATGCAACATAAACACATTCTTTTTCTACTTAGATCCTATAGTGCAAAGTTAAAAATTTATAAAATTTCCTTTTTTCTTTTTATGCAACATATAAACACATTATTTTCCTACTTAGATCCTATAGTGCAAAAATTCAAAAATAAACATTTTTTTTAAAATTCCTTTTTTATGTGACATATAAACACATTTTATTTCTACTTAGTTCCTATAGTGCAAAATTTAAAAAAAAACATTTTTTAAAAAATTCCCTTTTTATGCGACAAATAAACACATTCTATTTCTACGTAGATCCTATAGTGCATAGTTCAAAAATAAACATTTAAATAAAAATTACTCTTTTCTTTTTATGCGACATATAAATACATTCTTTTTCTATTTACTTCCTATAGTGCAAAATTAAAAAATAAACATGAAAAAAATTTACTTTTTTATATTTATGCGACATATAAACACATTATTTTTATACTTAGATCCTATAGTGCAAAATTCAAAAATAAACATGAAAAAAAATTACTTTTTTATTTTTATGCGACATATAAACACATTCTATTTCTACTTATTTCGTATAGTGCAAAAATCAGAAGTAAATATTTTTATAAAATTTACCTTGTATATAAATATATGACATATACACACTTTTTTTTTTTCTACTTAGTTCCTATAGTGCAAAAATCAGAAGTAAATATTATTATAAAATTTGCCTTGTATATAAATATATTACATATAAACACATTCTTTTTCTCATTAGTTTCTGTAGTGCAAAATTCAAAAATAAACATTTAAAAAAATGTACTCTTTTCTTTTTATGCGACATATAAACACATTCATTTTCTACTTAGTTCCTATAGTGCAAAATTCAAAAATAAACATGAAAAAAAATTACTTTTTATAGTTATGCGACATAAACACATTCTTTTTCTACTTAGTTCCTATAGTACAAAAATCAGAAGTAAATATTGTTATAAAATTTACCTTGTATATAAATATATGACATATAACCACATTATTTTTCTACTTAGTTCCTATAGTGCAAAATTCAGAAGTAAACATTTTTATAAAATATACTTTGTATGTAAATATGCGACATATATAACACATTCTTTTTCTATTTGCAAAATTGAAAAATAAAATATTTTAAAAATTTTCTTTTTTATGCGACATATAAACACATTCTATTTCTACTTAGATCCTATAGTGCAAAATTATTAAATAAACATGAAAAACATTTACTTTTTTATTTTTATGCGACATAAACACATTCTTTTTCTACTTATTTCGTATAGTGCAAAAATCAGAAGTAAATATTTTTATAAAATTTACCTTGTATATAAATATATGACATATATACACTTTTTTTTTTTCTACTTAGTTCCTATATTGCAAAAATCAGAAGTAAATATTATTATAAAATTTGCCTTGTATATAAATATATTACATATAAACACATTCTTTTTCTCATTAGTTTCTGTAGTGCAAAATTCAAAAATAAACATTTTAAAAAATTACTTTTTATAGTTATGCGACATAAACACATTCTTTTTCTACTTAGTTCCTATAGTGCAAAAATCAGAAGTAAATATTGTTATAAAATTTACCTTGTATATAAATATATGACATATAACCACATTATTTTTCTACTTAGTTCCTATAGTGCAAAAATCAGAAGTAAATATTATTATAAAATTTGCCTTGTATATAAATATATTACATATAAACACATTCTTTTTCTCATTAGTTTCTGTAGTGCAAAATTCAAAAATAAACATTTAAAAAAATGTATTCTTATCTTTTTATGTGACATATAAACACATTCATTTTCTACTTAGTTCCTATAGTGCAAAATTCAAAAATAAACATGAAAAAAAATTACTTTTTATAGTTATGCGACATAAACACATTCTTTTTCTACTTAGTTCCTATAGTACAAAAATCAGAAGTAAATATTGTTATAAAATTTACCTTGTATATAAATATATGACATATAACCACATTATTTTTCTACTTAGTTCCTATAGTGCAAAATTCAGAAGTAAACATTTTTATAAAATATACTTTGTATGTAAATATGCGACATATATAACACATTCTTTTTCTATTTGCAAAATTGAAAAATAAAATATTTTAAAAATTTTCTTTTTTATGCGACATATAAACACATTCTATTTCTACTTAGATCCTATAGTGCAAAATTATTAAATAAACATGAAAAAAATTTACTTTTTTATTTTTATGCGACATAAACACATTCTTTTTCTACTTATTTCGTATAGTGCAAAAATCAGAAGTAAATATTGTTATAAAATTTACCTTGTATATAAATATATGACATATAACCACATTATTTTTCTACTTAGTTCCTATAGTGCAAAATTCAGAAGTAAACATTTTTATAAAATATACTTTGTATGTAAATATGCGACATATATAACACATTCTTTTTCTATTTGCAAAATTGAAAAATAAAATATTTTAAAAATTTTCTTTTTTATGCGACATATAAACACATTCTATTTCTACTTAGATCCTATAGTGCAAAATTATTAAATAAACATGAAAAAAATTTACTTTTTTATTTTTATGCGACATAAACACATTCTTTTTCTACTTATTTCGTATAGTGCAAAAATCAGAAGTAAATATTTTTATAAAATTTACCTTGTATATAAATATATGACATATATACACTTTTTTTTTTTCTACTTAGTTCCTATAGTGCAAAAATCAGAAGTAAATATTATTATAAAATTTGCCTTGTATATAAATATATTACATATAAACACATTCTTTTTCTCATTAGTTTCTGTAGTGCAAAATTCAAAAATAAACATTTTAAAAAATTACTTTTTATAGTTATGCGACATAAACACATTCTTTTTCTACTTAGTTCCTATAGTGCAAAAATCAGAAGTAAATATTGTTATAAAATTTACCTTGTAAATAAATATATGACATATAACCACATTATTTTTCTACTTAGTTCCTATAGTGCAAAATTCAGAAGTAAACATTTTTATAAAATATACTTTGTATGTAAATATGCGACATATATAACACATTCTATTTCTATTTGCAAAATTGAAAAATAAAATATTTAAAAAATGTTCTTTTTTATGCGACATATAAACACATTCTATTTCTACTTAGATCCTATAGTGCAAAATTAAAAAATAAACATGAAAAAAATTTACTTTTTTATTTTTATGCAACATAAACACATTCTTTTTCTACTTAGATCCTATAGTGCAAAGTTAAAAATTTATAAAATTTCCTTTTTTCTTTTTATGCAACATATAAACACATTATTTTCCTACTTAGATCCTATAGTGCAAAAATTCAAAAATAAACATTTTTTTTAAAATTCCTTTTTTATGCGACATATAAACACATTCTATTTCTACTTAGATCCTATAGTGCAAAATTAAAAAATAAACATGAAAAAAATTTACTTTTTTATTTTTATGCGACATAAACACATTCTTTTTCTACTTAGATCCTATAGTGCAAAGTTAAACATTTATAAAATTTCCTTTTTTCTTTTTATGCAACATATAAACACATTATTTTCCTACTTAGATCCTATAGTGCAAAAATTCAAAAATAAACATTTTTTTTTAAATTCCTTTTTTATGTGACATATAAACACATTCTATTTCTACTTAGTTCCTATAGTGCAAAATTTAAAAAAAAACATTTTTTAAAAAATTCCCTTTTTATGCGACAAATAAACACATTCTATTTCTACGTAGATCCTATAGTGCATAGTTCAAAAATAAACATTTAAATAAAAATTACTCTTTTCTTTTTATGCGACATATAAATACATTCTTTTTCTATTTACTTCCTATAGTGCAAAATTAAAAAATAAACATGAAAAAAATTTACTTTTTTATATTTATGCGACATATAAACACATTATTTTTATACTTAGATCCTATAGTGCAAAATTCAAAAATAAACATGAAAAAAAATTACTTTTTTATTTTTATGCGACATATAAACACATTCTATTTCTACTTATTTCGTATAGTGCAAAAATCAGAAGTAAATATTTTTATAAAATTTACCTTGTATATAAATATATGACATATACACACTTTTTTTTTTTCTACTTAGTTCCTATAGTGCAAAAATCAGAAGTAAATATTATTATAAAATTTGCCTTGTATATAAATATATTACATATAAACACATTCTTTTTCTCATTAGTTTCTGTAGTGCAAAATTCAAAAATAAACATTTAAAAAAATGTACTCTTTTCTTTTTATGCGACATATAAACACATTCATTTTCTACTTAGTTCCTATAGTGCAAAAATCAGAAGTAAATATTGTTATAAAATTTACCTTGTATATAAATATATGACATATAACCACATTATTTTTCTACTTATTTCCTATAGTGCAAAATTCAGAAGTAAACATTTTTATAAAATATACTTTGTATGTAAATATGCGACATATATAACACATTCTTTTTCTATTCGCAAAATTGAAAAATAAAATATTAAAAAAATTTTCTTTTTTATGCGACATATAAACACATTCTATTTCTACTTAGATCCTATAGTGCAAAATTAAAAAATAAACATTAAAAAAATTTACTTTTTTATTTTTATGCGACATAAACACATTCTTTTTCTACTTATTTCGTATAGTGCAAAAATCAGAAGTAAATATTTTTATAAAATTTACCTTGTATATAAATATATGACATATACACACTTTTTTTTTTCTACTTAGTTCCTATAGTGCAAAAATCAGAAGTAAATATTATTATAAAATTTGCCTTGTATATAAATATATTACATATAAACACATTCTTTTTCTCATTAGTTTCTGTAGTGCAAAATTCAAAAATAAACATTTTAAAAAATGTACTCTTTTCTTTTTATGCAACATATAAACACATTCATTTTCTACTTAGTTCCTATAGTGCAAAATTCAAAAATAAACATGAAAAAAAATTACTTTTTATAGTTATGCGACATAAACACATTCTTTTTCTACTTAGTTCCTATAGTGCAAAAATCAGAAGTAAATATTGTTATAAAATTTACCTTGTAAATAAATATATGACATATAACCACATTATTTTTCTACTTAGTTCCTATAGTGCAAAATTCAGAAGTAAACATTTTTATAAAATATACTTTGTATGTAAATATGCGACATATATAACACATTCTATTTCTATTTGCAAAATTGAAAAATAAAATATTTAAAAAATGTTCTTTTTTATGCGACATATAAACACATTCTATTTCTACTTAGATCCTATAGTGCAAAATTAAAAAATAAACATGAAAAAAAATTACTTTTTTATTTTTATGCGACATAAACACATTATTTTCCTACTTAGATCCTATAGTGCAAAAATTCAAAAATAAACATTTTTTTTTAAATTCCTTTTTTATGTGACATATAAACACATTCTATTTCTACTTAGTTCCTATAGTGCAAAATTTAAAAAAAAACATTTTTTAAAAAATTCCCTTTTTATGCGACAAATAAACACATTCTATTTCTACGTAGATCCTATAGTGCATAGTTCACAAATAAACATTTAAATAAAAATTACTCTTTTCTTTTTATGCGACATATAAATACATTCTTTTTCTATTTACTTCCTATAGTGCAAAATTAAAAAATAAACATGAAAAAAATTTACTTTTTTATATTTATGCGACATATAAACATATTATTTTTATACTTAGATCCTATAGTGCAAAATTTAAAAAAAATTCCCTTTTTATGCGACAAATAAACACATTCTATTTCTACTTACATCCTATAGTGCATAGTTCAAAAATAAACATTTAAAAAAAAATTACTCTTTTCTTTTTATGCGACATATAAATACATTCTTTTTCTATTTAGTTCCTATAGTGCAAAATTAAAAAATAAACATGAAAAAAATATACTTTTTTATATTTATGCGACATAAACACATTCTTTTTCTACTTAGATCCTATAGTGCTAAATTAAAAAATAAAATTTTTTATAAAATTTCCTTTTTTCCTTTTATGCGACATATAAACACATTATTTTTATACTTAGATCCTATAGTGCAAAATTCAAAAATAAACATTTTAAAAAAATTTCCATTTTTATGTGACATATAAACACATTCTATTTCTATTTGCAAAATTGAAAAATAAAATATTTAAAAAATTTTCTTTTTTATGCGACATATAAACACATTCTATTTCTACTTAGATCCTATAGTGCAAAATTAAAAAATAAACATGAAAAAAATTTACTTTTTTATTTTTATGCGACATAAACACATTCTTTTTCTACTTAGATCCTATAGTGCAAAGTTAAAAATTTATAAAATTTCCTTTTTTCTTTTTATGCAACATATAAACACATTATTTTCCTACTTAGATCCTATAGTGCAAAAATTCAAAAATAAACATTTTTTTAAAAAATTCCTTTTTTATGTGACATATAAACACATTCTATTTCTACTTAGTTCCTATAGTGCAAAATTTTAAAAAAAACATTTAAAAAAAAATTCCCTTTTTATGCGACAAATAAACACATTCTATTTTTTACGTAGATCCTATAGTGCATAGTTCAAAAATAAACATTTAAATAAAAATTACTCTTTTCTTTTTATGCGACATATAAATACATTCTTTTTCTATTTACTTCCTATAGTGCAAAATTAAAAAATAAACATGAAAAAAATTTACTTTTTTATATTTATGCGACATATAAACACATTATTTTTATACTTAGATCCTATAGTGCAAAATTCAAAAATAAACATGAAAAAAAATTACTTTTTTATTTTTATGCGACATATAAACACATTCTATTTCTACTTATTTCGTATAGTGCAAAAATCAGAAGTAAATATTTTTATAAAATTTACCTTGTATATAAATATATGACATATACACACTTTTTTTTTTTCTACTTAGTTCCTATAGTGCAAAAATCAGAAGTAAATATTATTATAAAATTTGCCTTGTATATAAATATATTACATATAAACACATTCTTTTTCTCATTAGTTTCTGTAGTGCAAAATTCAAAAATAAACATTTAAAAAAATGTACTCTTTTCTTTTTATGCGACATATAAACACATTCATTTTCTACTTAGTTCCTATAGTGCAAAAATCAGAAGTAAATATTGTTATAAAATTTACCTTGTATATAAATATATGACATATAACCACATTATTTTTCTACTTATTTCCTATAGTGCAAAATTCAGAAGTAAACATTTTTATAAAATATACTTTGTATGTAAATATGCGACATATATAACACATTCTTTTTCTATTTGCAAAATTGAAAAATAAAATATTAAAAAATTTTCTTTTTTATGCGACATATAAACACATTCTATTTCTACTTAGATCCTATAGTGCAAAATTAAAAAATAAACATTAAAAAAATTTACTTTTTTATTTTTATGCGACATAAACACATTCTTTTTCTACTTATTTCGTATAGTGCAAAAATCAGAAGTAAATATTTTTATAAAATTTACCTTGTATATAAATATATGACATATACACACTTTTTTTTTTCTACTTAGTTCCTATAGTGCAGAAATCAGAAGTAAATATTATTATAAAATTTGCCTTGTATATAAATATATTACATATAAACACATTCTTTTTCTCATTAGTTTCTGTAGTGCAAAATTCAAAAATAAACATTTTAAAAAATGTACTCTTTTCTTTTTATGCAACATATAAACACATTCATTTTCTACTTAGTTCCTATAGTGCAAAATTCAAAAATAAACATGAAAAAAAATTACTTTTTATAGTTATGCGACATAAACACATTCTTTTTCTACTTAGTTCCTATAGTGCAAAAATCAGAAGTAAATATTGTTATAAAATTTACCTTGTAAATAAATATATGACATATAACCACATTATTTTTCTACTTAGTTCCTATAGTGCAAAATTCAGAAGTAAACATTTTTATAAAATATACTTTGTATGTAAATATGCGACATATATAACACATTCTATTTCTATTTGCAAAATTGAAAAATAAAATATTTAAAAAATGTTCTTTTTTATGCGACATATAAACACATTCTATTTCTACTTAGATCCTATAGTGCAAAATTAAAAAATAAACATGAAAAAAAATTACTTTTTTATTTTTATGCGACATAAACACATTATTTTCCTACTTAGATCCTATAGTGCAAAAATTCAAAAATAAACATTTTTTTTTAAATTCCTTTTTTATGTGACATATAAACACATTCTATTTCTACTTAGTTCCTATAGTGCAAAATTTAAAAAAAAACATTTTTTAAAAAATTCCCTTTTTATGCGACATATAAACACATTCTATTTCTACTTATTTCGTATAGTGCAAAAATCAGAAGCAAATATTTTTATAAAATTTACCTTGTATATAAATATATGACATATACACACATTTTTTTTCTACTTAGTTCCTATAGTGCAAAAATCAGAAGTAAATATTGTTATAAAATTTACCTTGTATATAAATATATGACATATAAACACATTATTTTTCTACTTAGTTCCTTTAGTGCAAAATTCAGAAGTAAACATTTTTATAAAATATACTTTGTATGTAAATATGCGACATATATAACACATTCTATTTCTATTTGCAAAATTGAAAAATAAAATATTTAAAAAATTTTCTTTTTTATGCGACATATAAACACATTCTATTTCTACTTAGTTCCTATAGTGCAAAATTTTTAAAAAAAACATTTTAAAAATAATGTATTTTTTTTATGCAATTAAACACATTCTTTTTCTCCTTAGTTCCTATAGTGCAAAATTAAAAATAAAAAATTTTAAAAAAAATGTACTCTTTTCTTTTTACGCAACATATAAACACATTCTTTTTCTACTTAGTTCCTATAGTGCAAAATTAAAAATAAACATGAAAAAAATTTACTTTTTTATATTTATGTGACATAAACACATTCTTTTTCTACTTAGATCCTATAATGCAAAGTTAAAAAATTAAAAATTGTATAAAATTTTCTATTCTTTTTATGCAACATATAAACACATTATTTTCCTACTTAGATCCTATAGTGCAAAAATTCAAAAATAAACATTTTTAAAAAAATTCTTTATTTATGTGACATATAAACACATTCTATTTCTACTTAGTTCCTATAGTGCAAAATTAAAAAATAAACATGAAAAAAATTTACTTTTTTATATTTATGCGACATATAAACACATTATTTTTATACTTAGATCCTATAGTGCAAAATTCAAAAATAAACATGAAAAAAAATTACTTTTTTATTTTTATGCGACATATAAACACATTCTATTTCTACTTATTTCGTATAGTGCAAAAATCAGAAGTAAATATTTTTATAAAATTTACCTTGTATATAAATATATGACATATACACACTTTTTTTTTTTCTACTTAGTTCCTATAGTGCAAAAATCAGAAGTAAATATTATTATAAAATTTGCCTTGTATATAAATATATTACATATAAACACATTCTTTTTCTCATTAGTTTCTGTAGTGCAAAATTCAAAAATAAACATTTAAAAAAATGTACTCTTTTCTTTTTATGCGACATATAAACACATTCATTTTCTACTTAGTTCCTATAGTGCAAAATTCAAAAATAAACATGAAAAAAAATTACTTTTTATAGTTATGCGACATAAACACATTCTTTTTCTACTTAGTTCCTATAGTACAAAAATCAGAAGTAAATATTGTTATAAAATTTACCTTGTATATAAATATATGACATATAACCACATTATTTTTCTACTTAGTTCCTATAGTGCAAAATTCAGAAGTAAACATTTTTATAAAATATACTTTGTATGTAAATATGCGACATATATAACACATTCTTTTTCTATTTGCAAAATTGAAAAATAAAATATTTTAAAAATTTTCTTTTTTATGCGACATATAAACACATTCTATTTCTACTTAGATCCTATAGTGCAAAATTATTAAATAAACATGAAAAACATTTACTTTTTTATTTTTATGCGACATAAACACATTCTTTTTCTACTTATTTCGTATAGTGCAAAAATCAGAAGTAAATATTTTTATAAAATTTACCTTGTATATAAATATATGACATATATACACTTTTTTTTTTTCTACTTAGTTCCTATATTGCAAAAATCAGAAGTAAATATTATTATAAAATTTGCCTTGTATATAAATATATTACATATAAACACATTCTTTTTCTCATTAGTTTCTGTAGTGCAAAATTCAAAAATAAACATTTTAAAAAATTACTTTTTATAGTTATGCGACATAAACACATTCTTTTTCTACTTAGTTCCTATAGTGCAAAAATCAGAAGTAAATATTGTTATAAAATTTACCTTGTATATAAATATATGACATATAACCACATTATTTTTCTACTTATTTCCTATAGTGCAAAATTCAGAAGTAAACATTTTTATAAAATATACTTTGTATGTAAATATGCGACATATATAACACATTCTTTTTCTATTTGCAAAATTGAAAAATAAAATATTAAAAAAATTTTCTTTTTTATGCGACATATAAACACATTCTATTTCTACTTAGATCCTATAGTGCAAAATTAAAAAATAAACATTAAAAAAATTTACTTTTTTATTTTTATGCGACATAAACACATTCTTTTTCTACTTATTTCGTATAGTGCAAAAATCAGAAGTAAATATTTTTATAAAATTTACCTTGTATATAAATATATGACATATACACACTTTTTTTTTTTCTACTTAGTTCCTATAGTGCAAAAATCAGAAGTAAATATTATTATAAAATTTGCCTTGTATATAAATATATTACATATAAACACATTCTTTTTCTCATTAGTTTCTGTAGTGCAAAATTCAAAAATAAACATTTTAAAAAATGTACTCTTTTCTTTTTATGCAACATATAAACACATTCATTTTCTACTTAGTTCCTATAGTGCAAAATTCAAAAATAAACATGAAAAAAAATTACTTTTTATAGTTATGCGACATAAACACATTCTTTTTCTACTTAGTTCCTATAGTGCAAAAATCAGAAGTAAATATTGTTATAAAATTTACCTTGTAAATAAATATATGACATATAACCACATTATTTTTCTACTTAGTTCCTATAGTGCAAAATTCAGAAGTAAACATTTTTATAAAATATACTTTGTATGTAAATATGCGACATATATAACACATTCTATTTCTATTTGCAAAATTGAAAAATAAAATATTTAAAAAATGTTCTTTTTTATGCGACATATAAACACATTCTATTTCTACTTAGATCCTATAGTGCAAAATTAAAAAATAAACATGAAAAAAAATTACTTTTTTATTTTTATGCGACATAAACACATTATTTTCCTACTTAGATCCTATAGTGCAAAAATTCAAAAATAAACATTTTTTTTTAAATTCCTTTTTTATGTGACATATAAACACATTCTATTTCTACTTAGTTCCTATAGTGCAAAATTTAAAAAAAAACATTTTTTAAAAAATTCCCTTTTTATGCGACAAATAAACACATTCTATTTCTACGTAGATCCTATAGTGCATAGTTCACAAATAAACATTTAAATAAAAATTACTCTTTTCTTTTTATGCGACATATAAATACATTCTTTTTCTATTTACTTCCTATAGTGCAAAATTAAAAAATAAACATGAAAAAAATTTACTTTTTTATATTTATGCGACATATAAACATATTTTTTTTATACTTAGATCCTATAGTGCAAAATTTAAAAAAAATTCCCTTTTTATGCGACAAATAAACACATTCTATTTCTACTTACATCCTATAGTGCATAGTTCAAAAATAAACATTTAAAAAAAAATTACTCTTTTCTTTTTATGCGACATATAAATACATTCTTTTTCTATTTAGTTCCTATAGTGCAAAATTAAAAAATAAACATGAAAAAAATATACTTTTTTATATTTATGCGACATAAACACATTCTTTTTCTACTTAGATCCTATAGTGCTAAATTAAAAAATAAAATTTTTTATAAAATTTCCTTTTTTCCTTTTATGCGACATATAAACACATTATTTTTATACTTAGATCCTATAGTGCAAAATTCAAAAATAAACATTTTAAAAAAATTTCCATTTTTATGTGACATATAAACACATTCTATTTCTATTTGCAAAATTGAAAAATAAAATATTTAAAAAATTTTCTTTTTTATGCGACATATAAACACATTCTATTTCTACTTAGATCCTATAGTGCAAAATTAAAAAATAAACATGAAAAAAATTTACTTTTTTATTTTTATGCGACATAAACACATTCTTTTTCTACTTAGATCCTATAGTGCAAAGTTAAAAATTTATAAAATTTCCTTTTTTCTTTTTATGCAACATATAAACACATTATTTTCCTACTTAGATCCTATAGTGCAAAAATTCAAAAATAAACATTTTTTTAAAAAATTCCTTTTTTATGTGACATATAAACACATTCTATTTCTACTTAGTTCCTATAGTGCAAAATTTTAAAAAAAACATTTAAAAAAAAATTCCCTTTTTATGCGACAAATAAACACATTCTATTTTTACGTAGATCCTATAGTGCATAGTTCAAAAATAAACATTTAAATAAAAATTACACTTTTCTTTTTATGCGACATATAAATACATTCTTTTTCTATTTACTTCCTATAGTGCAAAATTAAAAAATAAACATGAAAAAAATTTACTTTTTTATATTTATGCGACATATAAACACATTATTTTTATACTTAGATCCTATAGTGCAAAATTCAAAAATAAACATTTTTAAAAAATTTCCATTTTTATGCGACATATAAACACATTCTATTTCTACTTATTTCGTATAGTGCAAAAATCAGAAGCAAATATTTTTATAAAATTTACCTTGTATATAAATATATGACATATACACACATTTTTTTTCTACTTAGTTCCTATAGTGCAAAAATCAGAAGTAAATATTGTTATAAAATTTACCTTGTATATAAATATATGACATATAAACACATTATTTTTCTACTTAGTTCCTTTAGTGCAAAATTCAGAAGTAAACATTTTTATAAAATATACTTTGTATGTAAATATGCGACATATATAACACATTCTATTTCTATTTGCAAAATTGAAAAATAAAATATTTAAAAAATTTTCTTTTTTATGCGACATATAAACACATTCTATTTCTACTTAGTTCCTATAGTGCAAAATTTTAAAAAAAAACATTTTAAAAATAATGTATTTTTTTTTATGCAATTAAACACATTCTTTTTCTCCTTAGTTCCTATAGTGCAAAATTAAAAATAAAAAATTTAAAAAAAAATGTACTCTTTTCTTTTTACGCAACATATAAACACATTCTTTTTCTACTTAGTTCCTATAGTGCAAAATTCAAAAATAAACATGAAAAAAAATTACTTTTTATAGTTATGCGACATAAACACATTCTTTTTCTACTTAGTTCCTATAGTGCAAAAATCAGAAGTAAATATTGTTATAAAATTTACCTTGTAAATAAATATATGACATATAACCACATTATTTTTCTACTTAGTTCCTATAGTGCAAAATTCAGAAGTAAACATTTTTATAAAATATACTTTGTATGTAAATATGCGACATATATAACACATTCTATTTCTATTTGCAAAATTGAAAAATAAAATATTTAAAAAATGTTCTTTTTTATGCGACATATAAACACATTCTATTTCTACTTAGATCCTATAGTGCAAAATTAAAAAATAAACATGAAAAAAAATTACTTTTTTATTTTTATGCGACATAAACACATTATTTTCCTACTTAGATCCTATAGTGCAAAAATTCAAAAATAAACATTTTTTTTAAAATTCCTTTTTTATGTGACATATAAACACATTCTATTTCTACTTAGTTCCTATAGTGCAAAATTTTAAAAAAAACATTTTTTAAAAAATTCCCTTTTTATGCGACAAATAAACACATTCTATTTCTACGTAGATCCTATAGTGCATAGTTCACAAATAAACATTTAAATAAAAATTACTCTTTTCTTTTTATGCGACATATAAATACATTCTTTTTCTATTTACTTCCTATAGTGCAAAATTAAAAAATAAACATGAAAAAAATTTACTTTTTTATATTTATGCGACATATAAACATATTATTTTTATACTTAGATCCTATAGTGCAAAATTTAAAAAAAATTCCCTTTTTATGCGACAAATAAACACATTCTATTTCTACTTACATCCTATAGTGCATAGTTCAAAAATAAACATTTTAAAAAAAATTACTCTTTTCTTTTTATGCGACATATAAATACATTCTTTTTCTATTTAGTTCCTATAGTGCAAAATTAAAAAATAAACATGAAAAAAATATACTTTTTTATATTTATGCGACATAAACACATTCTTTTTCTACTTAGATCCTATAGTGCTAAATTAAAAAATAAAATTTTTTATAAAATTTCCTTTTTTCCTTTTATGCGACATATAAACACATTATTTTTATACTTAGATCCTATAGTGCAAAATTCAAAAATAAACATTTTAAAAAAATTTCCATTTTTATGTGACATATAAACACATTCTATTTCTATTTGCAAAATTGAAAAATAAAATATTTAAAAAATTTTCTTTTTTATGCGACATATAAACACATTCTATTTCTACTTAGATCCTATAGTGCAAAATTAAAAAATAAACATGAAAAAAATTTACTTTTTTATTTTTATGCGACATAAACACATTCTTTTTCTACTTAGATCCTATAGTGCAAAGTTAAAAATTTATAAAATTTCCTTTTTTCTTTTTATGCAACATATAAACACATTATTTTCCTACTTAGATCCTATAGTGCAAAAATTCAAAAATAAACATTTTTTTAAAAAATTCCTTTTTTATGTGACATATAAACACATTCTATTTCTACTTAGTTCCTATAGTGCAAAATTTTAAAAAAAACATTTTAAAAAAAATTCCCTTTTTATGCGACAAATAAACACATTCTATTTTTACGTAGATCCTATAGTGCATAGTTCAAAAATAAACATTTAAATAAAAATTACACTTTTCTTTTTATGCGACATATAAATACATTCTTTTTCTATTTACTTCCTATAGTGCAAAATTAAAAAATAAACATGAAAAAAATTTACTTTTTTATATTTATGCGACATATAAACACATTATTTTTATACTTAGATCCTATAGTGCAAAATTCAAAAATAAACATTTTAAAAAAATTTCCATTTTTATGCGACATATAAACACATTCTATTTCTACTTATTTCGTATAGTGCAAAAATCAGAAGCAAATATTTTTATAAAATTTACCTTGTATATAAATATATGACATATACACACATTTTTTTTCTACTTAGTTCCTATAGTGCAAAAATCAGAAGTAAATATTGTTATAAAATTTACCTTGTATATAAATATATGACATATAAACACATTATTTTTCTACTTAGTTCCTTTAGTGCAAAATTCAGAAGTAAACATTTTTATAAAATATACTTTGTATGTAAATATGCGACATATATAACACATTCTATTTCTATTTGCAAAATTGAAAAATAAAATATTTAAAAAATTTTCTTTTTTATGCGACATATAAACACATTCTATTTCTACTTAGTTCCTATAGTGCAAAATTTTTAAAAAAACATTTTAAAAATAATGTATTTTTTTTTATGCAATTAAACACATTCTTTTTCTCCTTAGTTCCTATAGTGCAAAATTAAAAATAAAAAATTTAAAAAAAAATGTACTCTTTTCTTTTTACGCAACATATAAACACATTCTTTTTCTACTTAGTTCCTATAGTGCAAAATTAAAAATAAACATGAAAAAAATTTACTTTTTTATATTTATGTGACATAAACACATTCTTTTTCTACTTAGATCCTATAATGCAAAGTTAAAAAATTAAAAATTGTATAAAATTTTCTATTCTTTTTATGCAACATATAAACACATTATTTTCCTACTTAGATCCTATAGTGCAAAAATTCAAAAATAAACATTTTAAAAAAAATTCTTTATTTATGTGACATATAAACACATTCTATTTCTACTTAGTTCCTATAGTGCAAAATTAAAAAATAAACATGAAAAAAATTTACTTTTTTATATTTATGCGACATATAAACACATTATTTTTATACTTAGATCCTATAGTGCAAAATTCAAAAATAAACATGAAAAAAAATTACTTTTTTATTTTTATGCGACATATAAACACATTCTATTTCTACTTATTTCGTATAGTGCAAAAATCAGAAGTAAATATTTTTATAAAATTTACCTTGTATATAAATATATGACATATACACACTTTTTTTTTTTCTACTTAGTTCCTATAGTGCAAAAATCAGAAGTAAATATTATTATAAAATTTGCCTTGTATATAAATATATTACATATAAACACATTCTTTTTCTCATTAGTTTCTGTAGTGCAAAATTCAAAAATAAACATTTAAAAAAATGTACTCTTTTCTTTTTATGTGACATATAAACACATTCATTTTCTACTTAGTTCCTATAGTGCAAAATTCAAAAATAAACATGAAAAAAAAATTACTTTTTATAGTTATGCGACATAAACACATTCTTTTTCTACTTAGTTCCTATAGTACAAAAATCAGAAGTAAATATTGTTATAAAATTTACCTTGTATATAAATATATGACATATAACCACATTATTTTTCTACTTAGTTCCTATAGTGCAAAATTCAGAAGTAAACATTTTTATAAAATATACTTTGTATGTAAATATGCGACATATATAACACATTCTTTTTCTATTTGCAAAATTGAAAAATAAAATATTTTAAAAATTTTCTTTTTTATGCGACATATAAACACATTCTATTTCTACTTAGATCCTATAGTGCAAAATTATTAAATAAACATGAAAAAAATTTACTTTTTTATTTTTATGCGACATAAACACATTCTTTTTCTACTTATTTCGTATAGTGCAAAAATCAGAAGTAAATATTTTTATAAAATTTACCTTGTATATAAATATATGACATATATACACTTTTTTTTTTTCTACTTAGTTCCTATAGTGCAAAAATCAGAAGTAAATATTATTATAAAATTTGCCTTGTATATAAATATATTACATATAAACACATTCTTTTTCTCATTAGTTTCTGTAGTGCAAAATTCAAAAATAAACATTTTAAAAAATTACTTTTTATAGTTATGCGACATAAACACATTCTTTTTCTACTTAGTTCCTATAGTGCAAAAATCAGAAGTAAATATTGTTATAAAATTTACCTTGTAAATAAATATATGACATATAACCACATTATTTTTCTACTTAGTTCCTATAGTGCAAAATTCAGAAGTAAACATTTTTATAAAATATACTTTGTATGTAAATATGCGACATATATAACACATTCTATTTCTATTTGCAAAATTGAAAAATAAAATATTTAAAAAATGTTCTTTTTTATGCGACATATAAACACATTCTATTTCTACTTAGATCCTATAGTGCAAAATTAAAAAATAAACATGAAAAAAATTTACTTTTTTATTTTTATGCAACATAAACACATTCTTTTTCTACTTAGATCCTATAGTGCAAAGTTAAAAATTTATAAAATTTCCTTTTTTCTTTTTATGCAACATATAAACACATTATTTTCCTACTTAGATCCTATAGTGCAAAAATTCAAAAATAAACATTTTTTTTTAAATTCCTTTTTTATGTGACATATAAACACATTCTATTTCTACTTAGTTCCTATAGTGCAAAATTTAAAAAAAAACATTTTTTAAAAAATTCCCTTTTTATGCGACAAATAAACACATTCTATTTCTACGTAGATCCTATAGTGCATAGTTCAAAAATAAACATTTAAATAAAAATTACTCTTTTCTTTTTATGCGACATATAAATACATTCTTTTTCTATTTACTTCCTATAGTGCAAAATTAAAAAATAAACATGAAAAAAATTTACTTTTTTATATTTATGCGACATATAAACACATTATTTTTATACTTAGATCCTATAGTGCAAAATTCAAAAATAAACATGAAAAAAAATTACTTTTTTATTTTTATGCGACATATAAACACATTCTATTTCTACTTATTTCGTATAGTGCAAAAATCAGAAGTAAATATTTTTATAAAATTTACCTTGTATATAAATATATGACATATACACACTTTTTTTTTTTCTACTTAGTTCCTATAGTGCAAAAATCAGAAGTAAATATTATTATAAAATTTGCCTTGTATATAAATATATTACATATAAACACATTCTTTTTCTCATTAGTTTCTGTAGTGCAAAATTCAAAAATAAACATTTAAAAAAATGTACTCTTTTCTTTTTATGCGACATATAAACACATTCATTTTCTACTTAGTTCCTATAGTGCAAAATTCAAAAATAAACATGAAAAAAAATTACTTTTTATAGTTATGCGACATAAACACATTCTTTTTCTACTTAGTTCCTATAGTACAAAAATCAGAAGTAAATATTGTTATAAAATTTACCTTGTATATAAATATATGACATATAACCACATTATTTTTCTACTTAGTTCCTATAGTGCAAAATTCAGAAGTAAACATTTTTATAAAATATACTTTGTATGTAAATATGCGACATATATAACACATTCTTTTTCTATTTGCAAAATTGAAAAATAAAATATTTTAAAAATTTTCTTTTTTATGCGACATATAAACACATTCTATTTCTACTTAGATCCTATAGTGCAAAATTATTAAATAAACATGAAAAACATTTACTTTTTTATTTTTATGCGACATAAACACATTCTTTTTCTACTTATTTCGTATAGTGCAAAAATCAGAAGTAAATATTTTTATAAAATTTACCTTGTATATAAATATATGACATATATACACTTTTTTTTTTTCTACTTAGTTCCTATATTGCAAAAATCAGAAGTAAATATTATTATAAAATTTGCCTTGTATATAAATATATTACATATAAACACATTCTTTTTCTCATTAGTTTCTGTAGTGCAAAATTCAAAAATAAACATTTTAAAAAATTACTTTTTATAGTTATGCGACATAAACACATTCTTTTTCTACTTAGTTCCTATAGTGCAAAAATCAGAAGTAAATATTGTTATAAAATTTACCTTGTATATAAATATATGACATATAACCACATTATTTTTCTACTTAGTTCCTATAGTGCAAAAATCAGAAGTAAATATTATTATAAAATTTGCCTTGTATATAAATATATTACATATAAACACATTCTTTTTCTCATTAGTTTCTGTAGTGCAAAATTCAAAAATAAACATTTAAAAAAATGTACTCTTTTCTTTTTATGTGACATATAAACACATTCATTTTCTACTTAGTTCCTATAGTGCAAAATTCAAAAATAAACATGAAAAAAAATTACTTTTTATAGTTATGCGACATAAACACATTCTTTTTCTACTTAGTTCCTATAGTACAAAAATCAGAAGTAAATATTGTTATAAAATTTACCTTGTATATAAATATATGACATATAACCACATTATTTTTCTACTTAGTTCCTATAGTGCAAAATTCAGAAGTAAACATTTTTATAAAATATACTTTGTATGTAAATATGCGACATATATAACACATTCTTTTTCTATTTGCAAAATTGAAAAATAAAATATTTTAAAAATTTTCTTTTTTATGCGACATATAAACACATTCTATTTCTACTTAGATCCTATAGTGCAAAATTATTAAATAAACATGAAAAAAATTTACTTTTTTATTTTTATGCGACATAAACACATTCTTTTTCTACTTATTTCGTATAGTGCAAAAATCAGAAGTAAATATTGTTATAAAATTTACCTTGTATATAAATATATGACATATAACCACATTATTTTTCTACTTAGTTCCTATAGTGCAAAATTCAGAAGTAAACATTTTTATAAAATATACTTTGTATGTAAATATGCGACATATATAACACATTCTTTTTCTATTTGCAAAATTGAAAAATAAAATATTTTAAAAATTTTCTTTTTTATGCGACATATAAACACATTCTATTTCTACTTAGATCCTATAGTGCAAAATTATTAAATAAACATGAAAAAAATTTACTTTTTTATTTTTATGCGACATAAACACATTCTTTTTCTACTTATTTCGTATAGTGCAAAAATCAGAAGTAAATATTTTTATAAAATTTACCTTGTATATAAATATATGACATATATACACTTTTTTTTTTTCTACTTAGTTCCTATAGTGCAAAAATCAGAAGTAAATATTATTATAAAATTTGCCTTGTATATAAATATATTACATATAAACACATTCTTTTTCTCATTAGTTTCTGTAGTGCAAAATTCAAAAATAAACATTTTAAAAAATTACTTTTTATAGTTATGCGACATAAACACATTCTTTTTCTACTTAGTTCCTATAGTGCAAAAATCAGAAGTAAATATTGTTATAAAATTTACCTTGTAAATAAATATATGACATATAACCACATTATTTTTCTACTTAGTTCCTATAGTGCAAAATTCAGAAGTAAACATTTTTATAAAATATACTTTGTATGTAAATATGCGACATATATAACACATTCTATTTCTATTTGCAAAATTGAAAAATAAAATATTTAAAAAATGTTCTTTTTTATGCGACATATAAACACATTCTATTTCTACTTAGATCCTATAGTGCAAAATTAAAAAATAAACATGAAAAAAATTTACTTTTTTATTTTTATGCAACATAAACACATTCTTTTTCTACTTAGATCCTATAGTGCAAAGTTAAAAATTTATAAAATTTCCTTTTTTCTTTTTATGCAACATATAAACACATTATTTTCCTACTTAGATCCTATAGTGCAAAAATTCAAAAATAAACATTTTTTTTAAAATTCCTTTTTTATGCGACATATAAACACATTCTATTTCTACTTAGATCCTATAGTGCAAAATTAAAAAATAAACATGAAAAAAATTTACTTTTTTATTTTTATGCGACATAAACACATTCTTTTTCTACTTAGATCCTATAGTGCAAAGTTAAACATTTATAAAATTTCCTTTTTTCTTTTTATGCAACATATAAACACATTATTTTCCTACTTAGATCCTATAGTGCAAAAATTCAAAAATAAACATTTTTTTTAAAATTCCTTTTTTATGTGACATATAAACACATTCTATTTCTACTTAGTTCCTATAGTGCAAAATTTAAAAAAAAACATTTTTTTAAAAATTCCCTTTTTATGCGACAAATAAACACATTCTATTTCTACGTAGATCCTATAGTGCATAGTTCAAAAATAAACATTTAAATAAAAATTACTCTTTTCTTTTTATGCGACATATAAATACATTCTTTTTCTATTTACTTCCTATAGTGCAAAATTAAAAAATAAACATGAAAAAAATTTACTTTTTTATATTTATGCGACATATAAACACATTATTTTTATACTTAGATCCTATAGTGCAAAATTCAAAAATAAACATGAAAAAAAATTACTTTTTTATTTTTATGCGACATATAAACACATTCTATTTCTACTTATTTCGTATAGTGCAAAAATCAGAAGTAAATATTTTTATAAAATTTACCTTGTATATAAATATATGACATATACACACTTTTTTTTTTTCTACTTAGTTCCTATAGTGCAAAAATCAGAAGTAAATATTATTATAAAATTTGCCTTGTATATAAATATATTACATATAAACACATTCTTTTTCTCATTAGTTTCTGTAGTGCAAAATTCAAAAATAAACATTTAAAAAAATGTACTCTTTTCTTTTTATGCGACATATAAACACATTCATTTTCTACTTAGTTCCTATAGTGCAAAATTCAAAAATAAACATGAAAAAAAATTACTTTTTATAGTTATGCGACATAAACACATTCTTTTTCTACTTAGTTCCTATAGTACAAAAATCAGAAGTAAATATTGTTATAAAATTTACCTTGTATATAAATATATGACATATAACCACATTATTTTTCTACTTAGTTCCTATAGTGCAAAATTCAGAAGTAAACATTTTTATAAAATATACTTTGTATGTAAATATGCGACATATATAACACATTCTTTTTCTATTTGCAAAATTGAAAAATAAAATATTTTAAAAATTTTCTTTTTTATGCGACATATAAACACATTCTATTTCTACTTAGATCCTATAGTGCAAAATTATTAAATAAACATGAAAAACATTTACTTTTTTATTTTTATGCGACATAAACACATTCTTTTTCTACTTATTTCGTATAGTGCAAAAATCAGAAGTAAATATTTTTATAAAATTTACCTTGTATATAAATATATGACATATATACACTTTTTTTTTTTCTACTTAGTTCCTATATTGCAAAAATCAGAAGTAAATATTATTATAAAATTTGCCTTGTATATAAATATATTACATATAAACACATTCTTTTTCTCATTAGTTTCTGTAGTGCAAAATTCAAAAATAAACATTTTAAAAAATTACTTTTTATAGTTATGCGACATAAACACATTCTTTTTCTACTTAGTTCCTATAGTGCAAAAATCAGAAGTAAATATTGTTATAAAATTTACCTTGTATATAAATATATGACATATAACCACATTATTTTTCTACTTATTTCCTATAGTGCAAAATTCAGAAGTAAACATTTTTATAAAATATACTTTGTATGTAAATATGCGACATATATAACACATTCTTTTTCTATTTGCAAAATTGAAAAATAAAATATTAAAAAAATTTTCTTTTTTATGCGACATATAAACACATTCTATTTCTACTTAGATCCTATAGTGCAAAATTAAAAAATAAACATTAAAAAAATTTACTTTTTTATTTTTATGCGACATAAACACATTCTTTTTCTACTTATTTCGTATAGTGCAAAAATCAGAAGTAAATATTTTTATAAAATTTACCTTGTATATAAATATATGACATATACACACTTTTTTTTTTTCTACTTAGTTCCTATAGTGCAAAAATCAGAAGTAAATATTATTATAAAATTTGCCTTGTATATAAATATATTACATATAAACACATTCTTTTTCTCATTAGTTTCTGTAGTGCAAAATTCAAAAATAAACATTTTAAAAAATGTACTCTTTTCTTTTTATGCAACATATAAACACATTCATTTTCTACTTAGTTCCTATAGTGCAAAATTCAAAAATAAACATGAAAAAAAATTACTTTTTATAGTTATGCGACATAAACACATTCTTTTTCTACTTAGTTCCTATAGTGCAAAAATCAGAAGTAAATATTGTTATAAAATTTACCTTGTAAATAAATATATGACATATAACCACATTATTTTTCTACTTAGTTCCTATAGTGCAAAATTCAGAAGTAAACATTTTTATAAAATATACTTTGTATGTAAATATGCGACATATATAACACATTCTATTTCTATTTGCAAAATTGAAAAATAAAATATTTAAAAAATGTTCTTTTTTATGCGACATATAAACACATTCTATTTCTACTTAGATCCTATAGTGCAAAATTAAAAAATAAACATGAAAAAAATTTACTTTTTTATTTTTATGCGACATAAACACATTATTTTCCTACTTAGATCCTATAGTGCAAAAATTCAAAAATAAACATTTTTTTTAAAATTCCTTTTTTATGTGACATATAAACACATTCTATTTCTACTTAGTTCCTATAGTGCAAAATTTAAAAAAAAACATTTTTTAAAAAATTCCCTTTTTATGCGACAAATAAACACATTCTATTTCTACGTAGATCCTATAGTGCATAGTTCACAAATAAACATTTAAATAAAAATTACTCTTTTCTTTTTATGCGACATATAAATACATTCTTTTTCTATTTACTTCCTATAGTGCAAAATTAAAAAATAAACATGAAAAAAATTTACTTTTTTATATTTATGCGACATATAAACATATTATTTTTATACTTAGATCCTATAGTGCAAAATTTAAAAAAAATTCCCTTTTTATGCGACAAATAAACACATTCTATTTCTACTTACATCCTATAGTGCATAGTTCAAAAATAAACATTTAAAAAAAAATTACTCTTTTCTTTTTATGCGACATATAAATACATTCTTTTTCTATTTAGTTCCTATAGTGCAAAATTAAAAAATAAACATGAAAAAAATATACTTTTTTATATTTATGCGACATAAACACATTCTTTTTCTACTTAGATCCTATAGTGCTAAATTAAAAAATAAAATTTTTTATAAAATTTCCTTTTTTCCTTTTATGCGACATATAAACACATTATTTTTATACTTAGATCCTATAGTGCAAAATTCAAAAATAAACATTTTAAAAAAATTTCCATTTTTATGTGACATATAAACACATTCTATTTCTATTTGCAAAATTGAAAAATAAAATATTTAAAAAATTTTCTTTTGTATGCGACATATAAACACATTCTATTTCTACTTAGATCCTATAGTGCAAAATTAAAAAATAAACATGAAAAAAATTTACTTTTTTATTTTTATGCGACATAAACACATTCTTTTTCTACTTAGATCCTATAGTGCAAAGTTAAAAATTTATAAAATTTCCTTTTTTCTTTTTATGCAACATATAAACACATTATTTTCCTACTTAGATCCTATAGTGCAAAAATTCAAAAATAAACATTTTTTTTAAAAATTCCTTTTTTATGTGACATATAAACACATTCTATTTCTACTTAGTTCCTATAGTGCAAAATTTTAAAAAAAACATTTTAAAAAAAATTCCCTTTTTATGCGACAAATAAACACATTCTATTTTTACGTAGATCCTATAGTGCATAGTTCAAAAATAAACATTTAAATAAAAATTACACTTTTCTTTTTATGCGACATATAAATACATTCTTTTTCTATTTACTTCCTATAGTGCAAAATTAAAAAATAAACATGAAAAAAATTTACTTTTTTATATTTATGCGACATATAAACACATTATTTTTATACTTAGATCCTATAGTGCAAAATTCAAAAATAAACATTTTAAAAAAATTTCCATTTTTATGCGACATATAAACACATTCTATTTCTACTTATTTCGTATAGTGCAAAAATCAGAAGCAAATATTTTTATAAAATTTACCTTGTATATAAATATATGACATATACACACATTATTTTTCTACTTAGTTCCTTTAGTGCAAAATTCAGAAGTAAACATTTTTATAAAATATACTTTGTATGTAAATATGCGACATATATAACACATTCTATTTCTACTTAGATCCTATAGTGCAAAATTCAAAAATGAACATTGTAAAAAAATGTTTTTTTTTCTTTGTATGTGACATATAAACACATTCTATGTCTACTTAGTTCCTATAGTGCAAAATTAAAAAATAAACATGAAAAAAATTTACTTTTATATATTTATGCGACATAAACACATTTTTTTTCTACTTAGATCCTATAGTGCAAAGTTAAAAAATTAAAAATTGTATAAAATTTCCTTTTTTCTTTTCATGCAACATATAAACACATTATTTTCCTACTTAGATCCTATAGTGCAAAAATTCAAAAATAAACATTTTTTAAAAAATTCCTTTTTTATGTGACATATAAACACATTCTATTTCTACTTAGTTCCTATAGTGCAAAATTTAAAAAAAATTCCCTTTTTATGCGACAAATAAACACATTCTATTTCTACTTAGATCCTATAGTGCATAGTTCAAAAATAAACATTTTAAAAAAAATTACTCTTTTCTTTTTATGCGACATATAAATACATTCTTTTTCTATTTAGTTCCTATAGTTCAAAATTAAAAAATAAACATGAAAAAAATTACTTTTTTATATTTATGCGACATAAACACATTCTTTTTCTACTTAGATCCTATAGTGCTAAATTAAAAAATAAAATTTTTTATAAAATTTCCTGTTTTCCTTTTATGCGACATATAAACACATTATTGTTATACTTAGATCCTATAGTGCAAAATTCAAAAATAAACATTTAAAAAAAATTTCCATTTTTATGCGACATATAAACACATTCTATTTCTACTTATTTCGTATAGTGCAAAAATCAGATGTAAATATTTTTATAAAATTTACCTTGTATATAAATATATGACATATAAACACATTATTTTTCTACTTAGTTCCTATAGTGCAAAATTCAGAAGTAAACATTTTTATAAAATATACTTTGTATGTAAATATGCGACATATATAACACATTCTTATTCTACTTAGTTCATATAGTGCAAAATTGAAAAATTAAATTATAAAAAAATTTTCTTTTTTATGCGAGATATAAACACATTCTATTTCTACTTAGATCCTGTAGTGCAAAATTCAAAAATAAACATTGTAAAAAAATGTTTTTTTTTCTTTGTATGTGACATACAAACACATTCTATTTCTACTTAGTTCCTATAGTGCAAAATTAAAAAATAAACATGAAAAAAATTTACTTTTTTATATTAAGCGACATAAACACATTTTTTTTCTACTTAGATCCTATAGTGCAAAGTTAAAAAATTAAAAATTTTATAAAATTTCCTTTTTTCTTTTTATGCAACATATAAACACATTATTTTCCTACTTAGATCCTATAGTGCAAAAATTCAAAAATAAACATTTTAATAAAAATTCCTTTTTTATGTGACATATAAACACATTCAATTTCTACTTAGTTCCTATAGTGCAAAATTTAAAAAAAATTCCCTTTTTATGCGACAAATAAACACATTCTATTTCTACTTACATCCTATAGTGCATAGTTCAAAAATAAACATTAAAAAAAAAATTACTCTTTTCTTTTTATGCGACATATAAATACATTCTTTTTCTATTTAGTTCCTATAGTGCAAAATTAAAAAATAAACATGAAAAAAATATACTTTTTTATATTTATGCGACATAAACACATTCTTTTTCTACTTAGATCCTATAGTGCTAAATTTAAAAATAAAATTTTTTATAAAATTTCCTTTTTTCCTTTTATGCGACATATAAACACATTATTTTTATACTTAGATCCTATAGTGCAAAATTCAAAAATAAACATTTTTAAAAAATTTCCATTTTTATGTGACATATAAACACATTCTATTTCTACTTAGTTCCTATAGTGCAAAAATCAGAAGTAAATATTTTTATAAAATTTACCTTGTATATAAATATATGACATATACACATTCTTTTTCTCATTAGTTTCTGTAGTGCAAAATTCACAAATAAACGTTTAAAAAAATGTACTCTTTTCTTTTTATGCGACATATAAACACATTCTTTTTCTACTTAGTTCCTATAGTGCAAAATTCAAAAATAAACATGAAAAAAAATTACTTTTTATAGTTATGTGACATAAACACATTATTTTTCTACTTAGTTCCTATAATGCAAAATTCAGAAGTAAACATTTTTATAAAATATACTTTGTATGTAAATATGCGACATATATAACACATTCTTTTTCTATTTGCAAAATTGAAAAATAAAATATTTAAAAAATTTTCTTTTTTATGCGACATATAAACACATTCTATTTCTACTTAGATCCTATAGTGCAAAATTAAAAAATAAACATGAAAAAAATTTACTTTTTTATATTTATGCGACATAAACACATTCTTTTTCTACTTAGATCCTATAGTGCAAAGTTAAAAAATTAAAAATTTTATAAAATTTTCTTTTTTCTTTTTATGCAACATATAAACACATTATTTTCCTACTTAGATCCTATAGTGCAAAAATTCAAAAATAAACATTTTTAAAAAAATTCCTTTTTAATGTGACATATAAACACATTCTATTTCTACTTAGTTCCTATAGTACAAAATTTTAAAAAAAACATTTTAAAAAAATTCCCTTTTTATGCGACAAATAAACACATTCTATTTCTACTTAGATCCTATAGTGCATAGTTCAAAAATAAACATTTTTAAAAAAATTACTCTTTTCTTTTTATGCGACATATAAATACATTCTTTTTCTATTTAGTTCCTATAGTGCAAAATTAAAAAATAAACATGAAAAAAATTTACTTTTTTATATTTATGCGACATAAACACATTCTTTTTCTACTTAGATCCTATAGTGCTAAATTAAAAAATAAAAATTTTTTATAATATTTCCTTTTTTCCTTTTATGTGACATATAAACAGATTATTTTTATACTTAGATCCTATAGTGCAAAATTTTAAAAAAACATTTTTAAAAAATTTCCATTTTTATGCGACATATAAACACATTCTATTTCTACTTAGTTCGTACAGTGCAAAAATCAGAAGTAAATATTTTTATAAAATTTACCTTGTATATAAATATATGACATATACACATTTTTTTTCTACTTAGTTCCTATAGTGCAAATATCAGAAGTAAATATTATTATAAAATTTGCCTTGTATATAAATATATTACATATAAACACATTCTTTTTCTCATTAGTTTCTGGAGTGCAAAATTCAAAAATTAACATTTAAAAAGATGTACTCTTTTCTTTTTATGCGACATATAAACACATTCTTTTTCTACTTAGTTCCTATAGTGCAAAAATCAAAAATAAACATGAAAAAAAATTACTTTTTATAGTTATGCGACATAAACACATTATTTTTCTACTTAGATCCTATAGTGCAAAGTTAAGAATTAAAAATTGTATACAATTTTCTGTTTTCTTTTTATGCAACATATAAACACATTATTTTCCTACTTAGATCCTATAGTGCAAAAATTCAAAAATAAACATTTTAAAAAAAATTCCTTTTTCATGTGACATATAAACACATTCTATTTCTACTTAGTTCCTATAGTGCAAAATTTAAAAAAAAACATTTTTAAAAAAATTCCCTTTTTATGCGACACATAAACACATTCTATTTCTACTTAGATCCTATAGTGCATAGTTCAAAAATAAACATTTAAAAAAAATTACTCTTTTCTTTTTATGGAACATATAAATACATTCTTTTTCTATTTAGTTCCTATAGTGCAAAATTAAAAAATAAACATGAAAAAAATTTACTTTTTTATATTTATGCGACATATAAACACATTATTTTTATACTTAGATCGTATAGTGCAAAAATCAGAAGTAAATATTTTTATAAAATTTACCTTGTATATAAATATATGACATATACACACATTTTTTTTCTACTTAGTTCCTATAGTGCAAAAATCAGAAGTAAATATTGTTATAAAATTTACCTTGTATATAAATATATGACATATAAACACATTATTTTTCTACTTAGTTCCTATAGTGCAAAATTCAGAAGTAAACATTTTTATAAAATATACTTTGTATGTAAATATGCGACATATATAACACATTCTTATTCTACTTAGTTCATATAGTGCAAAATTGAAAAATTAAATTATAAAAAAATTTTCTTTTTTATGCGAGATATAAACACATTCTATTTCTACTTAGATCCTGTAGTGCAAAATTCAAAAATAAACATTGTAAAAAAATGTTTTTTTTTCTTTGTATGTGACATACAAACACATTCTATTTCTACTTAGTTCCTATAGTGCAAAATTAAAAAATAAACATGAAAAAAATTTACTTTTTTATATTTATGCGACATAAACACATTTTTTTTCTACTTAGATCCTATAGTGCAAAGTTAAAAAATTAAAAATTTTATAAAATTTCCTTTTTTCTTTTTATGCAACATATAAACACATTATTTTCCTACTTAGATCCTATAGTGCAAAAATTCAAAAATAAACATTTTAATAAAAATTCCTTTTTTATGTGACATATAAACACATTATTTTTCTACTTAGTTCCTATAGTGCAAAATTTAAAAAAAATTCCCTTTTTATGCGACAAATAAACACATTCTATTTCTACTTACATCCTATAGTGCATAGTTCAAAAATAAACATTTAAAAAAAAATTACTCTTTTCTTTTTATGCGACATATAAATACATTCTTTTTCTATTTAGTTCCTATAGTGCAAAATTAAAAAATAAACATGAAAAAAATATACTTTTTTATATTTATGCGACATAAACACATTCTTTTTCTACTTAGATCCTATAGTGCTAAATTTAAAAATAAAATTTTTTATAAAATTTCCTTTTTTCCTTTTATGCGACATATAAACACATTATTTTTCTACTTAGTTCCTATAGTGCAAAATTCAAAAATAAACATGAAAAAAAAATTACTTTTTATATTTATGTGACATAAACACATTCTTTTTCTACTTAGTTCCTATAGTGCAAAAATCAGAAGTAAATATTGTTATAAAATTTACCTTGTATATAAATATATGACATAAACACATTATTTTTCTACTTAGTTCCTATAGTGCAAAATTCAGAAGTAAACATTTTTATAAAATATACTTTGTATGTAAATATGCGGCATATATAACACATTCTTTTTCTATTTGCAAAATTGAAAAATAAAATATTTAAAAAATTTTCTTTTTATGCGACATATAAACACATTCTATTTCTACTTAGATCCTATAGTGCAAAATTAAAAAATAAACATGAAAATAATTTAATTTTTTATATTTATGCGACATAAACACATTCTTTTTCTACTTAGATCCTATAGTGCAAAGTTAAAAAATTAAAAATTTTATAAAATTTCCTTTTTTCTTTTTATGCAACATATAAACACATTATTTTCCTCCTTAGATCCTATAGTGCAAAAATTCAAAAATAAACATTTTTTTAAAAATTCCTTTTTTATGTGACATATAAACACATTCTATTTCTACTTAGTTCCTATAGTGCAAAATTTAAAAAAAAACATTTTAAAAAAAATTCCCTTTTTATGCGACAAATAAACACATTCTATTTCTACTTAGATCCTATAGTGCAAAAATCAGAAGTAAATATTGTTATAAAATTTGCCTTGTATATAAATATATTACATATAAACACATTCTTTTTCTCATTAGTTTCTGTAGTGCAAAATTCAAAAATAAAAATTTAAAAAAATGTACTCTTCTTTTTATGCGACATATAAACACATTCTTTTTCTACTTAGTTCCTATAGTGCAAAATTCAAAAATAAACATGAAAAAAAAATTACTTTTTATATTTATGCGACATAAACACATTCTTTTTCTACTTAGTTCCTATAGTGCAAAAATCAGAAGTAAATATTGTTATAAAATTTACCTTGTATATAAATATATGACATATAACCACATTATTTTTCTACTTAGTTCCTATAGTGCAAAATTCAGAAGTAAACATTTTTATAAATATACTTTGTATGTAAATATGCGGCATATATAACACATTCTTTTTCTATTTGCAAAATTGAAAAATAAAATATTTAAAAAATTTTCTTTTTATGCGACATATAAACACATTCTATTTCTACTTAGATCCTATAGTGCAAAAATTCAAAAATAAACATGAAAAAAATTTACTTTTTTATATTTATGCGACATAAACACATTATTTTTATACTTAGATCCTATAGTGCAAAATTCAAAAATAAACATTTTTAAAAAATTTCCATTTTTATGCGACATATAAACACATTCTATTTCTACTTAGTTCGTATAGTGCAAAAATCAGAAGTAAATATTTTTATAAAATTTACCTTGTATATAAATATATTACATATAAACACATTCTTTTTCTCATTAGTTTCTGTAGTGCAAAATTCAAAAATAAACATTTTAAAAAATGTACTCTTTTCTTTTTATGCGACATATAAACACATTCTTTTTCTACTTAGTTCCTATAGTGCAAAATTCAAAAATAAACATGAAAAAAAATTACTTTTTATAGTTATGCGACATAAACACATTCTTTTTCTACTTAGATCCTATAGTGCAAAGTTAAAAATTTAAAAATTGTATACAATTTTCTTTTTTCTTTTTATGCAACATATAAACACATTATTTTCCTACTTAGATCCTATAGTGCAAAATTCAAAAATAAACATTTTAAAAAAATTCCTTTTTTATGTGACATATAAACACATTCTATTTCTACTTAGTTCCTATAGTGCAAAATTTTAAAAAAAACATTTTAAAAAAAATTACTCTTTTCTTTTTATGGAAGATATAAATACATTCTTTTTCTATTTAGTTCCTATAGTGCAAAATTAAAAAATAAACATGAAAAAAATTTACTTTTTTATATTTATGCGACATATAAACACATTCTTTTTCTACTTAGTTCCTATAGTGCAAAAATCAGAAGTAAATATTGTTATAAAATTTACCTTGTATATAAATATATGACATATAAACACATTATTTTTCTACTTAGTTCCTATAGTGCAAAATTCAGAGGTAAACATTTTTATAAAATATACTTTGTATGTAAATATGCGACATATATAACACATTCTTTTTCTACTTAGTTCATATAGTGCAAAATTGATAAATTAAATTTTTTTTAAATTTTCTTTTTTATGCGACATATAAACACATTCTATTTCTACTTAGTTCCTATAGTGCAAAATTAAAAAATAAACATGAAAAAAATTTACTTTTTTATATTTATGCGACATAAACACATTTTTTTTCTACTTAGATCCTATAGTGCAAAAATTCAAAAATAAACATTTTAAAAAAAATTCCTTTTTTATGTGACATATAAACACATTCTATTTCTACTTAGTTCCTATAGTGCAAAATTTAAAAAAAAAACATTTTAAAAAAAATTCCCTTTTTATGCGACAAATAAACACATTCTATTTCTACTTAGATCCTATAGTGCAAAAATCAGAAGTAAATATTGTTATAAAATTTGCCTTGTATATAAATATATTACATATAAACACATTCTTTTTCTCATTAGTTTCTGTAGTGCAAAATTCAAAAATAAACATTTTAAAAAATGTACTATTTTCTTTTTATGCGACATATAAACACATTCTTTTTCTACTGAGTTCCTATAGTGCAAAATTCAAAAATAAACATGAAAAAAAAATTACTTTTTATATTTATGCGACATAAACACATTCTTTTTCTACTTAGTTCCTATAGTGCAAAATTCAGAAGTAAACACTTTTATAAAATATACTTTGTATGTAAATATGCGACATATATAACACATTCTTTTTCTATTTGCAAAATTGAAAAATAAAATATTTAAAAAATTTTCTTTTTATGCGACATATAAACACATTCTATTTCTACTTAGATCCTATAGTGCAAAATTAAAAAATAAACATGAAAAAAATTTACTTTTTTATATTTATGCAACATAAACACATTCTTTTTCTTCTTAGATCCTATAGTGCAAAGTTAAAAAATTAAAAATTTTATAAAATTTCCTTTTTTCTTTTTATGCGACATATAAACACATTATTTTTATACTTAGATCCTATAGTGCAAAATTCAAAAATAAACATTTTAAAAAAAATTCCTTTTTTATGTGACATATAAACACATTCTATTTCTACTTAGTTCCTATAGTGCAAAATTCAAAAATAAACATTTTAAAAAAAATTACTCTTTTCTTTTTATGCGACATATAAATACATTCTTTTTCTATTTAGTTCCTATTGTGCAAAATTAAAAAATAAACATGAAAAAAATTTACTTTTTTATATTTATGCAACATAAACACATTCTTTTTCTACTTAGATCCTATAGTGCTAAATTCAAAAATAAAATTTTTTATAAAATTTCCTTTTTTCTTTTTATGCGACATATAAACACATTCTTTTTCTACTTAGTTCCTATAGTGCAAAAGTCAGAAGTAAATATTGTTATAAAATTTACCTTGTATATAAATATATGACATATAAACACATTCTATTTCTACTTAGTTCGTATAGTGCAAAAATCAGAAGTAAATATTTTTATAAAATTTACCTTGTATATAAATATATGACATATACACATTTTTTTTCTACTTAGTTCCTATAGTGCAAAAATCAGAAGTAAATATTATTATAAAATTTGCCTTGTATATAAATATATTACATATAAACACATTCTTTTTCTCATTAGTTTCTGTAGTGCAAAATTCAAAAATAAACATTTTAAAAAATGTACTCTTTTCTTTTTATGCGACATATAAACACATTCTTTTTCTACTTAGTTCCTATAGTGCAAAAATCAGAAGTAAACATTGTTATAAAATTTACCTTGTATATAAATATATGACATATAACCACATTATTTTTCTACTTAGTTCCTATAGTGCAAATTTCAGAAGTAAACCTTTTTATAAAATATACTATGTATGTAAATATGCGACATATTAACACATTATTTTTTCTACTTAGATCCTATAGTGCAAAATTCAAAAATAAACATTAAAAAAAAATTAAATTTTTCTTTTTATGCGACATAAACACATTCTTTTTCTACTTTGATCCTATATTTCAAAATACAAAAAATAAACATTTAAAAAAAATTTCTTTTTTCTTTTTATTCGACATATAAGCACATTCTATTTCTACTTAGTTCCTATAATGCAAAAATCAGAAATAAATATTATTATAAAATTTGCCTTATATATAAATATATTACATATAAACTCTTCCTCACTTTAATCAAAATCCCTAGTGCGTCATTTTCACAAGTACTTTCTGCAGATTGTACGCAAATGTTTGGCGTAGAAATGGCATTAACCTTCAGACTAAGCTGAAAGTTTACAGAGCAGTGGTACTTCCAGTGCTGCTATACGCTAGTGAAACATGGACTGTGTATAGACTTCATGTGAAAAAACTCAATCATTTTCATACAAATTGTCTCAGAAAAGTTATGAACATCAGATGGCAAGACAAGATTCCAGATACCACTGTCCTTGATAGAGCTGGTATCCCAAGCATTGACACGATCTTGATGCAGACACAGATTCGTTGGGCAGGTCATTTGGTGCGTATGCCAGACCATCATCTGCCAAAGATACTTCTCTATGGTGAGCTAGAGAAGGGTATACGATCTCAAGGTGGCCAACGGAAGAGCTACAAGGACTCGTTAAAGGACTCACTGAAAGCCTTTGAAATAGACCACGATACATGGGAAGAACTTGCACAAAATACATCTACATGGCGTTCTAAAATAAAAAAGAGCGCATCATCTTGTGAAAAGAAGAGAAATGCAGCAGCTCAACAGCGGAGAGCAGCTAGAAAGTCACGGATAGACCAAGATCCGTCTACAGTCGTTATTACATGTCCAAACTGTCCAAAGACATTTACAGCTCGAATAGGGCTCATTAGCCATCTACGAACTCATAATCAAGGACATAACTAGAATTGAATTTTCAAAAGTGGATGTAACAAATGGTCATCATCACTTGTGATGGACGAACATTACATATAAACACATTCTTTTTCTACTTAGTTCCTATAGTGCAAAATTCAGAAGTAAACATTTTTATAAAATATACTTTGTATGTAAATATGTGACATATTAACACATTCTCTTTTCTACTTAGTTCCTATAGTGTAAAATTCAAAAATAAACATTAAAAAAAATGTATTTTTTTCTTTTTATGCGAAATATAAACACATTCTATTTCTACTTAGTTCCTATAGTGCAAAATTCAAAAATAAACATTTTAAAAATAATGTATTTTTTTTTATGCAACATATAAACACATTCTTTTTCTACTTAGTTCCTATAGTGCAAAAATCAGAAATAAATATTTTTATAAAATTTACCTTGTATATAAATATATGACATATACACACATTTTTTTTCTACTTAGTTCCTATAGTTCAAAAATCAGAAGTAAATATTATTATAAAATTTGCCTTGTATATAAATATATTACATATAAACACATTCTTTTTCTCATTAGTTTCTGTAGTGCAAAATTCAAAAAAAACATTTAAAATAATGTACTCTTTTCTTTTTATGCGACATATAAACACATTCTTTTTCTACTTAGTTCCTATAGTGCAAAATTCAAAAATAAACATGAAAAAAAATTACTTTTTATAGTTATGTGACATAAACACATTCATTTTCTACTTAGTTCCTATAGTGCAAAAATCAGAAGTAAATATTGTTATAAAATTTACCTTGTATATAAATATATGACATATAACCACATTATTTTTCTACTTAGTTCCTATAGTGCAAAATTCAGAAGTAAACATTTTTATAAAATATACTTTGTATGTAAATATGCGACATATATAACACATTCTTTTTCTATTAGCAAAATTGAAAAATGAAATATTTAAAAAATTTTCTTTTTTATGCGACATATAAACACATTCTATTTCTACTTAGATCCTATAGTGCAAAATTAAAAAATAAACATGAAAATAATTTACTTTTTTATATTTATGCGACATAAACACATTCTTTTTCTACTTAGATCCTATAGTGCAAATTTAAAAAATTAAAAATTTTATAAAATTTCCTTTTTTCTTTTTATGCAACATATAAACACATTATTTTCCTACTTAGATCCTATAGTGCAAAAATTCAAAAATAAACATTTTTTTTAAAATTCCTTTTTTATGTGACATATAAACACATTCTATTTCTACTTAGTTCCTATAGTGCAAAATTTAAAAAAAAACATTTTTAAAAAAATTCCCTTTTTATGCGACAAATAAACACATTCTATTTCTACTTAGATCCTATAGTGCAAAAATCAGAAGTAAATATTGTTATAAAATTTGCCTTGTATATAAATATATTACATATAAACACATTCTTTTTCTCATTAGTTTCTGTAGTGCAAAATTCAAAAAAAAACATTTTAAAAAATGTACTCTTTTCTTTTTATGCGACATATAAACACATTCTTTTTCTACTTAGTTCCTATAGTGCAAAATTCAAAAATAAACATGAAAAAAAAATTACTTTTTATATTTATGCGACATAAACACATTCTTTTTCTACTTAGTTCCTATAGTGCAAAAATCAGAAGTAAATATTGTTATAAAATTTACCTTGTATATAAATATATGACATAAACACATTATTTTTCTACTTAGTTCCTATAGTGCAAAATTCAGAAGTAAACATTTTTATAAAATATACTTTGTATGTAAATATGCGGCATATATAACACATTCTTTTTCTATTTGCAAAATTGAAAAATAAAATATTTAAAAAATTTTCTTTTTATGCGATATATAAACACATTCTATTTCTACTTAGATCCTATAGTGCAAAATTCAAAAATAAACATTTTAAAAAAATTTCCATTTTTATGCGACATATAAACACATTCTATTTCTACTTAGTTCGTATAGTGCAAAAATCAGAAGTAAATATTTTTATAAAATTTACCTTGTATATAAATATATGACATATACACATTTTTTTTCTACTTAGTTCCTATAGTGCAGAAATCAGAAGTAAATATTATTATAAAATCTGCCTTGTATATAAATATATTACATATAAACACATTCTTTTTCTCATTAGTTTCTGTAGTGCAAAATTCAAAAATAAACATTTAAAAAAATGTACTCTTTTCTTTTTATGCGACATATAAACACATTCTTTTTCTACTTAGTTCCTATAGTGCAAAATTCAAAAATAAACATGAAAAAAAAATACTTTTTATAGTTATGCGACATAAACACATTCTTTTTCTACTTAGATCCTATAGTGCAAAGTTAAAAATTTAAAAATTGTATACAATTTTCTTTTTTCTTTTTATGCAACATATAAACACATTATTTTCCTACTTAGATCCTATAGTGCAAAATTCAAAAATAAACATGAAAAAAAAATTACTTTTTATATTTATGCGACATAAACACATTCTTTTTCTACTTAGTTCCTATAGTGCAAAAATCAGAAGTAAATATTGTTATAAAATTTACCTTGTATATAAATATATGACATAAACACATTATTTTTCTACTTAGTTCCTATAGTGCAAAATTCAGAAGTAAACATTTTTATAAAATATACTTTGTATGTAAATATGCGGCATATATAACACATTCTTTTTCTATTTGCAAAATTGAAAAATAAAATATTTAAAAAATTTTCTTTTTATGCGACATATAAACACATTCTATTTCTACTTAGATCCTATAGTGCAAAAATTCAAAAATAAACATGAAAAAAATTTACTTTTTTATATTTATGCGACATAAACACATTATTTTTATACTTAGATCCTATAGTGCAAAATTCAAAAATAAACATTTAAAAAAAATTCCTTTTTTATGTGACATATAAACACATTCTATTTCTACTTAGTTCCTATAGTGCAAAATTAAAAAAAAAACATTTTAAAAAAAATTACTCTTTTCTTTTTATGGAACATATAAATACATTCTTTTTCTATTTAGTTCCTATAGTGCAAAATTAAAAAATAAACATGAAAAAAATTTACTTTTTTATATTTATGCGACATATAAACACATTCTTTTTATACTTAGTTCCTATAGTGCAAAAATCAGAAGTAAATATTGTTATAAAATTTACCTTGTATATAAATATATGACATATTAACACATTATTTTTTCTACTTAGATCCTATAGTGCAAAATTCAAAAATAAACATTAAAAAAAAATTAAATTTTTCTTTTTATGCGATATAAACACATTCTTTTTCTACTTTGATCCTATATTTCAAAATACAAAAAATAAACATTTAAAAAATATTTCTTTTTTCTTTTTATTCGACATATAAGCACATTCTATTTCTACTTAGTTCCTATAATGCAAAAATCAGAAATAAATATTATTATAAAATTTGCCTTATATATAAACTCTTCCTCACTTTAATCAAAATCCCTAGTGCGTCATTTTCACAAGTACTTTCTGCAGATTGTACGCAAATGTTTGGCGTAGAAATGGCATTAACCTTCAGACTAAGCTGAAAGTTTACAGAGCAGTGGTACTTCCAGTGCTGCTATACGCTAGTGAAACATGGACTGTGTATAGACTTCATGTGAAAAAACTCAATCATTTTCATACAAATTGTCTCAGAAAAGTTATGAACATCAGATGGCAAGACAAGATTCCAGATACCACTGTCCTTGATAGAGCTGGTATCCCAAGCATTGACACGATCTTGATGCAGACACAGATTCGTTGGGCAGGTCATTTGGTGCGTATGCCAGACCATCATCTGCCAAAGATACTTCTCTATGGTGAGCTAGAGAAGGGTATACGATCTCAAGGTGGCCAACGGAAGAGCTACAAGGACTCGTTAAAGGACTCACTGAAAGCCTTTGAAATAGACCACGATACATGGGAAGAACTTGCACAAAATACATCTACATGGCGTTCTAAAATAAAAAAGAGCGCATCATCTTGTGAAAAGAAGAGAAATGCAGCAGCTCAACAGCGGAGAGCAGCTAGAAAGTCACGGATAGACCAAGATCCGTCTACAGTCGTTATTACATGTCCAAACTGTCCAAAGACATTTACAGCTCGAATAGGGCTCATTAGCCATCTACGAACTCATAATCAAGGACATAACTAGAATTGAATTTTCAAAAGTGGATGTAACAAATGGTCATCATCACTTGTGATGGACGAACATTACATATAAACACATTCTTTTTCTACTTAGTTCCTATAGTGCAAAATTCAGAAGTAAACATTTTTATAAAATATACTTTGTATGTAAATATGTGATATATTAACACATTCTCTTTTCTACTTAGTTCCTATAGTGTAAAATTCAAAAATAAACATTTAAAAAAATGTATTTTTTTCTTTTTATGCGAAATATAAACACATTCTATTTCTACTTAGTTCCTATAGTGCAAAATTCAAAAATAAACATTTTAAAAATAATGTATTATTTTTATGCAACATATAAACACATTCTTTTTCTACTTAGTTCCTATAGTGCAAAAATCAGAAATAAATATTTTTATAAAATTTACCTTGTATATAAATATATGACATATACACACATTTTTTTTCTACTTAGTTCCTATAGTTCAAAAATCAGAAGTAAATATTATTATAAAATTTGCCTTGTATATAAATATATTACATATAAACACATTCTTTTTCTCATTAGTTTCTGTAGTGCAAAATTCAAAAAAAACATTTAAAATAATGTACTCTTTTCTTTTTATGCGACATATAAACACATTCTTTTTCTACTTAGTTCCTATAGTGCAAAATTCAAAAATAAACATGAAAAAAAATTACTTTTTATAGTTATGTGACATAAACACATTCTTTTTCTACTTAGTTCCTATAGTGCAAAAATCAGAAGTAAATATTGTTATAAAATTTACCTTGTATATAAATATATGACATATAACCACATTATTTTTCTACTTAGTTCCTATAGTGCAAAATTCAGAAGTAAACATTTTTATAAAATATACTTTGTATGTAAATATGCGACATATATAACACATTCTTTTTCTATTAGCAAAATTGAAAAATGAAATATTTAAAAAATTTTCTTTTTTATGCGACATATAAACACATTCTATTTCTACTTAGATCCTATAGTGCAAAAATTCAAAAATAAACATGAAAAAAATTTACTTTTTTATATTTATGCAACATAAACACATTATTTTTATACTTAGATCCTATAGTGCAAAATTCAAAAATAAACATTTTAAAAAAATTTCCATTTTTATGCGACATATAAACACATTCTATTTCTACTTAGTTCGTATAGTGCAAAAATCAGAAGTAAATATTTTTATAAAATTTACCTTGTATATAAATATATGACATATACACATTTTTTTTCTACTTAGTTCCTATAGTGCAAAAATCAGAGATAAATATTATTATAAAATTTGCCTTGTATATAAATATATTACATATAAACACATTCTTTTTCTCATTAGTTTCTGTAGTGCAAAATTCAAAAATAAACATTTTAAAAAATGTACTCTTTTCTTTTTATGCGACATACAAACACATTCTTTTTCTACTTAGTTCCTATAGTGCAAAATTCAAAAATAAACATGAAAAAAAATTACTTTTTATAGTTATGCGACATAAACACATTCTTTTTCTACTTAGATCCTATAGTGCAAAGTTAAAAATTTAAAAATTGTATACAATTTTCTTTTTTCTTTTTATGCAACATATAAACACATTATTTTCCTACTTAGATCCTATAGTGCAAAATTCAAAAATAAACATTTAAAAAAAATTCCTTTTTTATGTGACATATAAACACATTCTATTTCTACTTAGTTCCTATAGTGCAAAATTTAAAAAAAAACATTTTAAAAAAAATTACTCTTTTCTTTTTATGGAACATATAAATACATTCTTTTTCTATTTAGTTCCTATAGTGCAAAATTAAAAAATAAACATGAAAAAAATTTACTTTTTTATATTTATGCGACATATAAACACATTCTTTTTCTACTTAGTTCCTATAGTGCAAAAATCAGAAGTAAATATTGTTATAAAATTTACCTTGTATATAAATATATGACATATAAACACATTATTTTTCTACTTAGTTCCTATAGTGCAAAATTCAGAGGTAAACATTTTTATAAAATATACTTTGTATGTAAATATGCGACATATATAACACATTCTTTTTCTACTTAGTTCATATAGTGCAAAATTGATAAATTAAATTTTATTTTAAATTTTCTTTTTTATGCGACATATAAACACATTCTATTTCTACTTAGTTCCTATAGTGCAAAATTAAAAAATAAACATGAAAAAAATTTACTTTTTTATATTTATGCGACATAAACACATTTTTTTTCTACTTAGATCCTATAGTGCAAAGTTAAAAAATTAAAAATTTTATAAAATTTCCTTTTTTCTTTTTAAGCAACATATAAACACATTATTTTCCTACTTAGATCCTATAGTGCAAAAATTCAAAAATAAACATTTTAAAAAAAATTCCTTTTTTATGTGACATATAAACACATTCTATTTCTACTTAGTTCCTATAGTGCAAAATTTAAAAAAAAACATTTTAAAAAAAATTCCCTTTTTATGCGACAAATAAACACATTCTATTTCTACTTAGATCCTATAGTGCAAAAATCAGAAGTAAATATTGTTATAAAATTTGCCTTGTATATAAATATATTACATATAAACACATTCTTTTTCTCATTAGTTTCTGTAGTGCAAAATTCAAAAATAAACATGAAAAAAAAATTACTTTTTATATTTATGCGACATAAACACATTCTTTTTCTACTTAGTTCCTATAGTGCAAAAATCAGAAGTAAATATTGTTATAAAATTTACCTTGTATATAAATATATGACATAAACACATTATTTTTCTACTTAGTTCCTATAGTGCAAAATTCAGAAGTAAACATTTTTATAAAATATACTTTGTATGTAAATATGCGGCATATATAACACATTCTTTTTCTATTTGCAAAATTGAAAAATAAAATATTTAAAAAATTTTCTTTTTATGCGATATATAAACACATTCTATTTCTACTTAGATCCTATAGTGCAAAATTCAAAAATAAACATTTTAAAAAAATTTCCATTTTTATGCGACATATAAACACATTCTATTTCTACTTAGTTCGTATAGTGCAAAAATCAGAAGTAAATATTTTTATAAAATTTACCTTGTATATAAATATATGACATATACACATTTTTTTTCTACTTAGTTCCTATAGTGCAGAAATCAGAAGTAAATATTATTATAAAATCTGCCTTGTATATAAATATATTACATATAAACACATTCTTTTTCTCATTAGTTTCTGTAGTGCAAAATTCAAAAATAAACATTTTAAAAAATGTACTCTTTTCTTTTTATGCGACATATAAACACATTCTTTTTCTACTTAGTTCCTATAGTGCAAAATTCAAAAATAAACATGAAAAAAAAATACTTTTTATAGTTATGCGACATAAACACATTCTTTTTCTACTTAGATCCTATAGTGCAAAGTTAAAAATTTAAAAATTGTATACAATTTTCTTTTTTCTTTTTATGCAACATATAAACACATTATTTTCCTACTTAGATCCTATAGTGCAAAATTCAAAAATAAACATGAAAAAAAAATTACTTTTTATATTTATGCGACATAAACACATTCTTTTTCTACTTAGTTCCTATAGTGCAAAAATCAGAAGTAAATATTGTTATAAAATTTACCTTGTATATAAATATATGACATAAACACATTATTTTTCTACTTAGTTCCTATAGTGCAAAATTCAGAAGTAAACATTTTTATAAAATATACTTTGTATGTAAATATGCGGCATATATAACACATTCTTTTTCTATTTGCAAAATTGAAAAATAAAATATTTAAAAAATTTTCTTTTTATGCGACATATAAACACATTCTATTTCTACTTAGATCCTATAGTGCAAAAATTCAAAAATAAACATGAAAAAAATTTACTTTTTTATATTTATGCGACATAAACACATTATTTTTATACTTAGATCCTATAGTGCAAAATTCAAAAATAAACATTTAAAAAAAATTCCTTTTTTATGTGACATATAAACACATTCTATTTCTACTTAGTTCCTATAGTGCAAAATTAAAAAAAAAACATTTTAAAAAAAATTACTCTTTTCTTTTTATGGAACATATAAATACATTCTTTTTCTATTTAGTTCCTATAGTGCAAAATTAAAAAATAAACATGAAAAAAATTTACTTTTTTATATTTATGCGACATATAAACACATTCTTTTTATACTTAGTTCCTATAGTGCAAAAATCAGAAGTAAATATTGTTATAAAATTTACCTTGTATATAAATATATGACATATTAACACATTATTTTTTCTACTTAGATCCTATAGTGCAAAATTCAAAAATAAACATTAAAAAAAAATTAAATTTTTCTTTTTATGCGATATAAACACATTCTTTTTCTACTTTGATCCTATATTTCAAAATACAAAAAATAAACATTTAAAAAATATTTCTTTTTTCTTTTTATTCGACATATAAGCACATTCTATTTCTACTTAGTTCCTATAATGCAAAAATCAGAAATAAATATTATTATAAAATTTGCCTTATATATAAACTCTTCCTCACTTTAATCAAAATCCCTAGTGCGTCATTTTCACAAGTACTTTCTGCAGATTGTACGCAAATGTTTGGCGTAGAAATGGCATTAACCTTCAGACTAAGCTGAAAGTTTACAGAGCAGTGGTACTTCCAGTGCTGCTATACGCTAGTGAAACATGGACTGTGTATAGACTTCATGTGAAAAAACTCAATCATTTTCATACAAATTGTCTCAGAAAAGTTATGAACATCAGATGGCAAGACAAGATTCCAGATACCACTGTCCTTGATAGAGCTGGTATCCCAAGCATTGACACGATCTTGATGCAGACACAGATTCGTTGGGCAGGTCATTTGGTGCGTATGCCAGACCATCATCTGCCAAAGATACTTCTCTATGGTGAGCTAGAGAAGGGTATACGATCTCAAGGTGGCCAACGGAAGAGCTACAAGGACTCGTTAAAGGACTCACTGAAAGCCTTTGAAATAGACCACGATACATGGGAAGAACTTGCACAAAATACATCTACATGGCGTTCTAAAATAAAAAAGAGCGCATCATCTTGTGAAAAGAAGAGAAATGCAGCAGCTCAACAGCGGAGAGCAGCTAGAAAGTCACGGATAGACCAAGATCCGTCTACAGTCGTTATTACATGTCCAAACTGTCCAAAGACATTTACAGCTCGAATAGGGCTCATTAGCCATCTACGAACTCATAATCAAGGACATAACTAGAATTGAATTTTCAAAAGTGGATGTAACAAATGGTCATCATCACTTGTGATGGACGAACATTACATATAAACACATTCTTTTTCTACTTAGTTCCTATAGTGCAAAATTCAGAAGTAAACATTTTTATAAAATATACTTTGTATGTAAATATGTGATATATTAACACATTCTCTTTTCTACTTAGTTCCTATAGTGTAAAATTCAAAAATAAACATTTAAAAAAATGTATTTTTTTCTTTTTATGCGAAATATAAACACATTCTATTTCTACTTAGTTCCTATAGTGCAAAATTCAAAAATAAACATTTTAAAAATAATGTATTATTTTTATGCAACATATAAACACATTCTTTTTCTACTTAGTTCCTATAGTGCAAAAATCAGAAATAAATATTTTTATAAAATTTACCTTGTATATAAATATATGACATATACACACATTTTTTTTCTACTTAGTTCCTATAGTTCAAAAATCAGAAGTAAATATTATTATAAAATTTGCCTTGTATATAAATATATTACATATAAACACATTCTTTTTCTCATTAGTTTCTGTAGTGCAAAATTCAAAAAAAACATTTAAAATAATGTACTCTTTTCTTTTTATGCGACATATAAACACATTCTTTTTCTACTTAGTTCCTATAGTGCAAAATTCAAAAATAAACATGAAAAAAAATTACTTTTTATAGTTATGTGACATAAACACATTCTTTTTCTACTTAGTTCCTATAGTGCAAAAATCAGAAGTAAATATTGTTATAAAATTTACCTTGTATATAAATATATGACATATAACCACATTATTTTTCTACTTAGTTCCTATAGTGCAAAATTCAGAAGTAAACATTTTTATAAAATATACTTTGTATGTAAATATGCGACATATATAACACATTCTTTTTCTATTAGCAAAATTGAAAAATGAAATATTTAAAAAATTTTCTTTTTTATGCGACATATAAACACATTCTATTTCTACTTAGATCCTATAGTGCAAAAATTCAAAAATAAACATGAAAAAAATTTACTTTTTTATATTTATGCAACATAAACACATTATTTTTATACTTAGATCCTATAGTGCAAAATTCAAAAATAAACATTTTAAAAAAATTTCCATTTTTATGCGACATATAAACACATTCTATTTCTACTTAGTTCGTATAGTGCAAAAATCAGAAGTAAATATTTTTATAAAATTTACCTTGTATATAAATATATGACATATACACATTTTTTTTCTACTTAGTTCCTATAGTGCAAAAATCAGAGATAAATATTATTATAAAATTTGCCTTGTATATAAATATATTACATATAAACACATTCTTTTTCTCATTAGTTTCTGTAGTGCAAAATTCAAAAATAAACATTTTAAAAAATGTACTCTTTTCTTTTTATGCGACATACAAACACATTCTTTTTCTACTTAGTTCCTATAGTGCAAAATTCAAAAATAAACATGAAAAAAAATTACTTTTTATAGTTATGCGACATAAACACATTCTTTTTCTACTTAGATCCTATAGTGCAAAGTTAAAAATTTAAAAATTGTATACAATTTTCTTTTTTCTTTTTATGCAACATATAAACACATTATTTTCCTACTTAGATCCTATAGTGCAAAATTCAAAAATAAACATTTAAAAAAAATTCCTTTTTTATGTGACATATAAACACATTCTATTTCTACTTAGTTCCTATAGTGCAAAATTTAAAAAAAAACATTTTAAAAAAAATTACTCTTTTCTTTTTATGGAACATATAAATACATTCTTTTTCTATTTAGTTCCTATAGTGCAAAATTAAAAAATAAACATGAAAAAAATTTACTTTTTTATATTTATGCGACATATAAACACATTCTTTTTCTACTTAGTTCCTATAGTGCAAAAATCAGAAGTAAATATTGTTATAAAATTTACCTTGTATATAAATATATGACATATAAACACATTATTTTTCTACTTAGTTCCTATAGTGCAAAATTCAGAGGTAAACATTTTTATAAAATATACTTTGTATGTAAATATGCGACATATATAACACATTCTTTTTCTACTTAGTTCATATAGTGCAAAATTGATAAATTAAATTTTATTTTAAATTTTCTTTTTTATGCGACATATAAACACATTCTATTTCTACTTAGTTCCTATAGTGCAAAATTAAAAAATAAACATGAAAAAAATTTACTTTTTTATATTTATGCGACATAAACACATTTTTTTTCTACTTAGATCCTATAGTGCAAAGTTAAAAAATTAAAAATTTTATAAAATTTCCTTTTTTCTTTTTAAGCAACATATAAACACATTATTTTCCTACTTAGATCCTATAGTGCAAAAATTCAAAAATAAACATTTTAAAAAAAATTCCTTTTTTATGTGACATATAAACACATTCTATTTCTACTTAGTTCCTATAGTGCAAAATTTAAAAAAAAACATTTTAAAAAAAATTCCCTTTTTATGCGACAAATAAACACATTCTATTTCTACTTAGATCCTATAGTGCAAAAATCAGAAGTAAATATTGTTATAAAATTTGCCTTGTATATAAATATATTACATATAAACACATTCTTTTTCTCATTAGTTTCTGTAGTGCAAAATTCAAAAATAAACATTTTAAAAAATGTACTCTTTTCTTTTTATGCGACATATAAACACATTCTTTTTCTACTGAGTTCCTATAGTGCAAAATTCAAAAATAAACATGAAAAAAAAATTACTTTTTATATTTATGCGACATAAACACATTCTTTTTCTACTTAGTTCCTATAGTGCAAAAATCAGAAGTAAATATTGTTATAAAATTTACCTTGTATATAAATATATGACATAAACACATTCTTTTTCTACTTAGTTCCTATAGTGCAAAATTCAGAAGTAAACATTTTTATAAAATATACTTTGTATGTAAATATGCGACATATATAACACATTCTTTTTCTATTTGCACAATTGAAAAATAAAATATTTAAAAAATTTTCTTTTTATGCGACATATAAACACATTCTATTTCTACTTAGATCCTATAGTGCAAAATTAAAAAATAAACATGAAAAAAATTTACTTTTTTATATTTATGCAACATAAACACATTCTTTTTCTTCTTAGATCCTATAGTGCAAAGTTAAAAAATTAAAAATTTTATAAAATTTCCTTTTTTCTTTTTATGCGACATATAAACACATTATTTTTATACTTAGATCCTATAGTGCAAAATTCAAAAATAAACATTTTAAAAAAAATTCCTTTTTTATGTGACATATAAACACATTCTATTTCTACTTAGTTCCTATAGTGCAAAATTCAAAAATAAACATTTTAAAAATAATGTATTATTTTTATGCAACATATAAACACATTCTTTTTCTACTTAGTTCCTATAGTGCAAAAATCAGAAATAAATATTTTTATAAAATTTACCTTGTATATAAATATATGACATATACACACATTTTTTTTCTACTTAGTTCCTATAGTTCAAAAATCAGAAGTAAATATTATTATAAAATTTGCCTTGTATATAAATATATTACATATAAACACATTCTTTTTCTCATTAGTTTCTGTAGTGCAAAATTCAAAAAAAACATTTAAAATAATGTACTCTTTTCTTTTTATGCGACATATAAACACATTCTTTTTCTACTTAGTTCCTATAGTGCAAAATTCAAAAATAAACATGAAAAAAAATTACTTTTTATAGTTATGTGACATAAACACATTCTTTTTCTACTTAGTTCCTATAGTGCAAAAATCAGAAGTAAATATTGTTATAAAATTTACCTTGTATATAAATATATGACATATAACCACATTATTTTTCTACTTAGTTCCTATAGTGCAAAATTCAGAAGTAAACATTTTTATAAAATATACTTTGTATGTAAATATGCGACATATATAACACATTCTTTTTCTATTAGCAAAATTGAAAAATGAAATATTTAAAAAATTTTCTTTTTTATGCGACATATAAACACATTCTATTTCTACTTAGATCCTATAGTGCAAAAATTCAAAAATAAACATGAAAAAAATTTACTTTTTTATATTTATGCAACATAAACACATTATTTTTATACTTAGATCCTATAGTGCAAAATTCAAAAATAAACATTTTAAAAAAATTTCCATTTTTATGCGACATATAAACACATTCTATTTCTACTTAGTTCGTATAGTGCAAAAATCAGAAGTAAATATTTTTATAAAATTTACCTTGTATATAAATATATGACATATACACATTTTTTTTCTACTTAGTTCCTATAGTGCAAAAATCAGAGATAAATATTATTATAAAATTTGCCTTGTATATAAATATATTACATATAAACACATTCTTTTTCTCATTAGTTTCTGTAGTGCAAAATTCAAAAATAAACATTTTAAAAAATGTACTCTTTTCTTTTTATGCGACATACAAACACATTCTTTTTCTACTTAGTTCCTATAGTGCAAAATTCAAAAATAAACATGAAAAAAAATTACTTTTTATAGTTATGCGACATAAACACATTCTTTTTCTACTTAGATCCTATAGTGCAAAGTTAAAAATTTAAAAATTGTATACAATTTTCTTTTTTCTTTTTATGCAACATATAAACACATTATTTTCCTACTTAGATCCTATAGTGCAAAATTCAAAAATAAACATTTAAAAAAAATTCCTTTTTTATGTGACATATAAACACATTCTATTTCTACTTAGTTCCTATAGTGCAAAATTTAAAAAAAAACATTTTAAAAAAAATTACTCTTTTCTTTTTATGGAACATATAAATACATTCTTTTTCTATTTAGTTCCTATAGTGCAAAATTAAAAAATAAACATGAAAAAAATTTACTTTTTTATATTTATGCGACATATAAACACATTCTTTTTCTACTTAGTTCCTATAGTGCAAAAATCAGAAGTAAATATTGTTATAAAATTTACCTTGTATATAAATATATGACATATAAACACATTATTTTTCTACTTAGTTCCTATAGTGCAAAATTCAGAGGTAAACATTTTTATAAAATATACTTTGTATGTAAATATGCGACATATATAACACATTCTTTTTCTACTTAGTTCATATAGTGCAAAATTGATAAATTAAATTTTATTTTAAATTTTCTTTTTTATGCGACATATAAACACATTCTATTTCTACTTAGTTCCTATAGTGCAAAATTAAAAAATAAACATGAAAAAAATTTACTTTTTTATATTTTTGCGACATAAACACATTTTTTTTCTACTTAGATCCTATAGTGCAAAGTTAAAAAATTAAAAATTTTATAAAATTTCCTTTTTTCTTTTTAAGCAACATATAAACACATTATTTTCCTACTTAGATCCTATAGTGCAAAAATTCAAAAATAAACATTTTAAAAAAAATTCCTTTTTTATGTGACATATAAACACATTCTATTTCTACTTAGTTCCTATAGTGCAAAATTTAAAAAAAAACATTTTAAAAAAAATTCCCTTTTTATGCGACAAATAAACACATTCTATTTCTACTTAGATCCTATAGTGCAAAAATCAGAAGTAAATATTGTTATAAAATTTGCCTTGTATATAAATATATTACATATAAACACATTCTTTTTCTCATTAGTTTCTGTAGTGCAAAATTCAAAAATAAACATTTTAAAAAATGTACTCTTTTCTTTTTATGCGACATATAAACACATTCTTTTTCTACTGAGTTCCTATAGTGCAAAATTCAAAAATAAACATGAAAAAAAAATTACTTTTTATATTTATGCGACATAAACACATTCTTTTTCTACTTAGTTCCTATAGTGCAAAAATCAGAAGTAAATATTGTTATAAAATTTACCTTGTATATAAATATATGACATAAACACATTCTTTTTCTACTTAGTTCCTATAGTGCAAAATTCAGAAGTAAACATTTTTATAAAATATACTTTGTATGTAAATATGCGACATATATAACACATTCTTTTTCTATTTGCAAAATTGAAAAATAAAATATTTAAAAAATTTTCTTTTTATGCGACATATAAACACATTCTATTTCTACTTAGATCCTATAGTGCAAAATTAAAAAATAAACATGAAAAAAATTTACTTTTTTATATTTATGCAACATAAACACATTCTTTTTCTTCTTAGATCCTATAGTGCAAAGTTAAAAAATTAAAAATTTTATAAAATTTCCTTTTTTCTTTTTATGCGACATATAAACACATTATTTTTATACTTAGATCCTATAGTGCAAAATTCAAAAATAAACATTTTAAAAAAAATTCCTTTTTTATGTGACATATAAACACATTCTATTTCTACTTAGTTCCTATAGTGCAAAATTCAAAAATAAACATTTAAAAAAAAATTACTCTTTTCTTTTTATGCGACATATAAATACATTCTTTTTCTATTTAGTTCCTATTGTGCAAAATTAAAAAATAAACATGAAAAAAATTTACTTTTTTATATTTATGCGACATAAACACATTCTTTTTCTACTTAGTTCCTATAGTGCAAAAGTCAGAAGTAAGTATTGTTATAAAATTTACCTTGTATATAAATATTTGACATATAAACACATTCTATTTCTCATTAGTTTCTGTAGTGCAAAATTCAAAAATAAACATTTAAAAAAATGTACTCTTTTCTTTTTATGCGACATATAAACACATTCTTTTTCTCCTTAGTTCCTATAGTGCAAAAATCAGAAGTAAATATTGTTATTTATAAAATTTACCTTGTATATAAATATATGACATATAACCACATTATTTTTCTACTTAGTTCCTATAGTGCAAAATTCAGAAGTAAACATTTTTATAAAATATACTTTGTATGTAAACATGCGACATATATAACACATTCTTTTTCTATTTGCAAAATTGAAAAATGAAATATTTAAAAAATTTTCTTTTTTATGCGACATATAAACACATTCTATTTCTACTTAGTTCCTATAGTGCAAAATTTAACATTTTTAAAAAAATTCCCTTTTTATGCGACAAATAAACACATTCTATTTCTACTTAGATCCTATAGTCCATAGTTCAAAAATAAACATTTAAAAAAAAAATTACTCTTATCTTTTTATGCGACATATAAATACATTCTTTTTCTATTTAGTTCCTATAGTGCAAAATTAAAAGATAAACATGAAAAAAATTTCCTTTTTTATATTTATGCGACATAAACACATTCTTTTTCTACTTAGATCCTATAGTGCAAAATTCAAAAATAAACATTTAAAAAAAAATTCCATTTTTATGCGACATATAAACACATTCTATTTCTACTTAGTTCCTATAGTGCAAAAATCAGAAGTAAATATTATTATAAAATTTGCCTTGTATATAAATATATTACATATAAACACATTCTTTTTCTCATTAGTTTCTGTAGTGCAAAATTCAAAAATAAACATTTAAAAAAATGTACTCTTTTCTTTTTATGCGACATATAAACACATTCTTTTTCTACTTAGTTCCTATAGTGCAAAAATCAGAAGTAAACATTGTTATAAAATTTACCTTGTATATAAATATATGACATATAACCACATTATTTTTCTACTTAGTTCCTATAGTGCAAATTTCAGAAGTAAACATTTTTATAAAATATACTTTGTATGTAAATATGCGACATATATAACACATTCTTTTTCTATTTGCAAAATTGAAAAATAAAATATTTTAAAAATGTTCTTTTTTATGCGACATGTAAACACATTCTATTTCTACTTAGAGCCTATAGTGCAAAATTCAAAAATAAACATTGTAAAAAAATGTTTTTTTTTTCTTTGTATGTGATATATAAACACATTCTATTTCTACTTAGTTCCTATAGTGCAAAAATCAGAAGTAAATATTTTTATAAAATTTACCTTGTATATAAATATATGACATATAAAAACATTCATTTTGTACTTAGTTCCCATAGTGCAAAATTCAGAAGTAAACCTTTTTATAAAATATACTATGTATGTAAATATGCGACATATTAACACATTATTTTTTCTACTTAGATCCTATAGTGCAAAATTCAAAAATAAACATTAAAAAAAAATTAAATTTTTCTTTTTATGCGACATAAACACATTCTTTTTCTACTTTGATCCTATATTTCAAAATACAAAAAATAAACATTTTAAAAAAATTTCTTTTTTCTTTTTATGCGACATATAAGCACATTCTATTTCTACTTAGTTCCTATAATGCAAAAATCAGAAATAAATATTATTATAAAATTTGCCTTATATATAAATATATTACATATAAACTCTTCCTCACTTTAATCAAAATCCCTAGTGCGTCATTTTCACAAGTACTTTCTGCAGATTGTATGCAAATGTTTGGCGTAGAAATGGCATTAACCTTCAGACTAAGCTGAAAGTTTACAGAGCAGTGGTACTTCCAGTGCTGCTATACGCTAGTGAAACATGGACTGTGTATAGACTTCATGTGAAAAAACTCAATCATTTTCATACAAATTGTCTCAGAAATGTTATGAACATCAGATGGCAAGACAAGATTCCAGATACCACTGTCCTTGATAGAGCTGGTATCCCAAGCATTGACACGATCTTGATGCAGACACAGATTCGTTGGGCAGGTCATTTGGTGCGTATGCCAGACCATCATCTGCCAAAGATACTTCTCTATGGTGAGCTAGAGAAGGGTATACGATCTCAAGGTGGCCAACGGAAGAGCTACAAGGACTCGTTAAAGGACTCACTGAAAGCCTTTGAAATAGACCACGATACATGGGAAGAACTTGCACAAAATACATCTACATGGCGTTCTAAAATAAAAAAGAGCGCATCATCTTGTGAAAAGAAGAGAAATGCAGCAGCTCAACAGCGGAGAGCAGCTAGAAAGTCACGGATAGACCAAGATCCGTCTACAGTCGTTATTACATGTCCAAACTGTCCAAAGACATTTACAGCTCGAATAGGGCTCATTAGCCATCTACGAACTCATAATCAGGGACATAACTAGAATTGAATTTTCAAAAGTGGATGTAACAAATGGTCATCATCACTTGTGATGGACGAACATTACATATAAACACATTCTTTTTCTACTTAGTTCCTATAGTGCAAAATTCAGAAGTAAACATTTTTATAAAATATACTTTGTATGTAAATATGTGACATATTAACACATTCTCTTTTCTACTTAGTTCCTATAGTGTAAAATTCAAAAATAAACATTTAGAAAAATGTATTTTTTTCTTTTTATGCGAAATATAAACACATTCTATTTCTACTTAGTTCCTATAGTGCAAAATTCAAAAATAAACATTTTAAAAATAATGTATTTTTTTTTATGCAACATATAAACACATTCTTTTTCTACTTAGTTCCTATAGTGCAAAAATCAGAAATAAATATTTTTATAAAATTTACCTTGTATATAAATATATTACATATAAACACATTCTTTTTCTCATTAGTTTCTGTAGTGCAAAATTAAAAAATAAACATTAAAAAAAATGTACTCTTTTCTTTTTATGCGACATATAAACACATTCTTTTTCTACTTAGTTCCTATAGTGCAAAATTCAAAAATAAACATGAAAAAAAAATTACTTTTTATATTTATGCGACATAAACACATTCTTTTTCTACTTAGTTCCTATAGTGCAAAAATCAGAAGTAAATATTGTTATAAAATTTACCTTGTATATAAATATATGACATATAAACACATTATTTTTCTACTTAGTTCCTATAGTGCAAAATTCAGAAGTAAACATTTTTATAAAATATACTTTGTATGTAAATATGCGACATATATAACACATTCTTTTTTTACTTAGTTCATATAGTGCAAAATTGAAAAATAAAATTTTTAAAAATTTTCTTTTTTATGAGACATATAAACACATTCTATTTCTACTTAGATCCTATAGTGCAAAATTCAAAAATAAACATTGTAAAAAAATTTATTTTTATGCGACATATAAGCACATTCTATTTCTACTTAGTTCCTATAATGCAAAAATCAGAAATAAATATTATTATAAAATTTGCCTTATATATAAATATATTACATATAAACTCTTCCTCACTTTAATCAAAATCCCCAGTGCGTCATTTTCACAAGTACTTTCTGCAGATTGTACGCAAATGTTTGGCGTAGAAATGGCATTAACCTTCAGACTAAGCTGAAAGTTTACAGAGCAGTGGTACTTCCAGTGCTGCTATACGCTAGTGAAACATGGACTGTGTATAGACTTCATGTGAAAAAACTCAATCATTTTCATACAAATTGTCTCAGAAAAGTTATGAACATCAGATGGCAAGACAAGATTCCAGATACCACTGTCCTTGATAGAGCTGGTATCCCAAGCATTGACACGATCTTGATGCAGACACAGATTCGTTGGGCAGGTCATTTGGTGCGTATGCCAGACCATCATCTGCCAAAGATACTTCTCTATGGTGAGCTAGAGAAGGGTTTACGATCAACCCTCTTCGAAGGGTTACGAAGAGCTACAAGGACTCGTTAAAGGACTCACTGAAAGCCTTTGAAATAGACCACGATACATGGGAAGAACTTGCACAAAATACATCTACATGGCGTTCTAAAAAATAAAAAAGAGCGCATCATCTTGTGAAAAGAAGAGAAATGCAGCAGCTCAACAACGGAGAGCAGCTAGAAAGTCACGGATAGACCAAGATCCGTCTACAGTCGTTATTACATGTCCAAACTGTCCAAAGACATTTACAGCTCGAATAGGGCTCATTAGCCATCTACGAACTCATAATCAAGGACATAACTAGAATTGAATTTTCAAAAGTGGATGTAACAAATGGTCATCATCACTTGTGATGGACGAACATTACATATAAACACATTCTTTTTCTACTTAGTTCCTATAGTGCAAAATTCATAAGTAAACATTTTAATGAAATGTATTTTGTATGTAAATATGCGACATATAAACAATGGCTTCTAAACTATTCTACTGTACCAAGGGCTACTAAACTATTCTACTGTACCAAGGGCTGCTAAACTATTCTATTGTACCAAGGGCTGCTAAACTTTTCTACTGTACCAAGGGCTACTAAACTATTCTACTGCACCTAGGACTATGAAACTAGTCTACTGCACCATCATCAAGTGTCGTCTCCACAACGAAGGTTGGCTGCAACAGACCTCCAGCATCCCATGTCTCTTGTTTTGGTGGTGCACTCTTCTAGACTAACCTGTCCATCTTGAGATGTTACTCTCCCACTTATATCTCTGTCTACCTCGTGCTCGCCTCCTTTCAAATTTACCCTCAAGGTCTTCAGAAAGGTGTCATGTCTTTTAATGTGTCAAAAATATTTTATTTGCCTGATCGTTGTTTCCTTTAATAATTCCTCCTTCGTTCTAAGTGTTGTTAGAACCTCTTTGTTTTCTTCTCTTTCCATGATGTTCTTCCTATTCTTCTATATAGTAAATAAAGTAAAGTAACCCATAGCATTTATTAATGCCGTAGGGGTGTGAGATGTTAGCGATCTCACATTTCACAGGCTCTGCAAATGAGGGCGGTAGCCATCTCCTCTCCCACGCAGTCTTTACTTCCCGGATTAATCCGGTACCCATTTAAGGCTGGGTCGACCTGGGAGCCGTTGCGATCTGAAAACATTTCCGCCTCAGCTGGGGAATGAACCCAGGACCGCTCATATGCGAAGCCAGTGCGCTAACCACTGCGCTAACGCAGATCCCATTCTTCTATATATCCACATCTCAAAAGCATAAATTTTGTCTTATTGTTTGTTCAGTGTCCATGTTTCTGGACCATACATTAATATAGATTACATGTAACTTTTTATAATTCTCATTTTTAGCTTGTTTGTAATTTGTTTAGATGCTAATATTGTCCTCATATATTAAAAGTATTTTTAGCCATTCCTATTCTCCTTTTGCAACAAATCCTATGCAACCAGTCCATATAGATGGATACTAGAAAATGTGTTCTAAAATGCTACATTGAACCAGTACTACACTATGGAAGTGAAGCATGGACTATAAATAAGACATCACAAAAATCATTGGAGTCAGCGGAAATGTGATTTATTCGAAGAACGTTACACATTCCTTGGACAGCAAGGATTACTAATGAAGAATGTCTTAGAAGGATGGATGTGAAAATATGCATTATTGATAATATAATAAAAAGACAGTCAACATTTATTGGGCACATAATGAGAAGAGGAGGCATTGAGAATATAGTGACAACAGGAAAGATAGAAGGGAAAAGATCAAGGGGAAGACCTAGAGAAAAGATATTGAACAGTTTGACTAAATGGCTTCGATTGACGACACCAACAGAGACGATGACATATATGGGGAATCGATGTACATGGAGAGATATGATCTCCAACGCCATTCAACACAGCACTTGATGATGATTATTCTCCTTTTAACTTCTGTTTCAAATATCTTTTTGGCTGCGATAGCCAATGGGTTAAAAGTCAAAACAGAGAATTAATTCTTATCTATACTATAATGTAATTCATCAACTTGTTAGCTGAATCATTATTGAACCCATCTAACAAATACAAATCTGTCAAACTCGCTCGGAGTTCAAAACCTGATCATGAACATTGTGCTGTTGATACAATTGGATATATTGTGGTACAATTGGATACATTGGTGGTACAGTTGGATGTGTTGGTGGTACAATTGAATGTGTTGGTGGTACAATTGGATGTATTGGTGGTACAATTGAATGTATTGGTGGTACAATTGAATGTATTGGTGGCATAATTGGATGTATTGGTGGTACATTTGGATGTATTGGTGGTACAATTGAATGTATTGGTGGTACAATTGAATGTATTGGTGATATAATTGGATGTATTGGTATAATTGAATGTATTGGTGGTAAAACTGAATGTATTGGTGGTATAATTGAATGCATTGGTGGTAAAACTGAATGTATTGGTGGTATAATTGGACACATTAGTGGTACAATTGGATGTATTGATGATATAATTGTATGCATTGGTGGTACAATTGGATGTAATGTTGGTATAATTCAATGCAATTGTGGTACAATTGGATGCATTGTTGGTATAATTGAATGCATTGGTGGTACATTTTGATGTATTGGTGGTATAATTGAATGCATTGGTGGTACAATTGGATGTAGTGGTGGTATAATTGGATGTATTTGTGGTACCTAAATATTTCAGAATAGTGAAAAATTATATTGAGGCAACAGAGATGTGGTTTTATAGAAGAATATTAAGAACACCATGGACATATAGAAGAGCGTAATGAAGATGACTTGAAAGAAATTATTATTTTTTAAAAGCTGCTCACCCGCATCAGAAAGAGACAGTCCACATTTTTTGGACATGTCATGAGAACAGGAAAGAGGGAAAACACCATGACAACAGATAAGTTGAGAAGTAAGAAGGGTCAGTCAGTCAGTTCCTCTTTTGCCAAGTTTGGCACATAGAACGGATGTCATAGTTCTCCATGCCTGCTGGTCAGTTGCTAGGAATTGGAGATCTTGCACATTTATGCCTGTTGATTTTAATACATTCATAAATTAGAAGGGTAGGGGAAGACAAAGAGAGAAGATGCTGGACAACCTAGCATTGTGGCATGGGAGAACATCCGTATTGAAAATTATTGACTGCACATGAAACAGAAAGCCATAGAGAGGCATACTAAACAATGCCACATAGCATAGACCATAAGAAGAAATGATTGACAGCACACGTAATATTTGAATTATTTACAGAATATATTTGAATTATTATTATTAGATATTTATTTTGTTTGTAAAGGTGACACTTCCCTGCCTATCTTTGTTAAATAAATGATATAGTATTTTGCATTTTAGTGTATATAGTTGTCTTGCTATGACCTGATCTGTCTGCATACTGAATTTACAAACCAATATTTTGGTTTTTGTTTCATAATTTCTCTTACCTTGTATCCCTCTTTTCAGATAAAAACTGCTTGGGCTGGCTACAATGACTACAATTTCTTTGACCAGAACCCGGTTGTTGGACCTCATCCTTACCTGAAAAACTTCATTTTTGTCAATGGATTGGGCGGACATGGGTTGCAACATGCTATTGGCATCGGTTGTGCAATCACAGAGTTTATTTTTGATGGAAATTATGTAACAATTGATTTGGAGAAGTTTCATTTTGACAGATTTTTAACAAGGGATCCAGTAAAAGAGGAGATGAATCTTCATTGTAGCAGATAGTTTTAATTGTATATCTCCGCCAAGTTTTTTAAAAGAAAAAGTATTGTTATATTTATAACTGACTGTAAGAATGGAAGATTTATTGACGTACAGTTTTATGAGTGTCTCCGGCAATTTTTGTTTTAGAAAAAGTATTGTTATATTTATAACTCACTGTACGAATGGAAGATTTATTGACGTACAGTTTTATGAGTGTCTCCGTCAAGATTTTTTCAGGCCTGTCATATTTAGAACTCACTGTAAGAATGGAAGATTTATTGACTTACAGTTCTGTGAGTGTCTCCATCAAGATTTTTTCAGGCCTGTCATATTTAGAACTCACTGTAAGAATGTAAGATTTATTGACTTACAGTTCTGTGGATGTCTCCGCCAAGGTTTTTTAGTCTTGTCACATGGAAATATACAGCTGTAAGTTGTAGTCTGAACTTACTCTTGCCACCTAAGCACTACAAACATTTGCTACAGTATTTAGTAACCAATTTTACTTCTAGAGCAGAAGAGGCACACCTAATTTTGTCAGCTAGCTAAATTTAAAATTGCACATCAAGCTAAAACTTTTAGTTCTATGAAGTGCCAATAAAGTCACAGTTTTCACCAACTGCCAAAAAAAATCAGGAGACTTCCTGCCTTGGAAGTAAACATTTTTTGTTTCAGTGTTGAACATCAAACGTTTGCAGTGGGCACTATCACCAGAAGTCTATTCTGTTCTGAACACTGTTTGAAAACACACATTTTCTCCATATGTTGACTCAGTGGTAGAGGGGTTATTTGGTTCACTTCACAGACACAACTTGGTTGAATTAGCTTGTGGTTTGAAAGCGAATCTTTCACATTGTACTAGCGATGTGATTGGATGAAAGCCAACCATTCATATTGTACTGGCGATGTCATTGCATGCATTAGTTGCATCATAAAATTTGATCATAGTTAAATGGCAATGGTAGGAGAAGATAAGGTGGGCAAAAGATACTGATATAATAATAACACCCATAGTCCGTCAGGGTCGTAGGAGTGTCACATTGATAAATTTGGTACAGAAAGATCTCCATACATCTCTATCCTCTACCATCCTGATGAGAGTTGAAGTTGAAATTTCACACCCTGTACAGTCATTGATATTATCTAGCCATGTCTTCTTCTGGCCTCCTAGCCTTCTTTCAACCTCCACCATACCCTGAAGAACGCCTCTTGTCAATGGACACAACATGGAAAGGGACAGTTTACAAGTTTCAATTTCTCTTAAATTTGTGGGAGTTCACTATGAGTCACTCATTTCAGTGAGAGCAGCAATTTGGTTGTACTGGTCAGCTAACACCTGGCATAATCTGCACTGCTATTAGGTGTTGCCCATTATTTCTGCCTGCCTCATTGGACACATGTAAATAGATGAAACATGGGGAAACTGATTTTAATAATGTATAGTACCTAGACAAAACAAGCAATCAGTAATACTCAGACTGGGTACATGGAATGCAACAACCATATGCTTTAGACTTAACACCTCTGACATGACAAATGAACCATCTATTCATAAACCCATAATCTGGCAGGGTCATTGCGGTACTACATTAGATGCACCTCCTTTGTAGTATTTCTTTAGGCGTACAGTATAATTGGTCATAACATTTTTCTATCTTGCACAGCATACTTTGAGAGTTCAATAAAATCACTGAGTCTGTTGGTGATTGTGTCACCAGCCAAGTGAGATCTGCTGTCACTACCTCTATCTCCATTCTCATACTTGATGTTATAGTGTGGTATGCAGCTCACTTCTTGGCTAATTTCCTGCCATTTTGGTAGGCCATGAAACCCCATGTGTGTTTCTTGTGTTACTGAGCCATCTGTGTAAATTATATGTGGCTTCAAGTGCTGAAGTAAGAGTTCTTGGATCATCCCTCTGTTCTGTTGACAGCCCAGACACTATACTCTTTTACCAGCTGAATCACAGCTGTTGTCAATAACTTTCTATCTTTGCTAAATGCCACCCATTCACAGCCTCTTCCAACTTCCTCCAGCTCACAAACTCTTAGGTCTGTGATGGCCAAAGTACTGGGTTCAAATCTCACCGCAGACAATCGTATATTCATATTGTTCAGAGAGATGGCAAACTACTGAATGTATTTATGTTGCATAGAAAATAAATAAAACCAAAAAATGCTGGGTTGATGCTATGTCCTGAATAGAATACACTACCTAAACAAAAATATTGATGAAGAAGCACTCTGAGAAACTAGATTTTGAGTTTCTTGATACCATCAAAGATAAACTAGACAAGAGTCTTGGTACCATCAAGGATAAACTAGACAAGAGTCTTGGTATCATCAAGGATAAACTAGACAAGAGTCTTGGTACCATCAAGGAGAAACTAGACAAGAGTCTTGGTACCATCAAGGAGAAACTAGACAAGAGTCTTGGTACCATCAAAGATAAACTAGACAAGAGTATTGGTACCATCAAGGAGAAACTAGACAAGAGTCTTGGTATCATCAAGGAGAAACTAGACAAGAGTCTTGGTACCATCAAGGATAAACTAGACAAGAGTCTTGGTACCATCAAGGATAAATTAGACAAGAGTCTTGGTACCATCATGGATAAACTAGACAAGTCTTGGTACCATCAAGGAGAAACTAGACAGGAGTCTTGGTACCATCAAGGATAAACTAGACAAGAGTCTTGGTACCATCAAAGTTAAAATAGACACGTCTTGGTACCATCAATGAGGAACTAGACAAGTCTTAGTACCATCAATGAGAAACTAGACAAGTCTTAGTACCGTCAATGAGAAACAGTTATTACTTGAATGTTTTATGTAAAGAATAATCAAGAATGGAATTGGTTTCACCATAAGAATAACAGATGCATCAACTACATAAACATTCACAATGCTATAGTACATCAGGAAAGGAAAGTTAGTGTGTGAGGAAAGAAATGTTAGTGTGTGAGGAAATTAATGTTAGTGTGTGAGGAAAGAAATGTTAGTGTGTGAGGAAAGAAATGTTAATATGTGAGGATAGAAAAATTAGTGTCAAATCTAAATACATTTTGAACCAAAAAATGCAATGTTTGTTTTCTGTTTATCTGTTTATACACTATGTAGGTCTTTTTTTATTCTGTTTATTCTCAAACTCCCATGGATCTCGCTTATAGTAGCACAGTGATCCTACAAGATTTCCAACAGAATGTAGTTCACACAACGGAAATGTGTTGTGTTGACGTTTATTTGCACCAATGGCCTGACACCTTTGGCTTTGGTAACTAATACATTCAATGTTTTTACCACATCTGCTGAACAGTGTACGTCTGTGATTATATCGATAGTATAATCGACCAGCCATACAAGAGAGAATTTCTGAAATGACTGATGTCTTTCACAATAGGGTAATCATACTACATTATGGATCTGAAACATGGACAACCTACACAAGACATGAGAGGAGACTAAACACCTTTCAGCTAAGATGTCTCAGCAAAATCTTACATTAAATGGCACGATAAAATTACCTATATAGAACTTGTACGCCACACTCAGCTACCATCTACCATGGAAACACTTAATAAAAATAGATTGCAAGGGCTGGACCATGTTCACAGAATGCCAAACTGTCGCATTCCACAATAAGTACTATTCAGAGAAGCTTCTGGTGGCCTGTGGTAGTCCACTGCTGAGGTACAAAGACATTTGTAAGTCCTCAATGAAAAATTTCTCCAAAATCTGGTAAATTGGCCAAAACTTGAGCTGTCTGGGGGCACTATCTGCGTGCTGGGACGATTGTTTAGGAACAATGTAATAAAAGATATGAAAGATAAAAGGGAAAGATGAAAACAAACATCTTCTATTGCTTTGACAACATGATCACTTATAAAGTCTTCCATTCCTGAGAAAAAGGCTCATTGACTTGTTTTTGTTTGTTTTCTTAATGATTGTCTGCAATATGCAAAAAGTCATTCAGTCTATTCAAAATATTACAGAAAGTTATGCTATATTTTTATATGGAAAACTAGCTGCTCGTGTTACAGTGATTCAATGGTAGAGCAAAAACTAATAATACTACAATCTGCCATGTATGCTATCAGAGGCAATTAAGAAAGTGTAGGGTTTATTATAGTGGAATCCCCTTATAACAACTTGGTCCAGAACAACAAAATGTATGTAATAACATAAATTTACCATGTACAGTACAAACAATAAAGAATAAATATAATTGTGTTGCTATATAGGGAAATGTTTTATAAGAGGATTCTCTATAGAGGAATTCCACTATACCAATCCTCATGATTTTTTTCTGCAATGACTTCTGGTAGGGAATCAACCCTTTTTACCTAACAGTTTGTCTCAAAAATGCAGGATGGTCACAGCAAAGACCTCTCTAAAGTAAAAGACTTCCCAGATCCTAGCATTGCTCCCTACATTTACATTAAACCAGTCATCTTGGACTTGCTCCCAACAGTTACATTTAACCAGTCAGTCATCTTGGACTTGATTCCTACAGTTACATTTAACCAGTCATCTTGGACTGGATCCCTAGTTACATTTAACCAGTCATCTTGGACTTGCTCCCTACAGTTACATTTAACCAGTCATCTTGGACTTGCTCCCTATAGTTACATTTAACCAGTCATCTTGGACTTGCTCCCTACAGTTACATTTAACCAGTCATCTTGGACTTGCTCCCTATAGTTACATTTAACCAGTCATCTTGGACTTGCTCCCTACAGTTACATTTAACCAGTCATCTTGGACTGGATCCCTACAGTTACATTTAAACAAAATGGTCAGGTAGCATCAATTAATAATGTACCATATTGTGAAACATGAAACATTTATAGTTTTCACATTGTGCTAGCAAGGAAACCAAAGTAAACGCTGAATAAAATACAATCTTGGTTAACAGCGAAGGTACAGAAGCACAAACCAACAACATGATAAATGGGCATATAAATTTGAGGACGTGAATATTTTCAAATACCTGGGATCCTGCATAGGCCGATTCAGCGATGGAAAACGCAAAACAGACAGAGTTAGGTCCCTAAGGCTGGAGATAGGTGTAGCGGATATGTCAAGGTTAACTTTAATGTGGAAAAGCAAAGTCAGTGTTAGTGTGAAAAACTAACTTTGTAACTCACTTATGTTGTCTATTGTGTTGTGTTGGTGTGAAAGCTGAACACTCACTGCAGTCATGGAGAGAAGATACAGACCTTCGAATACAAATGTTACAGATGAATTCTGCACATCTCCTATAGAGAGCATAAGACAAATGTGTCAATCAATCAAGTGCCATGCCGATTGGCATAGGCGATCATGTTTCTCTGCGACTCTGCCTCTCATGTTGTCAATAAGCTCAGTTGGTGAGCTTTTACCAAGCCACAATACTAGTCCATCTAGAGACAAATGTGTATGTTAGAAATAAACTAGATTCATACAGGTCTATAAGAATCATTACTGCCAATAGTATAGCGACAAGTATATCTACTTGTTTATAGGTCTGTTGTTAAGGGAGGTGGGTGTTCAACTCCCCCCTCCCACCCTTAGATAATCATAACTTGTTTTTTATTGCTAGGAATTTAGTCAAATGGTGGGTGAAACCCTACATTAACAATTTTTCACAAAATGGTATCTTTCTCATCAAAAAAGTCATCACATTTTCATCAAAAAACCAACAGTTTTCACATCAAAAAAGTCATCAGCTTTCTCATCAAAAAAGCCATCAGTTTTCTCATCAAAAAAGTCATCAGCTGTCTCATCAAAAAAGCCATCAGTTTTCGCATACAAAAAGTCATCACTTTTCGCATCAAAAAGGGTATCACCTTTCTCATCGAAATAGTCATACCCTTTCTCATCAAAAAAGTCATGTTTTCTCATCAAAAATGGTATCACCTTTTTCATCGAAATAGTCATACCCTTTCTCATCAAAAAAGTCATCAGTTTTCACATTTAAAAAGTCATCTGTTTTCACAGCAAAAAAATAATCACCTTTCTCATCAAAAAAGATCAGTTTTCTCATCAACTTTTGCATCAAAAATGTTATCACCTTTCTCTTCACAATAGTCATGTTTTCTCATCAAAAAAGCCATCAGTTTTCTCATTAAAAAAGCCATCAGCTTTCTCATAAAAAAGGTCATCAGCTTTCTCATCAAAAAAGCCATCAGTTTTCTCATTTAAAAAGCCATCAGCTTTCTCATCAAAAAAGTCATCAGCTTTCTCATCAAAAAAGCCATCAGCTTTCTCATCAAAAAAGTCATCAGCTTTCTCATCAAATAAGTTATCAGCTTTCTCATCAAAAAAGTCATCAGCTTTCTCATCAAATAAGTTATCAGCTTTCTCATCAAAAAAGGTCATCAGCTTTCTCATTAAAAAAGTCATCCGTTTTCTCATAAAAAAGTCATCAGCTTTCTCATCAAAAAAATCATCAGTATTTTCATTAAAAAAGTCATCAGTTTTAGCAGCAAAAAAGTCATCAGTTTTCACATTTAAAAAGTCATCCGTTTTCACATCCAGAAAGTCATCAGCTTTCGCATAAAAAATTGTATCACCTTTCTATCAAAATAGTCATCACTTTTCATCAAAAATGTCATCAGCTTTCTTATCAAAAAAGTCATCACCTTTCTCATTAAAAAAGTCATCAGCTTTTGCATCAAATAAGTCATCAGCTTTTTCTCATCCAAAAAATTCATCAGCTTTCTCATCAAAAAAGTCATCAGTTTTCTCATCAAAAAGCTATCAGCTTTCTCATCAAAAAGTCATCAGCTTTCTCATTAAAAAAGTCATCAGATTTCTCATCAAAAAAGTCATCAGTTTTCTCATTTAAAAAATCATCAGTTTTAGCATTAAAAAAAGTCATCACCTTTCTTATCAAAAAAATCATCAGTTTTCGCATACAAAAACTCAACACCTTTCGCATCAAATAAGTCATCAGCTTTCTCATCCAAAAAAGTCATCAGTTTTCTCATCAAAAAAGTCATCAGTTTTCTTTCTCATCAAAAAAATCAGTTTTCTCATCAAAAAATTCAACAGTTTTAGCATCAAAAAGTCATCAGTTTTCACATAAAAAAAGTCATCACCTTTCTCATAAAAAAGTCATCAGTTTTCGCATCAAAAAAGTTATTAGCTTTCTCATCAAAAAAAGTCATCAGTTTTCTCATCAAAAGGAAGGAATTACATTAAAAAATGGATGAATGCCTTTTTCACATTATTTTATAGGTAAATCCCCTTCCTCAATGAAAACTTGTCTGCGGCTCTGATGGTTTTTTTGGATGTGTGATGATATGATTATTCGTTATAAACTATACTACAGGGAACAGTCGAGGTTGGAAGAAGCAGATGAAGACTAAGAAAATCATGGACAGGCAGCATCAAGGTATTTTCACTCATCTGCGTTGCTGAAAGAATTCGCTGGAGAATGGGTGTTGTTTCATCCAATGTGGTACTACTGTGAACCTGGCAGGGTATAGCAGTTTTACCCAACCTTTTCTTTAAACCTTTCCCCACCCTCAATCTTTCTAAAATTCTGATGCCACCCCCCCTATCCCCCCACCCCCCAGTCCTACATTTTGTATAGGTCTATTCAAAAAATGACTTATTCCATAAATGAAACCTAATTATAACTTGTTCAGGACACAAGACTTGCGTTTTAGGAAGAAAACACTAGAAAATTATTAGAAGAAAAAAAAACAGTTAAATAGGCTAAATTTTCAAAACATATAATGGACAACTAAATCTCAAGTACAAAATATTTTTTTTTTCAAGTGTCCCCCTAAACAAGGAAATTTCCTCCCCCCCCCCCTTTTCCACCTTTGGGGCGTGTGCCACAACACCCGGTTATAGGCTTATAGTATGGTGTGATAGCAGGGAGACGAACATGAGGTAAATGGGAACTATTGCTGACCTTTCGTGCGAAGACTATACCTCATCTGTAAAGAATAGGCTATTGGCAGTATTGTAATGTTAAACTTCTGTCATGTTTACGGGGAAATGTCACTTTAAAAAAAAAAAAGGAACGTGCCAACTCTGATTAAGAACCTCGAATAAATAGGTCAGACTTAGGCCTGTTCAATCAATCGTCTTATTTTATCCTCACGGTAACCCCCCCCCCCCCCCCCCAACTACAAAAACCCAACAACCGAGAAATACAGGAATACTCAAAAACGTATACACTGTAAACTAATAACGATGTACACAGGAGACACAATCACGTGACATTTACAGTGTATGAATAAATGTCTCCTTAGTTGATGATTGGTCAATAAGGGATTACAACCTTTTGGTTAAGGTATGTTGACATCATGGACTTAGAATATCATGGCCTGTCAGAAAAACTAATGTGTAAGTGTTGAAAGAGTCAAATGCGAAATGGACCCTAATAAATAATATAAGAAAAAGACAATCTTCATATTTTTGACCACTTAATGAGACAGGGAGGTTTGAAGAATATAGTCACAACAGGCAAGATTGAAGGCAACAGAGACAGATGGCTACAACGTGAAAATCTATTAGACAGTTTGACAACATGGCACGGCAGGGAAACAACAACGAGTTTGATACATAATACTTTAGACAGAGAGATATGGAGAGCCATGGTCGCCTACGTCAGCCGGCATGGCACCTGATGATAAAGTTGATATCGTCTTAGCGTAAATAGGCTTCAATTTCTAGCAAGTGTAATTGCGTTACAGCAAACACACACATCGTTAGGATGTTTGTTGTTTGGTGAAGGCTTCGTGAACTGTTATTCCACGTGATATGGTGGTAAAAGTCCATTCGAACCAATGATTGTGGATTATTTTGATCGTCTGTGTCATGAAAATGTTCGGAGATAAACTCCGTGAACACAACATTCATTCACATGTTTATCAATGAACTCTCTAGTGATTGCAAAGATAGTCTTGAAAAAATAATCCATTCTTCACCAAGATCGATGCCTTCTGGTGCACACATCTGTTCAAGATAGATGCCTTCTGGTGCACACATCTGTTCAAGGTCGATACCTTCTGGTGTAAACATATTTTCAACTTCTTGTTTCATCTTCTGTATCCAATCTCAAGCTCCTGCAGATCAGCAGGATATAGTCCAGATAAAATTTGTGCCATAATTGACAGCTTAACTGACAAATCGAACTTCAGCATAGCCTCTAGGTCAATTTGACACTGTGGGATGAGACCAGTGTTATAAATATATTATAAAGTAGGGGGGGGGGGTAATTCCCTTTAAAAAAGTAATTCGTGTGTTTCGTGTATCAGATCTTCTTCATGTGATGTTCCTTTTGTGAAAATCTCTACGGGGGAGGGGGGAGATACTTTTTACCCGCATTTTGGCCAAATTTCTAATGCTAAAAGGCATAGACCTATTCTGATTTGCTAAAGGACGGGAAGTTGAATATCTTAACACTACAACCTCCTTATCTACGGGCCATTATGGGACAACAAACTCCACCTTCTTTCCATTCCTCTTAGTTGCTGCTTACGATATGCTTGACAGGTAACAGTTTAGCTCCCCATGCTCCCCTTTCAGACCCGCCAACCAAGGACGATTTCTATTGGAAATTAAGTTTATCTATCACTACGTTCAGATTTTTGTTTACTAGAAACAGTTTCTTGAAGAGATTCTTTCTTTTTAATTATATCAATGAACACATGTCAGCTGTGTTGGAAATTTAATTTATTTATTGGATGATCTCCGTGACAGAAGACACATGGCATTCACATAATACTGTGAATTAATTAATACGTCTACAGAAAATACCTTATGACCACTAATCTATGTATAAATAAATCAAAGTCTTCACGCTCGACCGCATTTAGGGTTACCAAGCGTGTTTATTCGCTTGAACGAAGCGAGACCAAGTGTGTTAATTTTAACACGTAACACATTTGTTGTATTTGTAAACTGTTATAGAAACTGGGACATAGGCAAAACAGGGCGAAATATAAGTTAGTGTTATAAAACCAAGACAATCTTGGTGATACCTGCACACATCTTTGCACTCAAAACATACAATTGCAATACATATGTTCCATTAACATAAACAAATGTATATTTCCGCAATTTTAGTAAGCAATGTATCAAATCAAAATATTTTGAGTTTACATTTGTTTAACTCAGCTGACACATGTGGATGTCGTTATATTGTGAAATTGCGTTAATGTTGAAAGTAAATTTTCTCTAAAAAAAATTAAGTGTTTTAAAACTCACAAATTGCAATCCCATTTTTTTCCTTTTTGAATACTAAATTTATTTTCTTTTGTTAGCGAAATTATAATTAGATAATTAATATCTTTTAAATTACGAATTAAGAATTATGGCCATAAAACTGTAGGACTACATTACTACTTTTTATCAAAATACTTTATTTATTCTTCCCAATAAATAGCAGTATCCAAATGTTAAATCAAAAATACGTTTAAGTGTAGGGAGGTAACCGTGTAAATACAAATAATACTAAAATTTAAGTAATTTTAAAGTTATTTCATGACAAAAAAGTCGAGTGAAGCACTTTCTAAGCAGCTCTCCTATACCCCCGTAATCCTCTTTCGAGGCGGTATGACATAGCAGGCGCCGACATTCGAAAGCCACTCGGACGCTAAGTATAGCTCACCACTTAGCTGAGCACGTTTATGCTGTTAACATTCCGTACGACCGAAAACTTCACCCCGGTGACTTCGTCCTGTCTTAACATGTCATATGGGGAGGAACCAGCCTAGATCCCAAGCGGTACTGTGACGAGCGAGCTGACTCGACACTGGCTGAACCTTGACCCCGCGGTGGAGTCTAAGACATGTGAACGGACTACTGACACTAGTTCCCATACAAAGTCAAGAGCCAACTTTTGTATAAGTTCCGCGGGGAACCTGAACCTTATACGGACATTATCCCTTAACATCCAAAAGTTTATGTGCCACACTTTTGTTCACCATGTCAACAGTTAGGGAAGAATGTCGTGCATATTGCTTTCAAAAAAACGTTTTTATAAATAGTAGAACGGGGAATAGTTACATAAAATCACTCAAAATAAATGAGAGTTGTTTATTAAAATTATATTACCACATGATCAGATCAAAATATTTGTGTTCTTATGATTTATTAATACATTTGCACATATTAATACATTTCACATGTATTACATCCCCTTATCTGATAGTATCTGCGGGGTTATGACCCTTAATGAATAATGGAAATGTCCACTCTCTATAACCCTGCTATCCTAGACAGAGCCTCAAAATATATTTCACAAAATTATTTTTCCATACAGAGCCTCAGTTTTTATCCCATTGTTCCATTGCAATCGCATTTTTATCTTCTTAAAACTTCAAGTACAAAAAGATCCATGTTTTTATGTTGTGAGTTTAATTCAAGTACAATTAGTTTTCTCAAAAACAAAACACATGACATTTGTTTGGACAATCATTCAATCATGACTATTACATTTTTGTTTGTAAGGTGTCTTTTGCTAGGTCATATCGACTTACTGTACCGTGTCTCTCGTCAAATACAGTCACGTGAACTCATTCTTCTAAATGACTTTACTTGACGTTGATTTGTCATTGGCTGTCGACACAATGTATACAAAAGTGACCAATGAAAATCACTGTAATGGTTAAATAATGTGACTTCAGATGGATTATTTTCAAATAGTCCACACAACTAATTGAGAGACAAGATTATACAGTGTAGTAAACAATGTGTAATGGGGAATTTTTGATATCACACCGGTATATTCCGGTTATTTCTATTTGTACTGTGTCTTTCGGCAGACATGGGTTACATGCGATCTGTTGCATTCTTTATCTTTATAATAACTAATGAAACCAGTATTCTGGTTTTCACATTTTTCTTTTATTAATATATGATATACAAGTTGTTTGGGAAAATTAGCAGTATATTGCCCTGAATGATTGATGCACAAAATAACCATCTTTTAATACGTATTGTGTTTAGGCAAGTGCCACCAACTCGTTCCGTCAAAAGCACTAGACAACACAAATTGTTTTTAAAAAGTCACACACCATTAGTTGTTTTTTTTAAATCTCGAGAGGGGAACACAGAATAGCAATACTGTTTGCCTTCCATGTATATTTTAAGAAGTGACAAAGGAGGTTATATGGTGGAGTTGGCTGCCCCCTCCTATATAAGGTCAAAATGATCCAGTGCCATTATAAAGTCTAATGTGTTAAGTCAAAAGCGAAGATCTCGCATCAATGTTGTGAACAATGACAAAACGCATTACGAACTACACCCTGATATTCTGCAGGAGTTTGAGAAAAAACGCAGAATCTCAATTATCCAGAGTGAGAACTAAGATGGAAAGCATCTATGTCTTGTTGACCAGATCTCAATGTCCTTTTTATCTCCTGTTACCAGGGTTGATCACATCGTCCGTAATATCACTCCCTTAATACCAACTTGTGCTTCACTTTTTTCTCTCCCACTTTCATCATCCCTTGCCTCCCATTTCGTCATATGTGTGTTTCTAATCATTGTTAGTCAGCTATCGTTTGTCCTGATGATGGTTTCTTTTTGAAAACGTCGTATGTCTTTGCGCCTATTCGCTAGTATGTCGTGCGTATACATATTGATAACATTTGTATCTAAATCCATTTTTCCTTATATTGCACTGTGTTGTCCCAGCCCTCGTATTTCCAGCCGATGTGTTGTTCCCGGCACTAGAGATTAATTCCTATAGACCAGAAAAAAGCTTGTCATCTTTCCTCAAGGATTATTACTATCGTATATCTTATGCATCGCATAATTCTTTTCCCCTTCTTCCTCGTTTTCCAGATGCTGATATGGATTCCATCAAAGAACTGAACTGTTCAAAGAACAGCTCCAGTGCAGCAGTTAGACAGTGCAGCAGTTAGACAGTGCAGCAGTTAGACTGTGCAGCAGTTAGACAGTGCAGCAGTTAGACAGTGCAGCAGTTAGACAGTGCAATAGTTAGACAGTGCAGCAGTTAGACAGTGCAGTAGAGCTTTCCGCCAGAGCTGTTTCAGATAGCCATAGTTTCCCCCTTGCTGTGATATAGTGGGCAGTTTTGTAAAAGAATAGAAGCATTCAAAAACTTATTTTTATGTCGCAGATCTGGAAGAATCTGCGACATAGTTTCATTTTTTTGGTGAAATTACCCCCCCCCCCCCCTTCCTTCAAATATATATCCCCAAACGTGAACCTAATTACATTTTGAGAACCACTGATATTTATCTGCTTCCTCTTTTTATGCGTTCGTCCTCAAACTCCTGTATGTTATCAGGATGTAATCCGGAGAATGGAATGTGGTATGTCATAATTTACATCGTGGTTGCGATATCTGCGCCTTTCGATCTGACACACCTTATTCAGCATGATTTCAGGATAACATGATCCTCTATTGAATAGGAGAGCCAACTCAACCTCCCAAAACCTTCTTAGTCACGTTTTTACGATGTGCATGGTAGACAACAATAACAGTACCACTAACTTTGCTTGATTTTTCCACACCACATTGGCACCACTGATCAAAACCACATAGCACAGTCCACACCACTAATTGTTTGTGTTTTGGTTTTTCTTACTGGTCCTAATGTTGACATCTTAAGAGCAATCTTACTTTCGTGAACTGTGTTCACGAGATAGAAATAGGGCTCTGTTTACTGGAAGAAAACTTGACTAATGTGTCTTAGATAGTCACACTGACTAAACATAATGCTTCATTAATAAAATATAATTTAGTCACAGTAAACAGGGAACTTGCCACTTTATAGAAGGTGGTTTTCACTTTATAGAAGGTGGTTTTACGTTTGCAATGAAGGGGAGATAATATACACAGTTGTCAACAGATTTGTTTTAATTAATTATTGTGTCACAACAAAGTTTAGAAATCTACTCCTGATGTACTTTCACTTTAAATTTGCATTTACCAATTAGTGTATTATTTTTTTAATTGTATGCATCTGTCTAAAATAATTTTACAAATGATTGTTTCCTATATACAAAAATGAGAAATTTGGATGAGATCCCCTTGTTCTATCAATTAAAAAAAACCATAGGGTTACTGTTTCATTGTTACAGTTACTCTTACTGCAATTACTGTTACTTATTGAAGCACTTGCCATCTGATGTTAAAATGGTGCCAAGATACTTGACTTTATCCCCATGATTTAATGTTGAATCATAGATAGTAATGCTGTATTATGGCGGTGTGTATTTCTTGAAACAGCCATTACTTCTGGTTTCTTCTTGTTTAGACTGAGAGTTTTGTTTTCACTTTTTTTTACTACCATGTCTAACAAGGTTTAAATTTCTTGTTCTCTCCCTGCAATCAGAACTGTATCGTCAGCATATCTTAGATTATTCAGATTTTGTAACCTCCAACTGCTATTCCTAGCATGTTTTCTAAGTCTCACATAATATCCTCTGTATACAGAAAGAAAAGATCTGGTGACATTACACATCCTTGTCTGATGCCCATCTCTATCTTTTGAAATTCTCCTACATTACCGTCAACCCTCAACACAGCTGTTTGTTTCCAATACATGTTTCTTACTATCTTTAGATCTTTCCATCAACATAGCTGTCGTCTTATTTTTACATACAGTCATATGTAGTAGAATTTATATGCGTATTCTTATACAACTTCTGATTTATGAAACAACAGAGAATGAACAACGTAAAAACAAACTCAGTAAACTGCTTTTCGCTGACGATGAAAACATCATGTATGATGACGAAGAAAAACTGCAAACTCACATCAACTCACTATCAAGAATATGCAATAAATACAACAAGCGAATCAATAGACAAAAAGCAGAAACTATGCAAATAACGAGATCAACAGAGCATTTAAACATTCAAATAGAGAACACAAAAATAATACAAGTCAAAGAGTTCAAGCACCTACGAAGTATCTTCACAGAAGACGGACGAGTCAATTGAGATAGATAGAAACAAGATGTCAAAATGAAAATATTGTGATATGCCAGATGTCACTTTTGCTAAAGCACCCAAAAATCAATATGAAAGTAAAGAAACTCATAAGTAAGATCATCTTTGTAGACTTGGCAACTAACACCTATACATAAGTAAGAGCATCTTTGTGCCAACACTATGCTACCAATGTCAGACTTGGCAACTAACACCTATACATAAGTAAGAGCATCTTTGTGTCAACATTATGCTACCAATGCCAGACTTGGCAACTAACACCTATACATAAGTAAGAGCATCTTTGTGCCAACACTATGCTACCAATGCCAGACTTGGCAACTAACACCTAGACATAAGAGAAAGATCGAAACATGCGAAATGTCTAAGTAAGGCTATTTGAGTCATCAGATTCGACCAAGTTGCGCAATTAGAACATCAGACGGATACTAAGTATAACATAGTGCATCAAGTATATAGAGAAACAACAGATACAATTGTTTTGACGTCTTATGAGGATGAACGGTCCCATAAGAGCATATAACAAGATTTAAATAATGATACAAAGCTAAGGGCAGACTTAGGAAAAGATAGATAGACATCAAGACCATCCTGAATAAACATGACTTCACTACAACCATAGCAACACACCTAGCTCTGGAACACAGACTACATCTTCTGTACAAACCTCTACGCTCAGCGGCAAGTGTGGACGTTTATGACAATAGACAATTCTTATAAAAACGTCCGCATTGGTAATAATTACTGAAATTTAAACCCCCTCCCTCCATTATCCAATTATTTTATCTTTTGTTTCTATATATATTCTATGCATCGTGTTTTATCTATTATCTTTCTCATGTTCTCATTGCGTATTTTGGTTGAGTCTGGTGATTCCAATGGCCTTCTTCAGACATTTCATTTTGCAAGTTTTGATCTTAAATAAATCAAAAATCCTGTATACCATTCAACATAACTGCAGAATGTTCACAGTGCTCAACAATTACATACTTGGGTTATATATTGTTCACTTTCTCCACCTTGGATTCACTGGACATTATGGATCACATTTATGGATTTAGAAGTTATTCATCTGACATTTGACTATTCAACAATCTCAAAAACATTAATCTATTGTTTCTTTTGATCCATGTGCTCGCTTTTATTGCAGCTTTCTTTGCCAGAGAAACTTCTACCATTTATTCATTTTAACACAGGTGGGAGAGTTGTAAGGAATATAATTTTAACATAGTTGGGAGATATATATATATATATATATATATATATATATATATTATATATATATATATATATATATATATATATATATATATATATATATATATATATATATATATATATATATATATATATATATATATATATATATATATATAATATATATATATATATATATATATATATATATATAAATATGCATACACAGGGAAAAAGGTGGGTATACGGCGTTTACAGAAGTGGATGGTCAATGCTTTAACATGAATGGTCACCACCTCTCCTCCCCCCCCCCCCCCATATCGCCGTCATACTTTGCACATAGGGAGTTTTGCAGAAAAAAAAACCCAAGCTTACGTATGAAACATTTTGAGTAATCACATAATTTTCCTATAGTTCTACTGTCATAATATAAAACGGGCGGCGGTGTGGTTTGTTGTGTGTTCTCCGTAGCGTTAATTATGAGGTTACGTTATTTAAAGAGGAAGGGTTCAATTATTTCGTGTGTTTACAGTGTCAGAAGGAGGAGCGAAGAATATTAACACTCTGATCTGCCATACATGTCATAAGAGACTACTAATAGGTTTGAGGTTAGTGTTGAGTATGAGAACTAGCAACAAAAAGAACCACTCAAACTTTCCCATATATATATGGGCCTCGCAACCTCCACCCATACAGACATACATACAGACACACATAAATACCGACATAAATGCACTAATATAATGCTTACTTTAACTAGGTTTATAATAAAGGTGTATTAAAAAGGTGTAATAATGGTATATTAAAATAATATAATAATTTATCCGTGCCTTTATAAAGTTCAATATTTCTATTTCTTTCATTGCCATTTTAATCTGTTGCTGCCTGGTGCCCAAAAAGCCGTCGTTGTTTTAGTAAAGCCCCCAAGCTGTCATGGGAACAGAACACATTAGGTGATCATCTTTTCTATCTCTATTGTAAATAGGAATTCCTTGGAAAATTTGAGACTTGGCAACTTGTACAGCTTTCTGGCAGTACTGTCCAGGTTATAACAGCCTCTCTACAAACAAATGTATAGTGTGCTTAATTGCTTTATTGGCACTATTTAAATTTATGTTTCATTCTTGCGATATCAGGCTTAGTTCAGAAAGCTCTTGAAGTGCATCACACATCGATCTTAAGTCTAGAATAAACTCCACAGTAGCAATCTTCTTCATCAATCCCTGATATGTGCACCTATCTTTTTTTTAATCTCTGAAATTATCATCTTTAGCATTTCTAAAATGACACACTAAGTCTTTATAATCCTACCAAACTGCAGATACTGAGCGAAAGCTGGATGTTACCCAACTAATGCTTAATATTCGTTCAATTTTCAACAACTGCGCTTCCAGTGAACTGGCACATACAAAGAGTTCGCGATTATTCTTTGGTCGATGCATGATTTTTTTAAAACGTGTCAGTACACGATTTGAATCTATTAATTCCAGAAATTTTCTTATCAGCATCGTGGACAGATAATTCCAGATTATGCGTAGCACAGTATCAAACAATTAATGATGGAAATTTATCTTTTAGTAACTTTATTTTACTACGAGAACCCAAAATCGCTGTTGTACCATCGCAAGCAACATAAAGTAAACATTCATTCAGGCATTCTTCTGTCAATCTAATAGAATGAAGACATCTAATCAAAGCGGAGAAGATGCATGCGGGTGGTACATCTTCTAGTTCAGCTAAGTCAATATATAAATTAACTAGTCAGATCATTTCACAACCTGAAATTATTGCGCGAATATACAAAATAATGTAGATTTTCTGACTGATTGTTGTCGCCTGATTGTTATATTTAGTTTTCATCTTCTTGCTATGATTTATAATGGTGACGTAATCATGTGTAGAGCGAAGTATTCGTCCCATATCAACGCCATTAAGTTCTTGCAGATTAATTTTCATTTCAAAATTTTGAATGACTGATGTGTGTGTGCAATTTTATAGACCTTTTTAGTTGTTTCTTTTTGGAGTGATTGAAATTTTAGGGGTACCGTTTTCAAGTGTCTTTTTCTTCGCGTCTTCTAATATTGTTATGAGTGTGTGGCTATCGTTTGCTTTATGTTTCAATATTTTTATTTGTAAAGATGTTAACTGTTGTTCGCGAGTTTTGCCAAAATTCTTGATTCGATTATTGATTAGAAAACTGGCCTCACAGCACCTGGGGCATTCCCATAAGTACTCCGCCCTCTGTTCCAGCAGCCACTCGACTCGATGGTGTTTCGAGTCCAATGCCGCCGAAACAGACGTCGACATCAGGGCACAACTCTGGCTCTTGCGACAGTTTTCTTTGTTGTTCCGTCCACCCACGACGTGCCCGTAACTAGTAAGCATAACGTCGGCATGTCGGAACAACATGGTAACTGTTATCGAAGGTTACGACTACGGGATTATATAGATGACGTGCCATGAAGCTTCTATAAGAAGATAACCTCAATATAAAGGCATGTCATCTACTAAAGTTTTCTGTTGCATGGTTGATTTGTCTAGTGAGCCATTGGTGAGACCCACAGACACAACCGCATGCGCAGTTTTGCCAAAATATGCTACTTCACTGTTTGCCTATTCCTTTAAAATCTTAGATCCCATTTTAGCCTGCATTCCGAGTGTTTAAATTTTGCTACAAGCATTGCAACATATATTTCCATCCTTTGCTAGCAACCAAACGTTTCTTTCCCAGAAATCATTCGTTTGCTCCATTGTCCAACTATATTTCACTTGTTCATTCGTCTTAGTAGAACATGAAGATGCTGCAACTACAATCGATTCCGACGTTTTCATTATTGATTCCGCGCAATCGTTTCTATATTTTTGGTGCTTGTAATGGGAATAAATTGTGATTTTGTTAATTTTATACAGAAATTCGTGAATATTTTGCGCCTAGTGTTTGTCACAAGCTGAAACAGTCCTGTAGTATGTGCACTTGGAAATGACCTTAGGGCCCTATATGGTACAGAAGACCTCTTTACATAATTAATTAGGACGTCATTCATTATGTGTTTTATTATTACCGTGCTGTTCGCTGGCTACCATTTATATACTTGGAAGTCGCCTGGCTATTTCTGGCATGCGAAACCAAGTATACAAATAATGACCAATGAAAATCACGACAATAATAAAAAACATAACGAATGAAGTTCTAATTAATTATGTACAGAGGTCTTCTACTCTAGAGGGTTTTGTTTGGGGTAAAGTCCGTTGATAAGGGGACGGTGGGTCATTCTTTCTCTTAAGAAGTCAGATCATGACACTTAGTACTAGAAAAAAAGGGCAACCCTCCTACCCCCCCCCCCTCAATAAAATAATCTTGGTTGTCCAAAAATAAAAATGTAAAAGAAAACCCAAGGAAAATGACGGAAGGATGAGTCAAAGATTTCTGTTTCTGTTAACATTTAGCCTATGTGACCACAACCTTCATATTTTTCTCTCTGTCTATTGTCTTCTCTCTGCTTATGCTGTGAGGCGTTGCAGGATTGAATGACGATTGGTTTTCGGGCTATTGCACGCTTGGTCAGTAATACTGTGCGTGTCAGAATGTTGGTAACTCCTTCAATCCACCTACTTTTTGGTCTTCCTCTGTATATCTTGCTGTTTCCATTCGCACTTTTCGAAAGTGAAATTAATGCAAGGAAGTTACTCCGATTTTTGTCGGACATTGCCGAGTCCACAAATAGCTACTGCATCATGGGAGATTTACTAACAACCAGATGACCTACTTACAGACAGCGACGCGTAAGTCATGGTACATCACTGACTACAAGGACTGGGTTTTCAGTCTCTCACGTCACGAACTTATGAACAAGGTAAGTTACCCCGTTTGATTGTCTCAGTAAAGTTATGTCCCGTTTTGCGGAGATAGATTCCATCTTGTAACCCTCTATAATTATTAAATTATACCCATACGTTTTAGCACACCCTTTCTAAATATTCATGGCAGGTTATCCTGTAAAATTGAGCGCCTATTCCGACTATTCGGTATCACCACCACCATCATATGTTCTTTCATTCTATGGTTGTCTAGAATTCTGGCTCAACTAGTGAATTTACCACACTTTCACGAATATTTCATTTACAATTTGCTACTTTCGGTGTCAGGTTGAAGTCTGCAGCCCGGAATCAGTTTAACGACATTACTACGTTTTGCAGCATCATTGCCGTGCAGAGCTGGAAGTGTGTAGGTTTCATAGTGATAAATTTGTCCGACATTACACTTCCACCCTGTCGAAGTTGTTACTTGTCACACTTAATGGAGGACAATAAAATGGTAGATTTAGATAAATGTACACGGTTAAGACATGCACACACGTGTCTACGGGGGATAACTTCAAACCATGCTTGTCCGAGGTTGTCTTCTTCAATAACAACAATCATGGCGAACTTTACGTTCCGACACTGTAACGATGTAGTGGCAGTAGACCGCTTCATTAATAGCAAATTAACGTTTTTTGTAATGTAGGCCTACACAAGGCTTGAATATCATATGTGCATTACAAAGTTCTTGGTCAGAACTAACAATTCATAAGAACATAGCTTACGTATAAGCTAGCAAGGTCAAAATTGAGTCAAGTATGATAGGCCTAACTTGGGACTAATGTGAATGTCCCGGTTGAAAGAAGCAGAAGTGTACAGTGGGTAGGCCTAAATTTTACTTAGGCCCCCCCACTAAATAAATAGATTAGCCTACTAGACTAATTTAATAATTAGGGCGGAAGCATATTATTTATATATTTGCTTGTTGCTAACTCATGCCTAACTAAAAAGTAGCCTATGAATTTAATGATTCATTGTCTGGTATTAACAACACACCACAGTTATCAACAGACAACACACTAAGCAATAGGCCTACACACTAATATTTAGTTTGAGTTATATTATGTTGTTAGCCTATCTGTTATGTTAAATATTATCATAGGTTGGTGATTAAGCCTATCTATTGTCTTTTCCACAAATGTTAGGCGTCGAGTGGAAGTTTTGTCTTTGGCCATTTTTGTGCGCTTGTCAAGGTTAGGGTGTGTTTTTTAACAATCTCTGATGAAATTTTTCCATCTTGTTATTGGTCTTCCTTTTGTTTTGTAGCCATTCTTTCTGCTGCTGGATGGCTGTTGTGATTGTTCCATTCGCATAAGGTGACTGAACCAGTTGATAGGTTGTCCTTCTAATGTTCTTATTTCTCATTCAGTATCTTTGGTGAAGTTTTGTAGTCTTTCTCAGGCATTTCATCTCACATGTAATCTTTCTCATCAGTGTTTTTGTCAGGGTCTGACACTGGTAACATAACATTTGAATAAAGATGGTGTTTATAATATGTAAAAACCTAGTGATCAACATGGTGACAAAATGACATATATAAATTATATATGTCATTTGGTCGCCATGTTGATCACTAGGTTTTTAAGCAGCAGTGACAGTTGGTATGTTACAGCATTTGCTTTTTGGAATCTTAATTACTGTCAATTTTCATACACATTTAGCTGTACTTTTGCTCTGCATATTTTCATAATTTATGTTTTTGATGTGTTTAATCATATTTAATCATGTGTTTGATCATATTGTATTGTTTGCAGGCTGCATGTAATGAATTTGTGTGTCTTTGTAGTTTATCTTGTTTCATATATTTGATCTTGATCATGTGCAGAGAGTTACCTAGGTCTTTTGGTGTTTCTGTTAAGTGGTGTTCGCCTCTTGCTTCTACCTCTTTTCGATACTTTACCCATGTATGTAACAAACAGCAGTGGTGATAGTACACATCCCTTCCGTTATTGTTTTGAGTGGTTCTGTGAATTCTTCATTTGTTCTTATTATACTTTGTGAGTTTTTAAATAGTGCTCTTATATTGTCTAGTAATTGTCCATGTAGGCCTATTTTGTAGTCTTCTAATATCTGCCACATTTTGACCCTGTCAACTCTGTCAAAGGCCTTCTCTTGATATACAAAGGTGATGTTTAGCTGTTGATCATATTCAATTGCCATTTCGCTTAATTGTTTTAGTACAAAGATGGTATCTGTGCACTCTACACCTTTTCTGAAGCCAAACTGGATCTTACTTAGCTGTGGTTCTATTATTGGTCTTACCCTTTGCTCTAATAATTCTTTATTCTAATGTGTTACATTTAGGACTATAACATTTTGCATCAAATTCAATTAGTGACTAGAGGATAGTGTCGTATTATTATTCTTGATCATTGTGAAGTTAGTGCTGTGGATTGGTAGCAAATCCACCATTCATTTTATTTGTTGCTATTGCAATCACAGGCCTATGCAAAATTAGAAACTGCTTTGAATGGAGTGGTCAGAGTTTAAACTTTAATTTTAAGCCAGTACACTGTCATCATTATCATGATATTGACCAGAACTGTTTCATCAGTAACAGACTAGCTAGGCTGTCAACTTGTCTTAAACTTAAGCGAGGCAAGTGTCCTCACGGAGGGGCCTCTTTAAACATTTAGAAATTGTTGCAAAGTTTTATCATCGAAGTAAAGATCAAACCACAATATTTATTGGCTGCAAACAACACATATACAACTTAACAAACACATACAAAGGTTTACTGCAGACATACACCATACTGCTACAGACAAGAGGAGGAAACAGTATAAAACACCACCTTATTGAATGCCCTGCACTACAAGACCTATGAAAGCAACTGTTACCACCAAACCCCTACATCACTAACACCATTTATACAGATACAACACAGCTGAAGAAGACATGCACCTACCACCACCCGGCACCTGGAAGAAAGTGAAAGCTCACAACCCCAGAGATCAGATAAGTAAGTGATCGAAGTATTGCCAGGGACGAAAAGAATAGCAACACTGTGACCTGACATGCATTTCGTAAGAGATGACTATGGAGATTTTTAGGAGGGTTTTCGCTATCCCACATAGTCAAAGTGACTAAGCCATGCTTAAAGTCGGAACAAAAGGCATATACAATGCAACAGTACTAAGCTGTAAACCATGACAACACATTCGATTTTCCATACTACTACATTCTGGTACCTGGCAAAAATTTGAGAAGGAACTATAGAAATACAGGTGGAAAATACTTCTTAAAGTTTGTCTGATAAATACATTATCATTTGATTACACCTGGAATATGAAGAATTAATTACTTTGTTGTTTACATATTGGCCGTAATTCTGTGCCTTTTGGTCAGACATACCAATATAAGCTCACATGTTTGGGACATGCTTGTTTTCCCTTTTCAATCATTAGTCATCCAGACTGTCCTGTTGCAAATGTTAAACTTAGCACAGGAGTAATTGTCTATTGAAGGTGACCCCATGTATTATCATTGCATAAAAGGCAGCAAAGAATAGTAACACTCATCTTCCATGCATATCAACTGAATGACTAAGAGGGATTGACAAGGAGCTGGTAATCCCAACCTATGATCTCTAGTGTGATATGTCTGCTGAAGAATTCATGCATTAACTGCTGGGAGCCGGAAGGTTCTATAACAGGTGGTCAACCTATGGACAAAACAACATACTTATTACTGTATCATAGGACGAGTAACCGATGTAACAAATGCTTGAGAATCTGCAACCCTGAGCATACAACAGGAGTACCATGTATGAGGGGCGTGGCATAAACAAGAGTGTTATGTAAGTAACCATAGGAGACTGGCTTACTTACTTATCCGATCCCTGGGGTTGCGAGCTTTCACTCCTTCTTCCATGTGCCAGTTGGTGGTAGGTGCATGTCTTCTTCAACTGTGTTGTGTCTGTATAAAAGATATTAGGGATGGAGGGGTTTAGTGGTAATAGTTGTTTTCGTAGGATTTGTAGTGCAGGACATTCAATAAGGTGGTATTTTACAGTTTCCTCCTCTTGTCCGTTGCAGTATGGTCTGTGGTAATCCTTTGTAGGCATTTGTTAAGTTATACATGTGATGTTCGCAGCCTAAATATTATGGTTTGCTATTTGCAGTGTAGTCTATTTCTGCTGTCGTGTGGATATGGTTGGAACATGTCTGCATATAGCCTTCTTCCTTTATAGCCAGCGACCCATCCATTGTTGTTTACAGTTGTTGTGGATAATGTGTTTAGCTGTTCTAAGGTTGGTGGAAATTCCTGGTTGAGGTATACGCTCCCTTTTTTGTCAGATTTTCATCACTTTAATTCCCGCTGATACCTGTGTGGCCTGGTATCCATTGTAGTGTAGTATTAATGCCGTAGGATGTAAGCATGTTTGTAGTTTGAAATATGCTGCTATCATTTTTCTCAGCCGTTGGATTCCAGTTTTCAAGGCTGGTAGAGCAGACAGGGAGTCTGAATATTACTAGGTTCTTTCGACATGTTGCATAATTTTTTTTTTTTTGGTAGTGATGTATCAGAGTTTATGATATTGCTTTCACCCACTGAATTGTAGTTGTTGCAGAACTCTCCACAAGTAGCAGTTAACTCTATTGATGTTTTGTTAGGGAGGACTATGAGAGAGAGTCATATCCTGCATTGATGTTGGCTTTGAAGGCTGATCGATCTATGCTTGGATTCAGTCCTTGGGGTAGGAGTTGATATTCTCTAGTGCAATGGACTTAGGGTGTTTTGGTTTGTTGCCTTGGTTACTGACTTGTCAATTAGTGTAGTATTTATTTGTAGCAGTATGGGGGATGCATTTGGTGAAATATTTGATACTCTTTCAGATTCCTCTCTATCTTCAGGATTGTGATGTTTTTTGTTTAGGTCTTCTGCTAGCTGTATTGGGGATTTTTATTTTAGTCTTGTTTTGTGCATTCATTTGTTGACTACTTCTTTGATAAGATGGTTTTGTGGGACTCGTTTGTATCTTTCCACAGCTTCTATAGCTATTGTTTCTCTTCTAATTTCTAGTGGCTCTATGTTTGCATTCATTTCATGGTGTTGATCTCACAAATTAAGCGGAGAGCCTGACTTTGTACATTGTCCCAGTTTGTACAAGAGCTTTTTGATGATGTGGCCTGCAAGGGGAGTTTATAGTCTATTATAGATCTGACACATCCTATGTATGCATGTCTAAGTGTTGTCAGCTCCCCAGGATGTGCTTGCAAGTCGCTTTAGGTAGTTTAACCTCCTAGACGCTTGTTCTGTGATATTGTTAATAAAGTTTTTGAAGGTTAGCCTCCGTCCAGCTGAACACCTAAGTATGTTTTCTTCACGATTTATTTGGACTCCTTCAAGGGTGATTTTAAATTTTCTCTCTTTTTATTTGTTGCTAAGTGTAAATATGGTTTACTGGTGTTTACAAAAGTTACAGTATGTTGATATTTTGAGAAATGTTTTTCTAAGTTTCTCTGCAGCAAGGTGTAAGTCTGATCCACTTGACAATATATTTGTCCTTTTGTCCATATGACAAGGTCGTCTGCAAACATGGCTTTGTGGGTGTTAAGCAAGTCAGGGAGATCATTTATGAAGATTAAGAATAGGGTGTAGCTGAGCCTTGGGGTAGCCCTCCCTCAAGCGTGCGCTTGGATGATGTTTGTTGTTTACTGCAGTTTGTATGGTTTATCACTTAGGTCAGAATAATAGTTCTTAATCAATTTGTACATTTTGACACAAATGTCTATGTTTTGCATTTTCAACAATGGTCCCTTTCTCCATACCTTGTCGTCATGCTTGCATTAGGTCTACAAAGGCAGCAACTGTACTCTTCCCTTGCTGAAAATTGTCCTTTGTAGTACAAGGGTGGTGTTTTTCGTGTTGGTTGGTTTCTTGTGTGATTTGGAGGAGTATGAGGCAATGGTCACTTCCTATGTCACCAAGAACTCTTAGTATAGTAATTTTGGAGGTCTGTAGATAAGATGGTATTGTGAGATCTGAATGTTGATCTACTGACTCTGGAGGAGTGTGGGTCTGGGTGAAGAATCTTGTAATGCTATTTTTTGAGTTGGGTGGGCAGTATGGATTGAACATTATATACCGCAGACTATGGTACCATATATTTATCTTGTGCATATCGTTTCGGTTTTTTTTCATGTTTATGACTTCTCCTTGCATGTCATTTCTTGTGAGTATTGCAATGCCTCTGCACTTCTGACATTTACATTTGTGTATGGTGTTGCCTAGTATTGAGTGTTCTTTTTTTACTAGTAGTGTTTCTTTCAGTAGTGTGATGTGGGTATCATATTTGTGTAGTGTTCAACTCATCTCTAGGGTCTTAGAATCCAGATATTTTAGGTTGTATGTTTAGTGTGCTCCTCATTGTTAATTTTTTGCTATAGGCTGCTGGGGGATGCAAACTTTCTGGCACTGACTTTTATGAGTCGATGAGCTTATATTATATTTTCTGTTTAGGCACTGTCATTTTGGGGTTATTTTTCTGGAGCTTGCTTTCGAACCCAGAGGGCTGATCCAACAAAGTAGGTCCTGAGACCAGGAACACCATTTTCCAACTGGCTTGATGCTGCTTTGACTTCTCTTCCCAGAATTCAATCTATGGGTAGTGGATATGAGGCATACATCATCACTCTCTATTCCCCTCCACCTACAGTCTGTCACAGAAACATGGACAATGAACAAATAACTAGAAGGCAGAATTGACACATTTGAAATATGGATATATAGAAAAATAGGGAGAACTTCATGGAAAGAGAAGAAAATGCACATAGAGGTTCTAACACTTTGTATGAAAACAACATATATATAATATAAGAAAAAACAAATATATTATTTTGGACATATTAAAAACCTTGTTGAAGACTTTACTTGAGGATAAAGTTGAGGGGAGACTAGCTAGAGGTAGACAGATTTGCAAGTGGGAAATAAACGTCACGAGTTGGACAGGTTACAGTCGGTAGTGTGCACCACTAAATCAAGAGATGGAATGTTGTGAGGTCCATTGCAGACATGGCACTTGATGATGATAGCTAATATGCAGACTCACTCACTATTTTATATTTTTGTATAGGTGATATGCAGCACACTCAGTTTTGTCTTTGTTACTTTTCTTTCAGGAAATGGATAACACACTAAAAGTTGAAACAAGGGACTCTAATTCTACACCCTCTCAAAAACTGCAGCCAGGGGAGGCAAGTTATTTAACCCTATCACTCCTATGAGATTTCCCAATTGTCAATCCCCCATCCCTAACACAAGGGGCATAACTCCTCCAATTTGTTGATATGATGATATTAAAAATGCATTTTCTTTAAAACTGTCTGTCCTATCACACTCAGACTTGGCAGATAAACAGAAAAATGAACAGTCTCACAGGAAACTATACCAACAATAATCTAACACTTATACATTCCAAAAAATAAACTGTTAAAGTTAGAATTATGAGGTGAAAAAATTTGTTAACTTACATTTTCAGCACAGGAAAAGTATCTGGACTCATCAGTAGTCAACTTGTCAATGTTGCATGATACTGCGAGAAACATTCTCCTTTGCCCAGCCAAATCTGACACAAACTACAACCATAGACGGTCTCATGTGCCCTGTTTCTGCTTCCATGCTGCCGGTTCTTCACACACCAGAAACATGCCCTTTTGTTCCCTACCATACGAATAAGCCTGTGCTCAAGCAGGTTATTGTTACCGACACCCGAAGTTGCAGCATGATTGGTGGGAGCCTTCCTTTTCTTCGATATGTTGCCACTTAAGAAAGCTGAGCTCAAACTCAATCGGAAGGCTATCTGCGCAACATTCTTTTCCTTCGGGTGGGGTCGATGGGAACAAGAGTGAAGGATGGAGCTGTTGATGATGGCAGTTTGCAGGAGGAAGCGAAACATGTACCTCCACCATTTGACAGATTTCCTGCCCACAGGGTAATAGGAACAGAGTTGGTCAAATCTGTCTACTCCTCCCATAGACTGATTATAAACAGCCACCGGGGATGGTATCTGCAAATCTATTTTGCCGTGTGGGGTACGACGTGCCACAGTTGTGAGACCTGGTGTTGTGTTTGTACTCAGAATGGATACAAATCTCTTGTCTCTCCAAACAGTGGCCACTGTGTTACCTTGCTGCCTATACTGCACATCACCTCGCTTCATAGATTTGGTACTCTTAGGTTTGAAAGCATCTGGCCATCCCTTGCGATTTGGCCGTATCGTGGAACATGAGTATGATTTGTTTTGCAACAGATCATTTGCCAGCTGAACAGATGAAAAATAATTGTCATAAAAAATATGGTGATTCTTTCCAAAGAAAGGCCGACATAATTTAGTGACAACATAATGTCCAGATCCATGTGGCATTGGTTCCAGAACTTTGCCAACATAGACATCAAAGTCTAACAGATAACCTGTTGCAGAGTCGGCCGCACACCAGACCTTGATCCCCCATGGGTGTGGCTTACCCTTGATGTACTGCTTGAAGGAAAGACGACCATTGTAAGCTATCATAGCTTCATCAATGCTTATGTTCTTTCCAGGAGAAAAAACAGAAGCAATATTCCTTTTGACCATATCCAGAAATGGTCTGACTTTATATAGGGGATCATAATCTTTGTGGCCTTTGGGATGCTGCCTAGAAGAATCATTCAGATGAAAATATTGAGATATTTTCTCAAATCTATTTTTCCCCAAGCATGATGATATACCTAGAACATTGAGCCTGTCATCTGTACTCCAATACATGCTATACTCAGGCAATACATGTATGCCCATCACGATGTAAATATGGAAAAAAAGTTTTATTTCGCCGGCAGTTACGGGTGACCAGTACGTGTCTTCTTTTCCTGCTAGTTCTTGACGCTGTGTTGCGTACAAATTGGTCTGATCTGCTGCAAATTGATAAAACTCCTCATTGACGATGAGACTAAAGTAATCAAAAGGAGTAGCATTCGCATCAAGATCATGCACAGGGCCAACGTTTTCAATAAAGTTCTCGACTTCCACAGGAAAAATTTTGTCACTCCAGCCGTCATTCATGACGCTACTATTAGTGTCGCTAATTTCGTCCTCGTGGTCCGAATCACTATCAAAATCGAATATAGGAACTTCAACGTCGCTTTCAACATCTTCTACAGCATGTAAATCACATGCATCGTGCATATCACCATCGCAACTGCGGCCGGTCACATCAGTATACATACGAATAATATTTTCCATTTCAAAAACTAGGTCTAAAATTTCGCTACGTCTAAATAATTCGTATAAATACAGTCTTACGTCCGTTCGCTCCGATTGAAAAACTAAAAAGGAAGCTGAACCACAGATCTGCGCAATGGTCGTGGTTTATGATAGATCTGGCGGAAACTAAAAATGTACTATCGATCGCAACGGAACACGTAAAAAAAAGCGACTACGCGGCGCTCCAGGTGTCAGCACATAGAAGCGACCCCTCGGCGCTCTAAGGGCGAATCGGTTAAAGTTATATATATTGTTTTTCCGCTAGTGATATTTTTTACTCACAATTTCAGAAAAATCTGTGGGATAGCTCTTATCAAAGCATTGTATACCGTTAAGAGTTTTGATAGTTTTGGTTAATCCACACACATCCACCCCCTCCCCCACACGTGCACACAATCACACATAAGAAATTAGAGCTTCACTGCAAGTTACTTGTTGGGAATTGAAATAAATCATTTTAAACAATGCATCTTTGGGAAGTTTTATCTTAAACTCAACTACTTGCTTATCCTGATTGTATTGATCCAGAGCCATCCACGTAGATGTGGAGTATGGGTTGAACAACTTTGGTTAATTATTTTTCTCTTCTCCATTCTTCCGTTAGCCATCAGATCAAAACACCAACAGCTTCAGTGAACAAGTATGATTTGCTCCAGACTGTCCATGGAACTTCTAAGGTTCTGGTGTGGTGCCATCATGGTAGACTATATTTTCTCCCATTGTGTCTGTGACATCACTATGGTTACTGATAACTGGTGTAGTAACCTGATGGTGTCACTCCTCTTAGTAAATGATCTCCCCTGCGTAAACATTTTAAGGCCTTTTTTATGTCATTGGTAAACAGGTACTGACCGATTTTTCTGAGAGTGATGGCAATCTATTGATGGTAAATATTGCTTCGAAAATCACGGCAGTCAAAAATTGCTTGGTTGATCGCTAATGTCCTGAGTAGGATATTCCACAAACTTTAGTACAGTCCTGTTATTTTTTTCTGTGTTTATTTGTACTTATCTTGTTAAAGGCCTGTTGCTCAAAACGTCTAATATCTTGATAAAGACCTGTTGTTTGAAACATGCCTATATCTTGAGAAAGGTCTTCTTCTGCATTGCTCTCTTATAACCACAATGAATAAATCATGTGATTTTCGCCGGGGAGCATGAAGTACGCTGTACTATTTGAACTGTGTTATTTTCACCTTGGTTGACGCACTTTGCGGCCCGGACATCTGGGGCCCAGCACATTAGTTTTTATCATGCCTTTAATTTGAGTAGAGGAGAGCTCCCCTAGCATGTGACAACCTGCCTACGGGCATGTGGGTGTGTAATGACTCTTCACCAAAAGATTCTCGTTGGGTTCTATCTGAAGCTTTAGGCCTCTATTCTAATGATATACCAAAGTGTCATCAGCATTCTACAGAGGCCTCTTTCCGTGATCTGTTCATCCGTGCCTCTCACTTAGGCATTAAAGAGTACATGGAGACAAGAGACATCTTTGGTTGCAGGGTTAATATAGGTTTAAACAAAATATTTGTATGATTTTTGGGAATGGTGACACTGATATGTACGACATTGGATAATCAGCCAAAGAAAACCACACTTTAACAGAAATGTCCAATATACTATGCATGTAGAAAATGTCATGGCTACCTGAAACAGCTATGATGGACAAACTTGTACATTTTTTTGTTGGTGATGGTGGCCACAGTACAGTTCATTGAAGAAATCAGTATCAGAAGAAATACAAAAAATATGTGACTGATAGAACAAGGAAGAAGTACACATCAATTTCTGAAGATGCAGGTCATTGTCTTACTCTTGGTTGATTTGATGTAAAATAATAAGACACTAAATTTATGTTAGTGTGTTTTATCTGTCATATTTATGTTAAGTTGTACTCATTTTTACTGAAGTTTTTGTTTTGGCAGTTACAGTAATGATACGCCTGTGTGTTGCTGAGACCCAATGGAACCAAATGGCAATGCTGTGCATGCCATAATGGGCAACTAAAGATTTTGGTGGATGTTTATTCCTTTCAAGACAATGTCAAAAATAACTAAAAACCTTGTTGAAGTTGGACATATCAGTCTTAAGTTTTCAAATATCACCGGCAAACTGTAAACCATGGCACAACAAATTTCATTCCCTGGACAACTTCCTGATAATCAACAGGAGTTTGAGAATAATGCTGAATAAGACAGTAATGAATATTATTTTAAAAAAATATTTGTGCATTTCTAAAGTTATTTATTTTGTATCTCTCGTAACAGGTTCTTTCAAGTGGTCGTGAAGGAGAATCAAGAATTATCAATGTGGAGGATCAAGAGTATGAGGAGGACGAGGACCACTCTGAGGAAGGAAACAGTGATGGAGAACAAGCAGAGGATGGTATAGACAGTGAAGGTAGAAACAATGCTGGTGACAAGGGTTTGACATCTGATGTACCAGATGTCATGCAACTGCCAGGATTTGTACATGAAGATCAAACTTTGAAAGGAGACGTAGAGCAAGATGAGGAGGATGTGGATGTGACTGCAACAAACAGAGTAAAGAGACCAATAAGATCTCCTGAAAAATTGGCAGCTGTTCGTAAGGATGCTGAAATGTCTTTTGGTTTTGATGAAGAGCCTGAGAATGCGCTGTCAGAAAAAGGTAGCTCTAGCAGTGAGAAAAAAGGTACAGATAACTCCAGCAAAGTCCTGCCCACACCAATGAAACGTAGAGGGAGGCCACCAAAGTATAAAGATGATTCCACAATACCTGAAGCTGTTTCTGCTTCTCCAAGAAAAGGAAGAAGCACTCTAAAAGAAAACATAGAAGAGGAAGCCCCAATTGAGCTACCTAGAAAAAGGAATCAAAGAGTTTCTGCAAAAAGTAGTAACTATGAAGATGAATCTGCTGAAGATGAAACCAAAGAAAGAACACTGGGTGCAAGGAAATCAAAACCACCTCAGAGATATCGAGAAGAAGCCACTACACCAGATAAGTCAAAGAATGTTGGTGTAGAGGATAAACACACCAAAAGCAGGAGTAAATCTGTAGAAGATATAGAAGAAGTGAAAAGTCCTAAAGTAATTAGAAAAACAGAAGAAAGTTCTACTCCAAGGAAATCTGCTTTAAGGAAGGAACAAGATACAGAAATTGTGATAGGAAAGGAGAGATCAAGAAAGAATGCTGAAGCTGTGGAAGATGATGAAGAAGAGATTGATGGGAAACCAACAAGACATGCTGCAAAGCAGATTACTAAAGAAACGTCTACTGTCCCTCGTGCCACACGTAAATCTGTTCTGAAATCTGAAATTCTTGAAAGCCCAAAGAAAGAAGCTAGTGGGAAGAGGAAGAAAAATAATGATGATGATGTTGGAGTGAAAGAATCAATAGCGACTCCAGCTCGAAGAGGTCGACCTCCTAAGACTGTTGCTGTAAGTGTTGAGCGTAAGAAAGGACGAGAGAAAAAGGTTGTACAGGTAGCAGAGGAGGAGGAAGAAGAAGAAGAAAGTGATGACTTCGATGATGATGAAGACGAGTATGAGGAGGATGAAGAGGAAGAAGATGATGATGACGAAGATGAGGAGGAGGAAGAGTATACTCCTCAGAGATCAGTAAGGAGAGTAAAAACAGGCATTTACTCTAATGCAGGACGTAAGAGGCCAAGGTCACAGTCTGAGGTAAAGTGTGTGTATTTATTTATACATTTCTTTTAAAAAGATTTCATACTTCACAGTTTTTCAATACAATTTATATTTTCATTCATTCTTCTATCTGGGGCTACAAGCTTTCACTCTTAGGCAGCCCAGTTTGTTAAATCTGCTTTTTTTGTAATCTTGTACATAATGTATTCCATTCTCCAGACTGCTAATTTGCAAGAGTTTGGGAACAAGTCATTGTAATATAATTCTATATAAAGTGTTTTGATTAGATGGCCATGGAAAGAATTTTTGTGCTTTAATCCTCTGCTTATGCTTAACATTTAGCTATCCAGTTTGTTTTGCATTCGCTCCATATAATCAGCACAGATATTTGTGCGATTTTCGCCGGGAGCGTAGGTACGTTGTGCCATTGTTAAGCGCCTTGTAGGTCCAGGATATCTGATTTTGGCATGCCTTGACATTTCGGGTGGGCTACCCTGGCCTGTGACAGCCTTCCCATCTGTCACCAGGTGGCGAATGTGTACTGACTCTACACAGAGTCGTTTTGCCTTTCACATCTATCTCGTACGAGGTGTTCCACAGCTAGTGAACTTGTCTCATGTAATTAGACGTATTGTGTCCATGCCCATCAGGTACTGGACCTTTTCTCATCCACCAGCCTGGTTCCGAATTAGGAAGAACCCGACAGAAGAGTCGGACTCGTTCGCCCTCTTAGCCAAAGTGTTCGTGAACCTCTCGTCTGAGTCTATGCACATATTTATGAGCTTCAGGACTAGCATTTTGTTCTCAAGCTGAACAGAACTTGTCTCCTTGAAAGGTTGTGCCTGTGCCCATCGAGTATTACCATAATTCCGGTATAGGAAAAACTCGACAGTCATGTTGGGCTCAGGCTGGGATCACCGATAACTAGAAACTTGTTTCGAGCTAACAATACTTTAGCTCCGATTTCCTTGAAACGTTTTCTGCACTCTTTGCATATGATACTGCCCTTCTGTGCTGTGCTTCCCTCTCAGTGTACTCATTATGGTGACTGATACACCAATTCTTATTTCTCATAACATCTGCCCATTTCGTAACTTCTGCATTGGCCGCCCCTCCAATGCTTTCGCCACTCTGACTAGCTTCACTGTGTGTTGACAGTGCTGTTGCATGTGTTGGGGCAGAGGTATCGGAGATGCAGCCTGTCCTATTTGCAGTCAAATCTCTTCCATCTGCTACCTCCACATTCACGGACATGATCCCCAAAAGTTTTAGCCAGAATCAGCACAAAATTTCTGTTTCCTGGGTGCAATGTGAGGAGGTATTTTTGGGATATTGGTTATCTGCTAAACCCTGGGTCCGCCGAGAGCAATGTGGTACCCGTAGCACCCCAACTATCCAGAAACTATGAATATGACAGATGTTGTTTATTTCAAGAAGTGAATATATCAGGTGTTGTTTATTTCGGCAGGTGAAGGCAGTCATGGTGTACAATTTGCAAAATCGCTGATTGTCATAGGCGAGCAAATGCTTTCATGGATTCTGTGCTAGAATCTCTATGCTCATATTACATTATGTGCTGGTGCAAGCCTACAACTTTGGACACTTGCTGTATTCACTGTAGCAATGTGCTATGGTTAGAACTCTG